>CM038680.1:149891744-150423691 GCA_021605205.1 Aegilops longissima
CTTTCGCATTCTCGCTAAACGAGGAGAGGTTGCCTACCAATTGAACTACCCCACATCTTTCCAGAGTGCATGATGTCTTCCACGTCTCTCAACTCAGGCGTTGCTTCTCGGATCCTATCCGCGGAGTGGACCACGAAACGCTTGATCTCCAAGATAACCTCACATACCGAGAGTACCGGTTCGCATTCTTGATCAAGCAGAGCGTGTTACTCGACGCCGTAACATCAAGTTTCTCAAGGTTCATGGGTCTCATCATTCCGAGAGAGAAGCTACTTGGGAGCGAGAAGATCGTCTTCGATTGGAGTACCCCACCTATTTTCCGTCGACCCCTGAATTTCGGGACGAGATTCTTTCAAGTGGGGGCGAGTTGTCACATCCCTAGTTCTGGTATGACCTAGACTAGCTAGTCACTTGTGCATCATGTTTAAATTCCATTTAATTTTGAAATGGGGATTTGTGAAACCCTCAGAATCATTTTTAGAAATGACCCAAATAAAAATTGCTCCAAAAGGGTCCAAGAAAATGCTCGTGTTGCTCTCTGAAAATATTGGACAGAGATAAAATTCAAACCAATATTTTTAGGAGTCCATAAGTATTTATCTTGGGCATTTGGAATTAATGCGGTAATTATTTGCCTTGGATATATATTGTTATATATATATAATATTGTCCAAAAATTGTGCCTTTTGTTGAGGAGCTCTGGAATAATGCCACTAGCCCCTACAAAAATTGGCATAAGTTTGTAAAATGGTTTAGTATTTTATTAAACCAAACAAATGTCGAAAAACAGAAACAGAAATTAAACAAAAGGAAAACCTTACTGGCTTCCTACTGGCGCCTCGCCTCGCCCAAAGAGGTCGGCCCAACCCACCACCGCTCGTCCTCCTCGGCGCCACGGTCGGCCAAGCGTAGGGTCGACGCAAGACGCGACCGCCACACAGATGGGCGCCACGCCACCAGCCGCTGGTGTCCTCTCGTCGCTCGATGCCCCTGACATCGCCACGCCGCCGCCCGTCCTCCCCACTCTCTCTCGCTCTCCTCCTCCTGGACCTCTCCCTCTCCCAGCTCGCAGCCTTTGCCGCCCGCAGCTCACCGCCGACGCGCCCCCGCCGCCCCTCGCCCCTCCGTGGAGTCCACAAGCTCCGCCATATCGCCCTCGCCCTTCACGCCAAGCCGCGAGACGCTGAAGCCTCGAGAGCCGCCATCGCCGCTTTCTTCACCTCCGTCGCCGGAGATCGCCCTTGCCGCCACGCCGCTGCTCGCCTTCCCGAGATCGCCGACGACGCCATTGAGACCGCCAGAGCCCCGCCGTCGATTCCCCTACTCCTCTGCTTCGCGCCCTCCATTTCTCTGCCGCCGAGCCGAGCTCCGGCCGCGACGCGAGCTCTGCTCCGGTGAGCTCCGGCCACCGTGCGACCTCCCGTCGCCTCCGCTAGATGCGGACGAGCCGGCTACGCCCGGTGCTCTTTGCCGCCGCCCATGCACCGTGAAGGCCAGGCCCTTCCTCGGTCGAACTCCGCCGCCGCGCCGAAGCCTCGCCGTCGTGATCCGCCACCCCAGCCCGGCCGGCACCACCGCCGACGCAGGTGCAGGTCTCTCGATCGAGCCCACCACGCCGCGAACGGGCACCGTAGCCTGTTCTGCGGCGCTCCGCCGCTGGCCTCGCCGGTGGGTTTGACCTTTGACCTCGCCGCCCGTCGGTGGGCCTCAGGTCGTGATTAGCTTAAGGCTAATCACCGTTAACTAACCCCCGACACCGGTGGGCCCCGCGCCTAATCTTTTAATTAGACTTAAACTAACCCCTGCTTAATCCGTGTCACCGACGTGTGGACCCCACACGACAGTGTTTGACCAACCAATCAGTAGTTGACTTGTCGACGCCATGCTTACTCAATGCTGACGCAGTAATGCAATTTTCTGGATTTTTTCTTTTCAGGAAATTCCAGAAAATGTTATAAACTTCTAAATTCATATAAATTCAACCGTAGCTCAGATTGAAATAATTTATATATGAAAAATTATCAGAAAAATTCAATCTATCCATCTGTACCAGTTTCATGCATGACAAACCAACTTATACCTGCTGTATAAGTGAAACACTAAAATGGCTTATATAAAGAGCTTATTTTGGAGATGCATTTGAATCTTTGGTTCAAATGGACTTCATTCAAATTGAATACTAGTTGCATTAGCTCAAACAGCATCACATCTACATGCCTTGTTCATGCATCATATTGTTGCATATGATTGTGTATTGATTGCGGCACTGCTCCTTCTCGACAGTCCTGCTCCGAGACGCTCCAGTACTTGTCTGTGAAGCAAGGCCTCCTTGTTAATTTACTGTGCAAGCAAACCCCTTGTTCATTCCGATACAATCCTACTCTCTCGCTCCTGCTCTCGCTTATTGCATTAGGACAACAACGATTCATCTCGCTACTTTGTGCTGCAAGAGTTGAACCCATTCCTCTGCATGACCTGTCATTGCCACAAGAATAGTTGAAACCCACTAGCATGTGTAGGAGTTGATTGAGCCATGTTGTGTTCCTACCATGCTATGCCTGCTATTGCTTAGAGTTGTGTCGTCTGATTCATTGGGAATGAATTGGAGTACAGTTCTATGTTCGATGTTTGAGAGTGGAATGTGTGAACACAATTTGGTAAAGGCAGCGGTGAGAGGCCATGTAGGAGTACATGGTGGGTTGTCTCACCGAACCGCCCTTAAGCATTGAGTTCTATGTATGTCGTCCAATGACTCGATACTACCACACATTGGGCTCCGGCGCCCAAGCTCTCTCGACTTATTAACCAACTTGATCTCTGTCCCGTGAGTCGCAACTAGTTTCGTGTTTGTAGGTAGTGCTATTTTTCTATCGAGTGGCACCCGCAGGTGGGCTTGGGACAGACTAGGCACAGTGGCACGGTGTACCAAGTGGCACCCGGATGGTGGGCTTGGGAACCCTGCTCACATCGTTTGGGGCCGTGAGCGACACCCGGCCGGATCTCCTTGCGGATGGAACCCGAATAGGCGATAAACCCGACTAGAGTCTTGTGTGGTTAGTCGTCGTGGCCGACACCCTCGCCAAAGCTTCCGCTTGAAGGTTGCCGAGGTACATGACGTGTACATGGTGATAAGTGGTGAGAGCGTGTGTGAAGAAGTACACCCCTGCAGGGTTATCATGATCTATTTGAATAGCCGTGTCCTCGGTTATGGACTTCTTGGATGCTTACGTGGTACATAGACAACTTGAAGTGGATACTCTAAAATGCTCAAGACAAGTGTGAGTGCTATGGATGGCCTTCTCGTATGGAGACGGGGATGAATCCATAGTAGTGTATTGTGTGGTGACTAGTGGACTAGTTTGCGCCATATCACCTCAAAGAAGTTCTGGTAGTCGTAGAACAGGATAGCCACAGAGTCAAAGCTGGCTTGCTGCAACTAAACTCCACATTACCTTCTTGATACTAATGCATGTATAATAGGATCTGATGTAAGTCTTGCTGAGTACCTTTGTACTCACGTTGCTTTATTTTTGTTTTGCAGCGGAGACTTCGGTCTTACTAGTAGTTCCGCTTGGACTTCGACGAGTAGCTTGCTACCTCAGCTACGATCTTGTACCCTTGTGAGGGTCTTGTAGATAGTCAGGCTTCTCAGCCTTTTTTCTTTTGCAGTTGTCTGTACTCAGACATGTAATGCTTCCGCTTGTTGCTTGTATGCTCTGAATGATGGGTCATGTGACCCCTGTTTGTATTTATTGTTATGTGGCTCTTCTGAGCCTTTATCTATATGAGTTTGCGTTATGTTGTGATGCCATGTTGTACATCACATACTTGCATGTTATGCATACGTGTAACTTGTATTGCTATGTGTGGGATCCGACAACCTAGTTGTTTATCCTTGGTAGCCTTTCTTATGGGGAAATGTAGTCTCGTGCTTCTGAGCGATAGTAGTCCGCTACAGCCCGGTTCACCGAGTCCTGCTAGCCCAAAGACTACCGCTTGGACACTTGATCGGCCGGCATGTGTTTCACTTCGCCCTATGTCTGTCCTTCGGGAAATGTCACGCGTGATATTCGAGTCCTGCTTAGCCTGCTATAGCCCGGGATACCGAGTCCTCATAGCCCAGTGCTACAGCCCGAATTCAGACGTTGATGACCGATATGCTCGATGTGATTCATGTATGCCTGTCCCCATAGGTTAGTGCCACTTTGGGTTCACGACTAGTCATGTCGGCCCGGGTTCTCTGTCATATGGATGCTAGCGACACTATCATATACGTGAGCCAAAAGGCGCAAACGGTCCCGGGCCATGGTAAGGCGTCACCCGTGGGAATACCGTGCGTGAGGCCGCAAAGTGATATGATGTGTTACATGCTAGATCGGTGTGACTTAGGATTGGGGTCCCGACAGCCTGACCCGAAAGTAAAGAAATTTAAGCCCACTACGGGGCGTGGAACCATTCTGGAGGGATGGCTCGATAAGCCATGCAAAATACACACAACACCGGATACCATACCAACCCACAACATTAGAGCATGTTGGATACTCCGGCAGGTGGCCAAGAGCGGCGAGGATATCCTCACCAAAAACACCCGAGAGCAACACCCCCCGAAGGATGATGACCCCAACGTATTGACAGTCTTCAAGACTTTCGCTTCAAACAATCGGCGTAAAAGGGCTTTCCGTAACCTTGCCGAAGTCTGCCAAGTCGCAGCAATAAACCCCTGGAACGACACGGCCATAACTTTCAATGCCAGCGACGAACCAAAATTCCGGACAGTCCGGGCACTAGCCGCCTTGCTCCTCAATCCAATTGTGGACGGCTTTCGGCTCACCAAAGTGCTCATGGACGGCGACAGCGGATTAAAGCTCATCTACGAGGACACGCTCAATAAAATGGAAATAGACAGGAGCCGCATCGAGCAAAGTAGCACGACCTTCCGGGGAATCATTCCCAGTCGGGAGGCGCGATGCGCGGGAAAAATCACGCTCGACGTAGTATTCTGCACGCTGTAGAATTATCGGTCCGAAGAGATAACCTTCCAAGTGGCCCCTTTCAACAGCGGATATCACGCCCTATTGGGGCGAGATGCATTTACACACTTCCAAGCTATACCTCATTACGGGTACATGAAGCTCAAGATGCCCAGGCTCAACGGTATCATCACTCTTGCCAGTGATCCGGACATAGCACTCCGTGCCGAAAGTAAAACCGCATCCTTGGCCCTCGAGGCATTGTATGAAGCCCTCGCGGCCGAAGAGCTAACCACGCTGCGCTCCACCATGGATAGGGATGACGTAATCCTGGACAAATGACCCAAATCCACCTCCTTTAAACCAAAAGATGAAGTAGTCAAATTTCAAGTCCACACGACGGACCCCAAGAAGACAGCATCCATTGGGGCACAACTCGACCCAACGGTCGACGCCGCGCTACGAGAGTTCCTGCGCGAGAACTGGGACATATTCACCCTGCACCCTTCTGATATGCCAGGAATCCCACGCAGGCTGGCCCAACACAGCCTCAATATATTGAAGGGATATAAACTGGTCAAGAAAACACTGCGGTGTTTTCTGAACCCAAACGACAAGCTATGGGAGAGGAGCTAGCCAAGTTACTCGAGGCCGGATTCATCAGAGAAATAAAACACCCTGACTGGCTAGCAAACCTAGTGATGGTACCAAAGAAGGATAAATCTTGGAGCCTATGCGTCGATTTCAAAGACCTCAACAAGGCCTGCCCTAAGGATCCCTTCCCCTCCCTCGCATCGATCAGATTATTGATGCAACCGCAGGACACGACTCACTATGTTTCTTGACGCATACTCCGGATACGATCAAATCAAGATGAAGGAGTCCGATCAAGCCGCAACGGTATTCATTACCCCATATGGGCCTTTCTGCTTCAACACTATGCCTTTCGGGCTCAAAAACGCTGGCGCCACCTACCAACGCATGATTCAAACATGTCTGGAGAAACAAATCGGCAATACAGTTGAAGCATCTGTGGATGACGTAGTCATCAAGAGCAAGCACCTCGAGTCACTAATAGACGACTTACATCTGATGACCCACAAGTATAGGGGATCTATCGTAGTCCTTTCGATAAGTAAGAGTGTCGAACCCAACAAGGAGCAGAAGGAAATGATAAGCGGTTTTCAGTAAGGTTTTCTCTGCAAGCACTGAAATAGTAGGTGATAGATAGTTTTGTGATAAGATAAATAGTAACTAGCAAAAAGTAAATAAAGTGCAGCAAGGTGGCCCAATCCTTTATGTAACAAAGGATAAGCCTGGATAAATTCTAATAATAAAGAAGGAGCTCCCGAGGACACATTGGGAATTATCGTCAAGCTAGATTTCATCACATTCATAAGATTCACGTTCGGTACTTTGATAATTTGATATGTGGGTGGACCGGTACTTGGGTACTGTCCTAACTTGGACAAGCATCCCACTTATGATTAAGCCCTATTGCAAGCATCCGCAACTACAAAAAGGAGTATTAAGGTAAACCTAACCACAAAATTAAACATATGGGTCCATATCAACCCCTAACGAAGCAACGCATAAACTAGGGTTTAAGCTTCTGTCACTCTAGCAACCCATCATCTACTTATTACTTCCCCATGCCTTCCTCTAGGCCCAAATAATGGTGAAGTTTCATGTAGTCGACGTTCACATAACACCACTAGAGGAAAGACAACATACATCTCATCAAAATATCGAACGAATACCAAATTCACGTGACTACTAATAGCAAGACCTCTCCCATGTCCTCAGGAACAAATGTAACTACTCACAAAGCATATTCATGTTCATAATCAGAGGGGTAATAATATGCATAAAGGATCTGAACATATGATCTTCCACTAAGTAAACCAATTAGCATCAACTACAAGGAGTAATCAACACTACTAGCAACCCACAGGTACCAATTTGTGGTTTTGATACAAGATTGGATAGAAGAGATGAACTAGGGTTTTGAGAGGAGATGGTGCTGGTGAAGACGTTGATGGAGATTGACCCCCTCTCGATGAGAGGATCACAGTGATGATTTCCTCCCTGAGGGAAGTGTCCCTGCGAAACAGCTCCGCAGAGCCCTAGATTGATTCCGCCAAGGTTCCGCCTCGTGGCGGCGGAGTTTCGTCCCGTAAGCTTGCCCACGATTTTTTCTAGGGTAAAAGTGATGATATAGCAGAAGATGGACGCCGGAGGCCCACCAGGGGGCCCAGGAGATAGGGGGCGCACCCTACAGGGAGGGCACCCTCCTGTCTCCTGGACAGGGTGTGGGCCCCCTGGCCTATTTCTTTCGCTCATAAATTCTTATTAAATCCAAAGAGTTGTTTCGTGGAGTTTCAGGTCTTTTGGAGTTGTGCAGAATAGGTTTCCAACGTTTGCTCCTTTTCCAGCCAGAATTCCAGCTGCCAGCATTCCCCTCTTCATGGTAAACCTTGTAAAATAAGAGAGAATAGCCATAAGTATTGAGATATAATGTGTAATAACAACCCATAATGCAATAAATATTGATATAAAAGCATGATGCAAAATGGACGATCAACTCCCCAAGCTTAGACCTCGCTTGTCCTCAAGCGGAAGCCGAAATCGAAAAATATGTCCACATGTTTAGAGATAGAGGTGTCAATAAAAATAAAATACGGACATGAGGGCATCATGATCATTCTAATAACAATAACATATATGGATTTTGTCATATGATTTCCTATGCTCAAGTAATAAGCAATTCACAATGTCATGTATGGCTCAAAAACTTCATTGGGAACTAACAAACTATAATCTCAGACATTGAAGCAATTGCAATTTATCATAACATCGGAAAGAGTCAATAATAGAGCTTTTCAGCAAGCTCACATACTCAACTATCTCGTAGTCCCCTATAATTGTTAAAACTCACGCAATACTTGTGGTTATAGAGTTTCAGCAGGACATTGAGAAAGATAGGGGCTTATTGTGTTGCCTCCCAACGTATTCACCTTTAGGTGATGTCAACAATAATAACCTATGCCAACTTACATCCAATTGGATATATGTATTATGATCTTTCAAACACGAGGAGCTTGCCAAAGGATAAAATGAAAAAGGGAAAGGTGAGCATCACCTTGACTCAAGCATAAAGTAAAAGATAGGCCCTTCGCAGAGGGAAGCAGAGGTTGTCATGCGCGTTTAGGGTTGATGCACGAAATCTTAATGCAAAATAACGTCACTTTATATTGCCCCTTGTATGTGGACCTTTATTATGCAGTCCGTCGCTTTTATTACTTCCACAACAAGTTCGTACAAAGCTTATTTTCTATGCACTAATAAGTCATACATATTTAGAGAGCAATATTTATTGCTTGCACCGATGACAACTTACTTGAAGGATCTTACTCAATCCATAGGTAGGAATAGTGGACTCTCATGGCAAAACTGGGTTTAAGGATATTTGGAAGCACAAGTAGTATCTCTACTTGGTGCAAGAATTTTGGCTAGCATGAGGGGGAAAGGCAAGCTCAACAAGTTTGGAAGGTCAATGACAATATACTTTAACTGAGATGTCGGAAAACATAAACCATTATGTTGTCTTCCTTGTCCAACATCAACTATTTTAGCATGCCATACTTAATGAGTGCTTCACAATCATAAAAGATGCCCAAGATAATATATTTATATGTGAACCCCTCTTTCCTTATAACTTCCTATTAATTGCAACGATGACCAAGGCTACGTTCATCAACTCTCAACAATTTTTATGCCTCATACTTTCTATGTGTGAAGTTATCACTATCCATAAGATCAATATGAACTCTTTTGTTCTTTCTACCTTCTCAAGATCATCGCAACATGGCAAAGCCCTTGACTCAACACTAATCTTTATTATAGATAGCACACGGACTCGCTTACATAAAGAGATCACAAAGCAAAACTCAAAACTACTTGATATCAAAACTTCAATCTACTAGATCAAGATGCTGCTAAAAGGATCGAACTAAATAAAGCGGTAAAAATAGGAGTGTGATGGTGATATGATACCGGGGCACCTCCCCCAAGCTTGGCAGTTGCCAAGGGAGTGCCCATACCCATGTGATTATTTCTTCGAAGGTGATGGAGGTGGTGATGATGATGGTGGTTAATCACACATCGAGCATAAAAGCTCCTCCAACTTGTGGATAATGCCCTTGAGCCCAGCAATATGATCCTTTAACAAAATATTCTCCTGTGTGAGATACTTGTTCTGTATGCAGGCTAACTCAATCGTCTTGAAAGCTTCAATCTCTGTTGGAGTGAAAAGGTTAGGTAAAGGTTGAGGGATGTCTTCTTCTTTCACCACCGGAGCTTGAACCTCCATGGCTTTCTTGATCCCTTCATCCTTGTTGATCTCTTCTGGTTCCTATCTTTTCAACTCTATCTTCAATAGCCAAGCATCCTTGTCTTCGTTGTTGGAGGAGGGAGAAGTCATGGTGCTCTAAATCTGCAATGGAAACAGCTCGAAACGAAAATAGGATATTTGTATGATACGGTGGTCAAAACCTTCGGGAGAATATATAATGAATTTTTACCGACCAAAATACGTAACATACAAGAAAACGGAGTCCGGGAGGCACACAGGTGCCCACAAGACAGGGGGGCGCGCCCTACAGGGGGGGGGGGGGGCGGCCTCCTCTATCGTGGGAGCCTCGTGTCCCTTACGGACTACTTCTTTCTTTCTAAAATTCTTAAATAATCCAAAACTGATAAAAATTGCCATTAGAGTTGTTTTGGAGTCGGTTTATTTACCGCACCATGCACCTATGCCTTTTCGAGTCCTGAACGCTCGAAAGTGTCTCTTATGTATTCCTCGGGGTTATGGTTTCAATAATATTAGTTTCAACATTGATAGGATTACCTGAAATATAATGTTTAATTCTTTGACCGTTTACCACCCTCGGATTTGTGCCTTCGAAGTTGTTGATTTTTATAGCACCAGAACGATAGACCTCCTCGATAACGTAGGGACCTTCCCATTTTGAGAGAGGTTTTCCTGCAAAAAATCTTAAACGAGGGTTGAATAATAACACATAATCTCATACGTTAAACTCACACTTTTGTATCCTCTTATCATGCCAGCGTTTGACTTTTTCTTTGAAAAGCTTAGCATTCTCATATGCTTGGGTTCTCCATTCATTAAGTGAGCTAATATCAAACAGCCTCTTCTCACCGGCAAGTTTGAAGTCATAATTGAGCTCTTTAATAGCCCAATATGCTTTATGTTCAAGTTCAAGAGGTAAATGACATGCTTTTCCATAAACCATCTTATATGGAGACATACCCATAGGATTTTTGTATGCAGTTCTGTAGGCCCATAATGCATCATCAAGTTTTTTGACCAATTCTTTCTAGATCTATTCACAGTCTTCTGCAAAATTAATTTGAGCTCTCTATTGCTCAACTCTACCTGACCACTAGATCATGGGTGATAAGGAGATGCGTTCTATGATTGACATCATACTTAGCAAGCATCTTACTGAAAGCACCATGAATAAAGTGTGAACCACCATCACTCATAAGATATCTAGGACTCCAAACCTCGGAAAAATAACTTCTTTAAGCATTTTAATAGAAGTGTTATGATCAACACTACTAGTTGGAATAGCTTCTACCCACTTAGTAACGTAATCAACAGCAACTAGAATATGTGTATAACCATTGGAGGCAGGAAAAGGTCCCATATAATCAAAGCCCCAAACATCAAACGGTTCAATAACAAGAGAATAATTCATAGGAATTTCTTGACGTCTACTAATGTTACCTATTCTTTGACATTCATCACAAGATAAGACAAACTTACGAGCATCTTTGAAGAGAGTAGGCCAATAAAAACCATATTGTAGTACCTTGTGTGCAGTTCTATCTCCAGAGTGGTGTCCTCCATATGATTCAGAGTGACACTTGCGTAGGATCTGTTCATGTTCATGCTCAGGCACACAACATCTAATAATACCATCTACTCCTTTATAAAGGTGTGGATCATCCCAGAAGTAATGTCTCAAATCATAAAAGAACTTTTTCTTTTGCTGGTATGTGAAACTAGGCGGTATATATTTAGCAACAATGTAATTAGCATAGTCAGCATACCAAGGAGCAAGACGAGAAGCATTGACAACCGCTAAATTGTTCATCGGAAAACTATCATTAATAGGCGTGGGTCATCAAGAACATTCTCTAACCTAGACAAGTTATGCAGAACGGGTTCTCAGCTCCTTTCTATCAATAATATGCAAGTCAAATTCTTGGAGCAAGAGAACCCATCTAATGAGTCTAGGCTTAGCATCTTTCTTTTCCATAAGATATTTAATAGCAGCATGACAGTGTGAATAGTGACTTTGGAATCAACAATATAAGGTCTAAACTTATCACATGCAAACACAACTGCTAAGAACTCTTTTTTAGTAGTAGCATAATTTCTCTGGGCAGTATCAAGAGTCTTACTAGCATACTGGATAACATTCAATTTCTTATCGACTCTTTGCCCTAAAATAGCACCTACAGCATAATCACTAGCATCGCACATAATTTCAAAAGGTAAATTCCAATCAGGTGGCTGAACAATAGGTGCGGTGATCAAGGCTTTCTTAAGTGTTTTAAATGCTTCTACACAATCCTCATCAAAGACAAAAGGAATATCTTTTTGCAATAAATTAGTCAGAGGCCTAAAGATTTTAGAAAAGTCCTTAATGAACCTCCTATAAAAACCGGCATGATCAAGGAAACTTCTTATACCTTTTATGTCCTTGGGACATGGCATCTTTTCAATAGCATCAACTTTGGCTTTATCAACTTCAATACCTCTCTCGGAGATCTTGTGCCCCAAGACAATGCCTTCATTAACCATAAAGTGACACTTTTCCCAATTCAGGACGAGACTAGTGTCTTCGCATCTCTGCAAAACTCGATCAAGGTTGCTCAGACAATCATCAAAAGAGGATCCATAGACGGAAAAGTCATCCATGAATACGTCACAAATCTTTTCACAAAAATCAGAGAATATAGCCATCATGCATCTTTGAAAGGTAGCAGGTGCATTACATAAACCAAAAGGCATACGTCTATAAGCAAAAGTACCAAAAGGGCAAGTAAAATTAGTTTTAGATTGATCCTTTGCTGACACAGGTATTTGAGAGAAGCTAGAATAACCGTCTAGAAAGCAAAAATGTGTGTGTTTGGATAGCCTTTCTAGCATTTGATCAATAAAAGGTAAAGGGTAATGATCTTTCTTAGTAGCTTTATTTAACTTACGAAAATCAATTACCATCCTATAACCTGTAATAATTCTCTCATGGATCAATTCATCTTTATCATTAGGAACAACGACAATACCTCCCTTTTTAGGGACACAATGGACAGGGCTTACCCATTCACTATCAAGAACGGATAAATAATACCTGCCTCAAGGAGCTTTAGTATCTCCTTTCTTACCACTTCCTTCATCTTGGGATTTAATCGCCTTTGAGGATCCCTAACTGGTTTGGCATCTTTTTCCACCAAAATTTTGTGTTGACATAATGTGGGACTAATGCCCTTAAGATCATCCAGAGTACATCCAATAGCAGCTCTCGGCTTCTTCGAGTTTTCAATAATCTTACTTCTTCTTTCTCTGAAAGGTTAGCACTAATAATAACAGGATATATTTCTTTTCATCAAGATAAGCATACTTGAGATTATCGTAAAGGTTTGAGTTCAAACACGGATCACCCTTGGGTGGAGGGGGTCCCCAAGAATTTCAACGGAAGGTTATGTTTCAAAGATAGGTTCTTGTTTAAGGAACACTTCATCTATTTCTTCCCTTTCCTTCATAAACATATCGTTTTCATGGTCTAGCAAATAATGTTCTAACGGATCAGTTGGAGGAAGAGCAATGGAAGCAAGACCAATAATCTCATCTTTACTAGGTGGTTCCCTTTCACGAGGTTGTCTACTAAACTTAGTGAAATTAAACTCATGAGACATACCATCTATGCCAACAGTGACTACCTTCCTTTTACAATTAATCTTAGCACTAGCAGTATTCAAGAAGGGTCTACCAAAAATAATGGGACAAAAATCATCTTGTGGGGAAGCAAGAACAAGAAAATCAGCAGGGTATTTAATCTTCCCACACAAGGCTTCAACATCTCTAACAATCCCAATAGGTTTAATGGTGTCCCTATTAGCAAGCTTAATAGTAACATCAATGTCTTCTAATTCAACAGTGCAATATCGCATAATTTCTTTATAAAGATCATAGGGTATCGCACTAGCACTAGCACCCATATCACATAAGCCATGATAACAATGATCTCCTATTTTAATAGAAATAACAGGAGTGCCTACAACAGGTCTACGTGTCTTAGTATCGGTCTAGCAATATTAGCGCTTTCACCCAAGAAAGAGATAACATGCCCATCTAAATCCTCATCCAAGAGATCTTTAATCATAGCAATACCAGGTTCAACATTAATTTTCTCAGAGGTGTATAGGTCCTAGTATTATTCTTACGAACAACAATGAAGCTTTAGCATGATCTTTTATCCTAACAGAAAAGGAGGTTTTTCAACATAAGCGAGGAATAATAGGATCACTATATGTAATAGTCTTTTCTTCGATCGTAATAGGTGCAACTACTTTCACTTCAACAGGAGGATTATATTTAAACCACTTCTCTTTAGGGAGATCAACGTGAGTAGCAAAAGTTTCACAAAAGTAGCTACTATCTCGAGTCAAGCCCATACTTAGAGCTAAATCCACGGAAAGCATCGGTATCCATAAAAGATTTAACACAATCGAACTTAGATGTCATACCTGACTCCTTACCATCGTCGGAGCCCCAATATTCAGAGTTGCATTTAATTCTTTCCAATAAGTCCCATTTGAAATCAATAGTCTTCAAAGATATATGAACCAAAGCACAGAAGTATCGATCAAAGTTGCGATTATCAAGAGAAAGCCGAGCGTAAAAATTCTGAATAATCATTTCCGAGAGAGCTCATGATTGGGGCATGAATACAACATTGACTTAAGCCTCCCCCAAGCTTGAGTGATGCTTTCTCCTTCACGAGGCCAGAAATTATATATGTAATTACGATCACGATGAACAAGATGCATAGGATAGAACTTCCGTGAAATTCCAACTTCAATCGCTTATAATTCTAAGATCTCGTATCATCACGTAGCCTATACCATGTCATTGCATCCCCTTCAAAGATAAAGGAAGACCTTCCTTTTGACAACATCATCGGGAATACCTGCAAGCTTAAATAATCCACAAACTTCATCCACAAAGATAAGGTGTAAATCGGGATGCAATGTTCCGCCTCCCGCAAAAGGATCAGCTAACAGTTTTTCTATCATACCAAGGAATCTCAAAGTGAATATTTTCATAAAGTTCAGTAGGTTGAGGAGCATCTCTATGCTCTTTTGGTTGGGGTGAAGATACCCCAAACAAGCCCCTCAAAGGTTTCCATAGTGACAAGTAATGAAAAATTTCAGCACACTATATAAATGTTTCCTTACCAAGTTCCACTCACCAAAACCGCTACGCCCCGGCAACGGCGCCAGAAAAGAGTCTTGATGACCCACAAGTATAGGGGATCTATCGTAGTCCTTTCGATAAGTAAGAGTGTCGAACCCAACAAGGAGCGTATGAAATGATAAGCGGTTTTCAAGAAGGTTTTCTCTGCAAGCACCAAATAGTAGGTGATAGATAGTTTTGTGATAAGATAAATAGTAACGAGCAAAAAGTAAATAAAGTAAATAAAGTGCAGCAAGGTGGCCCAATCCTTTATGTAGCAAAGGATAAGCCTGGAAAAATTCTAATAATAAAGAAGGAGCTCCCGAGGACACATTGGGAATTATCGTCAAGCTAGTTTTCATCACGTTCATAAGATTCGCGTTCGGTACTTTGATAATTTGATATGTGGGTGGACCGGTACTTGGGTACTGCCCTAACTTGGACAAGAATCCCACTTATGATTAACCCCTATTGCAAGCATCCGCAACTACAAAAAGGAGTATTAAGGTAAACCTAACCACAACATTAAACATATGGGTCCATATCAACCCCTAACGGCAACACATAAACTAGGGTTTAAGCTTCGTCACTCTAGCAACCCATCATCTACTTACTACTTCCCCATGCCTTCCTCTAGGACCAAATAATGGTGAAGTATCATGTAGTCGACGCTCACATAACACCACTAGAGGAAAGACAACATACATCTCATCGAAATATCGAATCTAATACCAAATTCACATGACTACTAATAGCAAGACTTCTCCCATGTCCTCAGGAACAAACGTAACTACTCACAAAGCATATTCATGTTCATAATCAGAGGGGTAATAATATGCATAAAGGATCTGAACATATGATCTTCCACCAAGTAAACCAATTAGCATCAACTACAAGGAGTAATCAACACTACTAGCAACCCACAGGTACCAATTTGTGGTTTTGATACAAGATTGGATACAAGAGATGAACTAGGGTTTTGAGAGGAGATGGTGCTGGTGAAGATGTTGATGGAGATTGACCCCCTCTCGATGAGAGGATCGTTGGTGATGATTTCCCCCTCCCGGAGGGAAGTGTCCCCGGCAGAACAGCTCCGCCAGAGCCCTAGATTGATTCCGCCAAGGTTCCGCCTCGTGGCGGCGGAGTTTCGTCCCGTAAGCTTGCCCATGATTTTTCTAGGGTAAAAGTGATGATATAGCAGAAGATGGACGCCGGAGGCCCACCATGGGGCCCAGGAGATAGGGGGCCGTGCCCTACAGGGGGGCGCCCTCCTGTCTCCTGGACAGGGTGTGGGCCCCTGGCATATTTCTTTCGCTCATAAATTCTTATTAAATCCAAAAAGTTGTTTCGTGGAGTTTCAGTTCTTTTGGAGTTGTGCGGAATAGGTTTCCAACGTTTGCTCCTTTTCCAGCCAGAATTCCAGCTACCGGCATTCCCCCTCTTCATGGTAAACCTTGTAAAATAAGAGAGAATAGCCATAAGTATTGAGATATAATGTGTAATAACAGCCCATAATGCAACAAATATTGATATAAAAGCATGATGCAAAATGGACTTATCAATATCTCACATTCGACAACCTCCGTACATATGACATCAAGCTCAATCCGGAAAAGTGTGTTTTCGGCGTTCCCGCCGGAAAACTGCTGGGCTTCATTGTTTCCAATAGAGGAATTGAGGCCAATCCAGCCAAAATCCGGGCTCTGTCACAATTGGCTATACCAACTAACCTTAAACAGGTCCAAAACTAGCCGGATGCATGGCAGCTTTAAGCCGCTTTATCTCCAGATTAGGAGAAAAGCATTGCCATCAGACGCTTTTCTCCGACGACCGACCACTTTGAATGGACAGATGCAAAGAACAGCCAGATGGAAGAAACAAAGGCTCTTTTAGCGAGCAACCCAATCCTGGCCGCACCGAACGCCGGTGAACCCATTTTATTATACATATTGGCAACACACTGTGTCGTGAGTGCGGTGCTCGTCGTTGAACGAGAGGAGGACGGACACAAATTCCCGCCGTAAGCCGGTATATTACGATCCACCGTCCTCACACCATGCAAATCCCGTAGCCTCATTACCAAAAATAGCATACGCGGTCTTCATGGCATCCCGAAGCTACGACACTACTTTCAAGAGTGCTCAATCACGGTGGCCTCCGAAGTACCACTTAATGACATAATAAACAATCGCGATGCCACGGGCCGGATTGCCAAGTGGGCCATTGAGCTCCTCCTATTCTACATAACATACAAACCGTGCCGGGCCATTAAATCCCAAGTGCTAGCCGACTTCGTCGCCGAATGGACAGAGGCCGAACTCCCTAAAGAGTACGGCACATATTCCAACTGGGTCATGCACTTCGACGGCTCCAAAATGCTGGTGGGCTTAGGAGCAAGCGTTGTCCTAACGTCCCCCACCGGAGATACAGTTCAATACGTACTCCAAATATTATACACAGAATCCAACAATGCAGCCGAATACGAGGCCTTGTTGCATGGTCTTAGGATGGCTGTCTCCATGGGCATATAACGCCTGGAAGTGCGCGGGGATTCAAACCTCGCAATATCTCAAATAAATGGAGATTTTGATGCCAAAGATTCAAAGATGGCGGCTTACCATAACGTCGTTCTCAAAATGTCAGCTTGATTCGAGGGGCTCGAGTTTCATCATGTGGCTCGAGAAAGTAATCAAGCGGTGGACATCCTTGCTCGCATCGGCTCTAAGCGCCACCCGCCCCACCTAACATCTTTTGGAAAGACTCTTCAAGCCATCCGTGGTGTGCAAGGGAAAGCAGCAACACCAGTCCGGATCCGGTTATGACCCCTGACTCCAAACACACCGATATCATCGGGGCTCAGCCACCAAATAACACCATCGGCCCATCTTATCATGGCAGTAATTGCCGCATGGACCGAACCCTTCTTGGCCTACCTTAATAGGCGAGAACTCCCAAGGATCGAATGAGGCTCGCCGCATTGTCCGGCCCGAAAGCCTACAAGGTTCATGACGGAGAACTCTACAAGAAAAGCGCTACCGGAGTACTCCAAAGATGTATCTCCGAGGAAGAGGGGCGGCAGCTATTGGCTGAAATTCATGCCGGTCTCGGTGGTCACCACGCCGCAGCTCGGGCCCTTGTAAGCAAGGCCTTCCGTACAGGTTTCTATTGGCCGACGACCCGAGCAGATGCACAGGACCTTGTCCAGCGTTGCGTCGGATGCCAGCTTTTCGCCAGCCAAAGCCATATGCCACCCATCGCTCTACAAACAATCCCCATCACTTGGACTTTCATGGTCTGGGGGCTTGATATGGTCGAAACCCTTAAAAGAGGAAGACATAAGAAAAAATATCTGCTGGTCATGGTGGACAAATTCACTAAGTGGATAGAGGCCAAGCCAGTTAAAACGGCCGAAGTTGGACCAGTGATAGACTTCATATCCGGTGTTGTGCACCGTTATGGTGTTCCACACAGTGTCATCACCGATAACGGCTCCAATTTCACAGCCGATGAGGTGAAAACCTGGTGTGCTAATCTGGGCATCAAGCTCGATTACGCCTCTGTCTATCACCCGCAAACAAACGGTCAAGTCGAACGAGCCAATGGTCTTATTATGAGCGGCATTAAGCCCAGACTAGTGCGGTCTTTGAAAGAATCAGACAAGCACTGGGTGGAGGAGCTCGACCAGACTCGGGAGCTGCGGACCATGCCCAATCGCACTACCGAATATACACCTTTCTAAAATTAGTTTTAGATTGATCCTTTCTTGACACAGGTATTTGAGAGAAGCTAGAATAACCGTCTAGAAAGCAAAAATGTGTGTGTTTGGATAGCCTTTCTAGCATTTGATCAATAAAAGGTAAAGGGTAATGATCTTTCTTAGTAGCTTTATTTAACTTACGAAAATCAATTACCATCCTATAACCTGTAATAATTCTCTGCGGGATCAATTCATCTTTATCATTAGGAACAACGACAATACCTCCCTTTTTTAGGGACACAATGGACAGGGCTTACCCATTCACTATCAGCAACGGGATAAATAATACCTGCCTCAAGGAGCTTTAGTATCTCCTTTCTTACCACTTCCTT
This sequence comes from Aegilops longissima, assembly GCA_021605205.1. Lineage (NCBI taxonomy): Eukaryota > Viridiplantae > Streptophyta > Magnoliopsida > Poales > Poaceae > Aegilops > Aegilops longissima. Next base: position 149,910,354 of record CM038680.1, read on the forward strand.
CATCTTGGGATTTAATCGTCTTTGAGGATCCCTAACTGGTTTGGCATCTTTTTCCACCAAAATTTTGTGTTGACATAATGTGGGACTAATGCCCTTAAGATCATCCAGAGTACATCCAATAGCAGCTCTGTGCTTCTTCAGAGTTTTCAATAATCTTACTTCTTCTTTCTCTGAAAGGTTAGCACTAATAATAACAGGATATATTTCTTTTTCATCAAGATAAGCATACTTGAGATTATCAGGTAAAGGTTTGAGTTCAAACACGGATCACCCTTGGGTGGAGGGGGGTCCCCAAGAATTTCAACGGGAAGGTTATGTTTCAGCATAGGTTCTTGTTTAAGGAACACTTCATCTATTTCTTCCCTTTCCTGCATAAACATATCGTTTTCATGGTCTAACAAATAATGTTCTAACGGATCAGTTGGAGGAACAACAATGGAAGCAAGACCAATAATCTCATCTTTACTAGGTGGTTCCCTTTCACGAGGTTGTCTACTAAACTTAGCAAAATTGAACTCATGAGACATACCATCTATGCCAACAGTGACTACCTTCCTTTTACAATTAATCTTAGCACTAGCAGTATTCAAGAAGGGTCTACCAAAAATAATGGGACAAAAATCATCTTGTGGGGAAGCAAGAACAAGAAAATCAGCAGGGTATTTAATCTTCCCACACAAGACTTCAACATCTCTAACAATCCCAATAGGTTTAATGGTGTCCCTATTAGCAAGCTTAATAGTAACATCAATGTCTTCTAATTCAACAGGTGCAATATCGTGCATAATTTCTTTATAAAGATCATAGGGTATCGCACTAGCACTAGCACCCATATCACATAAGCCATGATAACAATGATCTCCTATTTTAATAGAAATAACAGGAGTGCCTACAACAGGTCTACGTGTCTTAGTATCGGGTCTAGCAATATTAGCAGTTTCACCCAAGAAAGAGATAACATGCCCATCTAAATCCTCATCCAAGAGATCTTTAATCATAGCAATACCAGGTTCAACATTAATTTTCTCAGGAGGTGTATAGGTCCTAGTATTATTCTTACGAACAACAGTCGAAGCTTTAGCATGATCTTTTATCCTAACGGAAAAGGAGGTTTTTCACATAAGCGGAGGAATAATAGGATCACTATATGTAATAGTCTTTTCTTCGACTGTAATAGGTGCAACTACTTTCACTTCAACAGGAGGATTATATTTAAACCACTTCTCTTTAGGGAGATCAACGTGAGTAGCAAAAGTTTCACAAAAAGTAGCTACTATCTCAGAGTCAAGCCCATACTTAGAGCTAAATCCACGGAAAGCATCGGTATCCATAAAAGATTTAACACAATCGAACTTAGATGTCATACCTGACTCCTTACCATCGTCGGAGCCCCAATATTCAGAGTTGCATTTAATTCTTTCCAATAAGTCCCATTTGAAATCAATAGTCTTCAGCATATATGAACCAGCACAGGAAGTATCGATCAGGTTGCGATTATCAAGAGAAAGCCGAGCGTAAAAATTCTGAATAATCATTTCCCGAGAGAGCTCATGATTGGGGCATGAATACAACATTGACTTAAGCCTCCCCCAAGCTTGAGTGATGCTTTCTCCTTCACGAGGCCAGAAATTATATATGTAATTACGATCACGATGAACAAGATGCATAGGATAGAACTTCTGGTGAAATTCCAACTTCAGTCGCTTATAATTCTAAGATCTCGTATCATCACGTAGCCTATACCATGTCATTGCATCCCCCTTCAAAGATAAAGGGAAGACCTTCCTTTTGACAACATCATCGGGAATACCTGCAAGCTTAAATAATCCACAAACTTCATCCACAAAGATAAGGTGTAAATCGGGATGCAATGTTCCGTCTCCTGCAAAAGGATCAGCTAACAGTTTTTCTATCATACCCGAAGGAATCTCAAAGTGAATATTTTCATAAAGTTCAGTAGGTTGAGGAGCATCTCTATGCTCTTTTGGTTGGGGTGAAGATACCCCAAACAAGCCCCTCAAAGGTTTCCATAGTGACAAGTAACAGAAAATTTCAGCACACTATATAAATGTTTCCTTACCAAGTTCCACTCACCAAAACCGCTACGCTCCCCGGCAACGGCGCCAGAAAAGAGTCTTGATGACCCACAAGTATAGGGGATCTATCGTAGTCCTTTCGATAAGTAAGAGTGTCGAACCCAACAAGGAGCAGAAGGAAATGATAAGCGGTTTTCAGGATGGTTTTCTCTGCAAGCAATTTGAAATAGTAGGTGATAGATAGTTTTGTGATAAGATAAATAGTAACGAGCAAAAAGTAAATAAAGTAAATAAAGTGCAGCAAGGTGGCCCAATCCTTTATGTAGCAAAGGATAAGCCTGGAAAAATTCTAATAATAAAGAAGGAGCTCCCGAGGACACATTGGGAATTATCGTCAAGCTAGTTTTCATCACGTTCATAAGATTCGCGTTCGGTACTTTGATAATTTGATATGTGGGTGGACCGGTACTTGGGTACTGCCCTAACTTGGACAAGAATCCCACTTATGATTAACCCCTATTGCAAGCATCCGCAACTACAAAAAGGAGTATTAAGGTAAACCTAACCACAACATTAAACATATGGGTCCATATCAACCCCTAACGAAGCAACACATAAACTAGGGTTTAAGCTTCTGTCACTCTAGCAACCCATCATCTACTTACTACTTCCCCATGCCTTCCTCTAGGACCAAATAATGGTGAAGTATCATGTAGTCGACGTTCACATAACACCACTAGAGGAAAGACAACATACATCTCATCGAAATATCGAACGAATACCAAATTCACATGACTACTAATAGCAAGACTTCTCCCATGTCCTCAGGAACAAACGTAACTACTCACAAAGCATATTCATGTTCATAATCAGAGGGGTAATAATATGCATAAAGGATCTGAACATATGATCTTCCACCAAGTAAACCAATTAGCATCAACTACAAGGAGTAATCAACACTACTAGCAACCCACAGGTACCAATTTGTGGTTTTGATACAAGATTGGATACAAGAGATGAACTAGGGTTTTGAGAGGAGATGGTGCTGGTGAAGATGTTGATGGAGATTGACCCCCTCTCGATGAGAGGATCGTTGGTGATGATTTCCCCCTCCCGGAGGGAAGTGTCCCCGGCAGAACAGCTCCGCCAGAGCCCTAGATTGATTCCGCCAAGGTTCCGCCTCGTGGCGGCGGAGTTTCGTCCCGTAAGCTTGCCCATGATTTTCTAGGGTAAAAGTGATGATATAGCAGAAGATGGACGCCGGAGGCCCACCATGGGGCCCAGGAGATAGGGGCCGTGCCCTCTGAGGCGCCTCCTCTCTGGACAGGTGTGGGCCCTGGCATATTTCTTTCGCTCATAAATTCTTATTAAATCCAAAAGTTGTTTCGTGGAGTTTCAGTTCTTTTGGAGTTGTGCGGAATAGGTTTCCAACGTTTGCTCCTTTTCGGCCGAATTCCACTACCAGCATTCCCCTCTTCATGGTAAACCTTGTAAAATAAGAGAGAATAGCCATAAGTATTGAGATATAATGTGTAATAACAGCCCATAATGCAACAAATATTGATATAAAAGCATGATGCAAAATGGACTTATCAATATCTCACATTCGACAACCTCCGTACATATGACATCAAGCTCAATCCGGAAAAGTGTGTTTTCGGCGTTCCCGCCGGAAAACTGCTGGGCTTCATTGTTTCCAATAGAGGAATTGAGGCCAATCCAGCCAAAATCCGGGCTCTGTCACAATTGGCTATACCAACTAACCTTAAACAGGTCCAAAAACTAGCCGGATGCATGGCAGCTTTAAGCCGCTTTATCTCCAGATTAGGAGAAAAAGCATTGCCACTGTATCGCCTTCTCCGACGCACTGACCACTTTGAATGGACAGATGCAGCAACAGCCAGACTGGAAGAAACAAAGGCTCTTTTAGCGAGCAACCCAATCCTGGCCGCACCGAACGCCGGTGAACCCATTTTATTATACATATTGGCAACACACCAGGTCGTGAGTGCGGTGCTCGTCGTTGAACGAGAGGAGGACGGACACAAATTCCCGCTTCAGAAGCCGGTATATTACGTATCCACTGTCCTCACACCATGCAAATCCCGGTAGCCTCATTACCAAAAAATAGCATACGCGGTCTTCATGGCATCCCGGAAGCTACGACACTACTTTCAAGAGTGCTCAATCACGGTGGCCTCCGAAGTACCACTTAATGACATAATAAACAATCGCGATGCCACGGGCCGGATTGCCAAGTGGGCCATTGAGCTCCTCCTATTCTACATAACATACAAACCGTGCCGGGCCATTAAATCCCAAGTGCTAGCCGACTTCGTCGCCGAATGGACAGAGGCCGAACTCCCTAAAGAGTACGGCACATATTCCAACTGGGTCATGCACTTTGACGGCTCCAAAATGCTGGCGGGCATAGGAGCAAGCGTTGTCCTAACGTCCCCCACGGAGATCTGAGTTCAATCGTACTCCAAATATTATACAGAATCCAACAATGCAGCCGAATCGAGGCCTTGTTGCATGGTCTTAGGATGGCTGTCTCCATGGGCATATAACGCCTGGAAGTGCGCGGGGATTCAAACCTCGCAATATCTCAAATAAATGGAGATTTTGATGCCAAAGATTCAAAGATGGCGGCTTACCATAACGTCGTTCTCAAAATGTCAGCTTGATTCGAGGGGCTCGAGTTTCATCATGTGGCTCGAGAAAGTAATCAAGCGGTGGACATCCTTGCTCGCATCGGCTCTAAGCGCGACCCCGTCCCACCTAACATCTTTTTGGAAAGACTCTTCAAGCCATCCGTGGTGTGGCAAGGGGAAAGCAGCAACACCAGTCCGGATCCGGTTATGACCCCAGACTCCAAACACACCGATATCATCGGGGGCTCAGCCACCGAAATAACACCATCGGCCCATCTTATCATGGCAGTAATTGCCGCATGGACCGAACCCTTCTTGGCCTACCTTAATAGGCGAGAACTCCCCAAGGATCAGAATGAGGCTCGCCGCATTGTCCGGCGCTCGAAAGCCTACAAGGTTCATGACGGAGAACTCTACAAGAAAAGCGCTACCGGAGTACTCCAAAGATGTATCTCCGAGGAAGAGGGGCGGCAGCTATTGGCTGAAATTCATGCCGGTCTCGGTGGTCACCACGCCGCAGCTCGGGCCCTTGTAAGCAAGGCCTTCCGTACAGGTTTCTATTGGCCGACGACCCGAGCAGATGCACAGGACCTTGTCCAGCGTTGCGTCGGATGCCAGCTTTTCGCCAGCCAAAGCCATATGCCACCCATCGCTCTACAAACAATCCCCATCACTTGGACTTTCATGGTGCAGGGGCTTGATATGGTCGAAACCCTTAAAAGAGGAAGACATAAGAAAAATATCTGCTGGTCATGGTGGACAAATTCACTAAGTGGATAGAGGCCAAGCCAGTTAAAACGGCGGAAGTTGGACCAGTGATAGACTTCATATCCGGTGTTGTGCACCGTTATGGTGTTCCACACAGTGTCATCACCGATAACGGCTCCAATTTCACAGCCGATGAGGTGAAAACCTGGTGTGCTAATCTGGGCATCAAGCTCGATTACGCCTCTGTCTATCACCCGCAAACAAACGGTCAAGTCGAACGAGCCAATGGTCTTATTATGAGCGGCATTAAGCCCAGACTAGTGCGGTCTTTGAAAGAATCAGACAAGCACTGGGTGGAGGAGCTCGACTCCGTACTCTGGGAGCTGCGGACCATGCCCAATCGCACTACCGAATATACACCTTTCTTCATGGTGTACGGCGCAGAGGCTGTGTTACCCTGCGGCATTATTCATGACTCACCTCGAGTGCGCATGTACGAAGAGAGAGAGAGGCCGAGCTCGATCGGCAGGACAGCTTAGATGCCCTAGAGGAGGAGCGCGACGTCGCAAAAGCCCGTTCTGCATTTTATCAACAGCGGACCCGTAGATACCAAAGAAGAGAAGTGCAGGCCAAGACTTATAATGTTGGCGAACTCGTTCTACGCTTGCCGGAGAAGAAAAAGGACAAACTCAAGCCCAAGTAGGAGGGTCCCTTCATCATTGACGAAGTTCTCACTGGAGGAGCGTACCGCCTTCATGACGCATCAGACAATCGCCTAGAGCCGAACCCCTGGAACACGGTCAGACTTTGAAGATTCTATGCCTAGCGCCGAACTCTTCATTCGTCTCCTTCTCCCTATTGTTTCATTATTTTTCCTCTCTTTTCGCCTTTTTTTAGCCTTAAAGCTTTCGTGCGGCTAAGACCGCGCACCTATGACGTACACATCCTTAAATATGTACGTCCATTATACCTGGGGGATTCTGGCACAGAAGCTTATTATTGTTATTTTCCGAGCATCAAGCTCATCACATATGCGTTTTTTCCTCATATGTACCTTTTCTTCGCCATTATATGCATCGATATGACTTAAGTTTTGGCCAAGCTGGGTTGCCTGGCTCCTGTGCTTATGTCCTATGTTCCCGTTAGTTCGGCTAGGGCATAAAGGGAGCACCTCTGCGATTGTTACTGCCGGGTCATCCAGATGTGTACCTCAGACTGAGTGAAGCCGAAAGATAGCATTCTTAAGGGAATATTCGGTAGGCAGACTAAAGATGTTTTTACATTCATTCCACTATGAACCCCCAGATGTTATGTATACAGTGATTTTTTCAATCACAGTTCGGACATGCACGTTAACGCATGTACTCCCAGGGAAATAAACCCTTAAAGGAACTATTCTCTCTGGAAGATGTTTCTTACAATCACAATGTAATATAACATAGCTAGCCAGGTACAACTTGTCTGTTCAAGCAACTATGACCCCTATGCCTGGTTTCCATGCATACCCCGGTCTATTTTGCCGTTCAGGTATTCGGGAACACTCCGCACCTTTGGGTCTAGAGGTCGAAGCGAAAAGGTCTGTCATGACAATCGTTTTACAATCTGGCTAGGGACAAATATGTCAAGGAAAGTACATAGTCACTTGGACTCAATAATTTCCTCCTCTATACCGTCTAACAGGCTGTCTAACTTACAATCTTGTTGGGAATATTTGGCGGCTACTTCTACTTGGTCATATACCAAATTAACGGGAATTTCTTTGCCATCTGACCCTAGAGGTCCGACGCGGGCCATATGATTTGGATCAAGCATGGTATACCGTGTTTTCACCATGGCCCAGGCCTGTCGTGCACCTTCCCGGCAGGCTGATATCTTCCATAATCGGAAATGCTGCCGCGCTCCCTTGAATAGCTGTACAAGCTCCTCCATACTTCCTGGAGGGGAGGCGGATGGCCATAAGGCCTTGGCAACACTTCGCATCGCCTGCCGACTCGCTCGTGCATTTGCGACAGCTCTTGTAGCAAATCGCCCGAAGATCCGGACACCTCCTCCTCGGGACAGCCAGTCAGCATACCTACAGACATAACTCTGTCAGTTCCTTTCCTCGCTGAATTACATGAAGGAAAGTTTGAACACATACTAAATATGCCGCCTCGCAGCCTCTTATTTTCCTTCACGGAGTCAGCTAGCTGGGTCCGCACATCTTTCAGTTCTTCGCCCAGCTGGGTATTGGTATCCCGGAGTTTGTTTTTCTCCTCCCTGACCCGTGTTAGTATACGTTCGCCCGCGGCCCGTTGCCTTTTGGATTCTTGTTCACCCGCCTGAGTGACTTCCAGTGCCTCCTCCAGTTTATCTAACACTCATGCCATGAGATATGCAACAATATTAGCATTCCTAGCATATGATTATATTTTCTCGATGGAGGGGAATATTACCAGGCGATGCCTTCTTTGATTTTTCGAGTTCAACGGTAGCGGCATTTAGCTCGGTTTGACACTTTTCCAGTTCTTGAGACAACAGGTTGTTCTTCTCCGTAAGCACATGGTTGTACAATGATCCTTAAATCAGTTGCATCAACTGTTCAAGTCTCGGGGGCTACTGGTATATAATTATCATATTTGGACAATGTAAACTTACCCGTATATCTTTTAAATACTGGTCTGTGGCTCTGGCAAGCCCGTCTCGAGCAGCTCAGATGTATGCATCAACCAAGCTGAAGGCATTGAATGCCTCTTTTGTAAAGCCGGGGTCGTGTAGACCGGCCTTCCGGCGCCGATGATTCATGGCGCTCTGAATCATCATCTGAATCCTCTGCCAAAGGAAATCCGGCATCACTCCCGTATCAGCCCCCGTCTTTACGGCAGGGTTTGGAACCTGGCTGTTGGGAGTGTGATCGGCAGGACCCCCAGACATAGTCCGGCGAACGCTTTTCCTGATAAGGCACAAGCGGACAATGTCATAGTTGGATGTAACTGCCAAGGAGCATATTTGCAAAGCCGTACCTCTTTGATGAAGGCTCGGTTATGTCTTCATTTTCCTTCCTCTTCGAAGGCTTGCCCGGCGTGGGCGCCGCCCTCTTTGGAGTTGCCCCTGGTATAGCATGGCGCGCTGAACTCCTCCCCTTTGGAGCACGAGATAGTGCGGTGGGTGAGGCCGAATGAGGAAGCTCTTTCAGAGGAAATGTCTCCCGATTACTTACGTGTGAGGCAGGGAGAAGACCGGGATAGTCGGCAGTGATGGACACTTCCGTGCCGTCATAGCTCGGCTGATAGAAAACCCCATTCTCGAGCTCCACGAATATGTCCGGACCCTCTTCGAATCCGGGGTCAAGGTCCCGTTCGTGGCCCTCTGGCTGTGGGGCGGGGCTGTGGAGCCCCTTAGTGATCTTTTGCCATTCCTGTTACAAATGGACGGATTAATGTTCATTAAAATTGACTCTGGGAGTAGATTGAGTAGGGTAGTAGGATTGGAACTCACCCAGCTAGGAGGACTGTACATGGAAAATCCATATCGGCGCTTGATACAAGTGAAATCCTCTTTCTCCCCTTTGAGTAGTTCAGCCAATATTTTGGCCAAAGCGGCGGGGGTGTCTGGACCCTTCCGACCGCAGTGGGAGGCGTCATCTTCCCCATTATAGTGCCACATGGGAAGCCCTCTGTATTGGAGTGGCTAAACCCCCCGCGCTATGGAAGTTGCCATTACCTCAACTATTGATAATCCGGATTGGGTGAGCGTCTTTATCTTGCCCATCAATTGACGAACCTCCGCGCTGTCTTCCTCCTCGAGGCTCCAAGGGCGCCAGTTGTGGCATTTCTTCAATGGAGCGCTTAAGAATTCGGGCAGACCCATTCAGACTGGGTCAGGAAGGGCAACGTCCTCGATATAAAACCATTCGGAAGGCCACTCTTCGGATGCCTTCTTCGGCGTGCCGGACAGATATCCGGTCCCAGCGATGCGCCATACCTCGGCTCCGCCCACTTCAAATATTGATCCCTCTTGGTTACGAGGGACGAGGCAAAATAGTTTCCTCCATAATTCAAAATGGGCCTCGCAGCCCAGGAAGAGCTCGCAAAGAGCGACGTAACCCGCGATGTGTAGGATGGAGGCGGGAGTGAAATTGTGAAGTTGGAGGCCATAATACTCCAGAAGTCCTCGGAGGAACGGATGGATTGGAAATCCAACGCCTCTTAGCAGGTAGGGAATGAGACACACTCGTTCCCCCTTGGATGGATTGGGGAAATTCACAGCCTGAGCCCCGCCATTGAAGGAAGTCAATCCTGCTCAAATGGGGACTAGATCTGCGGGGGGAAGAAATCCCTGTGTTTGCAACTTCACTAGCTGACCGTGGGATACGGAACATCTCTCCCAATCGCCTTTTTCGAGGCCATGGGGATGGGAGGAAGAACTGGGAGTGCTAGCCATGCTGGAGTGGTCTCTCCTAGCAAGCTCTGAGGATTTTCCGCGTGATGTGGAACATATCTGAGATCCAATCCCTTTAAATAGACGCTTTTTTTACATGGCCGGGGTGTTATATGCAAAAAATACCCTGACCTCTCGTATTCACTCGACACGTGGAAGCTGAAGCTATGGATGCACAGAAGCCGATGGGAACGACATTAAATGCAAGGCCGAATACAACTCTTTGAAGTCATCGAAGGAGGAACCTTCCTTGCAATGCCGAAGACAATCTGCGCGTCAGACACATCGTCATTGAAAGCCTGGTTCGGGGGCTACTGAGGGAGTCCTGGATTAAGGGTTCCTCGGGCATCCCGCCTGTTGGACATGGGTCGGACTGATGGGCTATGAAGATACAAGATCAAAGTCTCTCACCCATGTCCGGATGGGACTCTCCTTGGCGTGGAAGGCAAGCTTGGCGCCCGGATATGAAGATTCCTTTCTCTGTAACCGACTTTGTATAACCCTAGTCCCCTCCGGTGTCTATATAAACTGGAGGGCTTAGTCCATAGAGGCAAGGATAATCATAGTCATACAGGCTAGACTTTTAGGGTTTTAGCCATTACGATCTCGAGGTAGATCAACTCTTGTAATAATCATATTCATCAAGATCAATCAAGTAGGAAGTAGGGTATTGCCTCCATAGAGAGGGCCCGAACCTGGGTAAACATTGTGTCCCCCATCTCCTATTACCATCAACCTCAGATGCACAGTTCGGGACCCCCTACCCGAGATCTGCCGGTTTTGACACCGACAGTCGGTGATTTGGGTGGAAGGTGTTGCGCTCATGCCGGCTGTCGGGGCATGTGGGATGTGGAAGGAGGAGGAGGATGGGGGTCGGGTGTGGATTACCTGCCTGGATAGGCGAGGCCGAGCAGCCTGAAGGAGGCGGCGCTGCAAGAAAGGAGTGAAGGTTTTGACTTGGAAAGGAAGGCAGAAACAGGGGAAATGTGGCTTTTGGTAAGGGAGAGGGGGCGGGGAGGTAGATATTTCCGCGGAAGCCAAAAATTTGGAATCGCTTCAGCGAAAAAACTGGTGCCCAAAGTGTCATCAGACACGACCCCTTATTCAGAACTGTGTACGATATGTGAACATCACAAACGATTTAGATAGCTTAACCCGTGTGTGATGAGTTTGAACGTCAAAAATTTTGGTTCGAATTTCCCTGGTTACAGTGGTCATCCACGTCATTGCATAATTTGGGTACACAAAGGAGACTATAGCACACCCACACTTCTTAATCGAGCAAGTTCAGCAATTAAACAGAGCTAGCTGACCTAAACATTACTCTATCAAACTAAAGACCGGCGCTCTTAATTAAACAAAACAAAGAGTACTAGTACCACGGCTGGTGCTCATCGATCTCCGCCGCTGCCTCCATGTCTAGCTCGCGCCCGACGGTCTCCTGGGGAAGGGGCTCCATGGCATCCATCGCACCATACTCGGCAAGCATCTCGCCATCCGCGTCTGCCATCTCTTTGGAAAAGGCCGCTACGAGCTGGGCATGAGCGGCCGCGATCTAGGCTTGGATGGGCTTCGTCGTTGCAAGGTATGCGGCGGAGGAATGGACGGCTGCTCGAACGCTCTCGACGATTGCCAACTCTTCGGCCGTGGGTTGCCGACCGTTGTCGGAGAAGCTTCGTTCGATTTTTGCGGTGACCGCCAGGAGCTGGGCATGGGCGGCCTCGACATGGTCGTGGGTGGCCTCCATCAAGGCTAAGGCCGCCGTTGCGAAATGGACACCTGCTGTGCCGCTCTCGCTACTTGCTATCCTTGAGGCAGATGTTGCTACCGCCACCTGAGAAGCAACAGTGCCTGTTTGGGCTGCCTTGGCAGCCCGGTCGCAGATTGCGGCCGTGCTCATGCACCTTGTTAGCATGCACATGGCGGCTGCGGCCGCACTCTCGCCGGAGTGGGCCATCGAAGTTGCCCTCACGATGCGGGTCCACGTGCCCATCTTTCACCGGCGATGATTGAACAGTGAAATGATATTTGGGGAGCGAGCTAGTGTGCTTGAGATGCCGGCTATGGACTGTAGCCGGCGCACCTTCTCGCGTAAGCCATAGGCGTACTATACACCGACCGTGCTCTAGGATATTTTGTGCTGCATCTCACACGGTTGGTGATAATAAACTGTGTGCGATACTTGATTTTTTATCTTGATTTGAATTACATAATGGGGCCACAACGGCAATGGATGGTGTTTGAATTGCTAGACCTCTTATCTGCAGTGAACATGCAACTATATGTGCGTCGTAAAAGAATTGGAATTATTCGGGGTTCGTTTGAACATTTTATACATTAAATTGGTTTTCTAGCCATTTCAGGTGCACAATTCAAAATTAAATTACATGCACATGCTCCGGTGCACCGACATGGGTTGTAAAATCATATATGTGTCCATGAGTTTATGCTTATGTCCCATGCAAGAAATGGATATGAAATTCGAACACCACGTCACCGTGGCTCTCCGACAAACGTCGACGTACTTGCTTTTGTAATTCTAGTAAATCCAAAATTCTTCCAAAATTCGTGAAATTTGGCATGCTATCATGGAGCGGCATCAACATGCCATGGTAAAAACATTGTCCCATTTGGGGCAGGTTTGGGTATAAGCTTCTCATAAACCAAAGCTTCTCACAACAAGTGTGATCATTTCGGTACGGAACGTTTCACCTTTCTGAATGAAACAATATCCGTTGCCTCTTCTCGATTTCAATTTTTTTCCTAGTGTCAACATAGGACAATAGGAGTGTTGTGTCAATTTTTGGGATTTTTCGGGGTTCGCTTGGACATTTTTGTACATTAACTAAGTTTTCTATGCATTCATGTGCATAATTCAAATTTGAACTACACGCACATGCTCTAATGCATATAAATTAGTTGAAAATTCAAATATGTGTCCTTGGTTTCCTGCTTAGGTCTCATGGAAGAAATGGGAATGAATGTCAAACACCCTGCCACCGTCACTCGGCCACAAACATTGAGATACGTGGTTTTTAAATTCTAGTAAATCCAAAGCTCATATGAAATTCATGAAACTTGGAATGCTATCATGGAGCGGCATCAACATGCCGTGGTAAATTTTTTGTCCCATTTGGGGCAGGTTTGGGATATGCTTCTCACAAACCAAAACTTCTCACAACAAGCCTGATGGTTTCGGTAGGGAACGTCCCACCTTTGGGGATGACACAATATCCATTGCCTCTTATTTCTTTAAAAAAATTTCTCGTGTCAACATAGAACAACAGGAGTGTTGTGTCAATTTTTGGGAATTTTCGGGGTTCGTTTGGACATTTTTATGCATTAATAGAGTTTTCAATGCATTTATGTGCATAATTCAAATTTGAACTACATGCACATGCTCTAATGCATATAAATTGGTTGAAAATTCAAATATGTGCCCTTGGTTGCATGCTTAGTTCCCATGCAATAAATGGGAATGAATGTCAAACACCCTGCCACGGTCACTCGGCCGCAAACATTGAGATACCTGGTTTTTGAATTCTAGTAAATCCAAAGCTCGTCCGAAATTCATGAAACTTGGCATGCTATCATGGAGCAGCATCAACATGTCATGGTAAATTTTTTGTCCCATCCGGGGCCGGTTTGGGGATATGCTTCTCACAAACTAGAGCTTCTCACAACAAGCTTGATGGTTTCGGTAGGGAACGTCCCACCTTTGGGGATAAAACGATATCCATTGCCTCTTATTGCTTTCAAATTTTTTCTCGTGTCAACATAGAACAATAGGGGTGTTGTGCCAATTTTTGGGATTTTTCAAGGTTCGTTTGGACATTTTTATGCATTAATTGAGTTTTCAATGCATTTATGTGCATAATTCAAATTTGAACTACATGCACATGCTCTAATGCATATAAATTGGTTGAAAAATAATATCTGTGTCCTTGGGTGCATGCTTAGGTCCCATGCAAGAAATGGGAATGAATTTCAAACATCAGGGCACTGTTGATTGCCGGCAAAACGTTGAGATACTTTGTTTTTAAATTCTAGTAAATCCAAAACTCATCTGAAATTCATGAAACTTGGCATGCTTTCATGGAATGGCACCCGACATGCTGTGGTATTTTTCGTGTCCATTTTGAGAGAAGGCGCCTCGAATAATAGCCAACAAAGGCATTTTGAAAAAATAGCTGCCACTTTAATATCTCAAACGTTTGTATAATTCAAATCGTGTGCGTTCTGTTAACCATTCACGTGACGCCACGTGTCTTAGTTTTAATGGCTATAGGAGGTGCCGTGCGGACAACTGCTTGACCTTGACTGAATGGGAGGCGTGCGAGCGGAGATCGGTGCGTAGGCTGTCCTCCAATGCGCAGGCTCACCGGGAAGCGTGTGAGCTATACGCTGCGTAGGCTCACTGGGAAGCGAGCCCTTTTACTTCCATGGCCGCCCGCCTTCCTCTCCATTAATGGCGCCCGAGCCGCTGTTTAATACGGGCGGCCTTACTGTTTGCCTCCCATTCCCCTCCCTCCCGTAGACCTCCACCAACGCCATGGCGCATAATGATCATCTGCCACTAGTATTCAAGTTTGGTGAAGTCGACTCTGAGCCGGAGGAGATAGAAAATAAGGAGGAATGGGGCCTCATGGACATGGCCCAGAACGAGCTGGCCGCGGCGCTTGCTGCCCCCGCTCCCGTCCTAGCTCCCATTGTCGGTGTCAAAACCGGCGGATCTCGGGTAGGGGGTCCCGAACTATGCGTCTAAGGTCGATGATAACAGGAGACATGGGACACGATGTTTATCCAGGTTCGGGCCCTCTCTATGGAGGTAATACCCTACTTCCTGCTTGATTGATCCTGATGAATATGAGTATTACAAGAGTTGATTGCTACCTCTTGAGCACTGCGTTGGTTTTCCCTTGAAGAGGAAAGGGTGATGCAGTAAAGTAGCGTAAGTATTTCCCTCGGTTTTTGAGAACAAAGGTATCAATCCAGTAGGAGGTCATGCCCAAGTCCCACGCACCTATACAAACAAATATAAACCTCGCAACCAACGCAATAAAGGGGTTGTCAATCCCTTCACGGTCACTTACGAAAGTGAGATCTGATAGATATGATAAGATAATATTTTTGGTATTTTTAGGATAAAGACTAAAAGTAAAGAAAGCAAAATAAACGGCGCTAGAAATAACTTGTTGTCGGGTGGTTAATATGATGGAAAATAGACCCATGGGCCATAGGTTTCACTAGTAGCTTCTCTCAAGAGCATAAGTATTACGGTGGGTGAACAAATTACTGTTGAGAAATTGACAGAATGGAGCATAGTTATGAGAACATCTAGGTATGATCATGTATATAGGCATCACATCCGTGACAAGTAGACTGACTCCTGCCTGCATCTACTACTATTACTCAACACATCGACCGTTATCCAGCATGCATCTAGAGTATTAAGTTCATAAGAACAGAGTAATGCTTTAAGTAAGATGACATGATGTAGAGGGATAAACTCATGCAATATGATATAGACCCCATCTTGTTATCCTCGATGGCAACAGCATAATACGTGCCTTGCTGCCCCTCATCCTTTGGGAAAGGACACATAAAGATTGAACCCAAAGCTAAGCACTTCTCCCATTGCAAGAAAGATAAATCTAGTAGGCCAAACCAAACTGATAATTTGAAGAGACTTGCAAAGATAACCAATCATACATAAAAGAATTCAGAGAAGATTCAAATATTGTTCATAGATAAACTTGATCGTAAACCCACAATTCATCGGTCTCAACAAACACACCGCAAAAGAAGATTACATCGAATAGATCTCCACGAGAATCATGGAGAACTTTGTATTGAGATCCAAAGAGAGAGAAGAAGCCATCTAGCTAATAACTATGGACCCAAAGGTCTGAGGTAAACTACTAACACATCATCGGAGAGGCTATGGTGTTGATGTAGAAGCTCTCCGTGATCAATGCCCCCTTGACGGGGCGGAAAAAGGCCCCAAGATGGGATCTCACGGTGCAGAAGGTTGCGCGGTGGAACCAGGTTTTCGTGGATGCTACATTGGTTTGAAGTGCGTGGGTATATATAGGAGGAAGAAGTACGTCGGTGGAGCAACATGGGCCCCATGAGGGTGGAGGGCGCGCCCCCTACCTCGTACCCTCCTGATTGCTTTCTTGACGTAGGGTCCAAGTCCTCTGGATCACGTTCGTTCCAAAAATCACGTTCCCGAAGGTTTCATTCCGTTTGGACTCCGTTTGATATTCTTTTTCTGCGAAACACTGAAATAGGCAAAAACAACAAGTCTGGGCTGGGCCTCCGGTTAATAGGTTAGTCCCAAAAATAATATAAAAGTGTATAATAAAGCCCATTAAACATCCAAAACAGAATATAATATAGCATGAAGCAATCAAAAATTATAGATACGTTGGGGACGTATCAAGCATCCCCAAGCTTAATTCCTGCTCGTCCTCGAGTAGGTAAATGATAAAAACGGAATTTTTGATGCGGAATGCTACTTGGCATAATTTCAATGTAATTCTCTTAATTGTGGTATGAATGTTCAGATCCGAAAGATTCAAGACAAAAGTTTAATATTGACAAAAAATAATAATACTTGAAGCATACTAACTAAGCAATTATGTCTTCTCAAAATAACATGGCCAAAGAAAGTTATCCTACAAAATCATATAGTCGGCTATGCTCTATCTTCACCACACAAAGTATTTAAATCATGCACAACCCGATGACAAGCCAAGTAATTGTTTCATACTTTTGGTGTTCTCAAACTTTTTCAATCTTCACGCAATACATGGCGTGAGCCATGGATATAGCACTATATGTGTAATAGAATGGTGGTTGTGGAGAAGACAAAAAGGGAGAAGATAGTCTCACATCAACTAGGCGTATCAACGGGCTATGGAGATGCCCATCAATAGATATCAATGTGAGTGAGTAGGGATTGCCATGCAACAGATGCACTAGCTATAAGTATATGAAAGCTCAACAAAAGAAACTAAGTGGGTGTGCATCCAACTCGCTTGCTCACGAAGACCTAACACATTTTGAGGAAGCCCATCATTGGAATATACAAGCCAAGTTCTATAATGAAAAATTCCCACTAGTATATGAAAGTGATATCATAGGAGACTCTCTGTTCATGAAGATCATGGTGCTACTTTGAAGCACAAGTGTGGTAAAAGGATAGTAACATTGTCCCTTCTCTCTTTTTATCTCATTTTTTTATTTGGGCCTTTTCTCTTTTTTTATGGCCTCTTTTTTCTTTTATTTTTTCTTTTTCGTCCGGAGTCACATCCCGACTTGTGGGGGAATCATAGTCTCCATCATCCTTTCCTCACTTGGGACAATGCTCTAAAAATGATGATCATCACACTTTTATTTACTTACAACTCAACAATTACAACTCAATACTTAGAACAAAATATGACTCTATGTGAATGCCTCCGGCGGTGTACCGGGATATGCAATGAATCAAGAGTGACATGTATGAAAGAATTATGAGCGGTGGCTTTGCCACAAATACGATATCAACTACATGATCATGCGAGGCAATATGACAATGATGGGCGTGTCATAGTAAGCGGAACGGTGGAAAGTTGCATGGCAATATATCTCGGAATGGCTATGGAAATGCCATGATAGGTAGGTATGGTGGCTGTTTTGAGGAAGGTATATGGTGGGTGTATGATACCAGCGAAAAGTGTGCGGTATTAGAGAGGCTAGCAATGGTGGAAGGAAGAGAGTGCGTATGATCCATGGACTGAACATTAGTCATAAAGAACTCATATACTTATTGCAAAAATCTACAAGTTATCAAAGCAAAGTATTACGCGCATGCTCCTAGGGGGATAGATTGGTAGGAAAAGACCATTGCTCGTCCCCGACCGCCACTCATAAGGAAGACAATCAACAAATAAATCATGCTCCGACTTCATCACATAACGGTTCACCATACTTGCATGCTATGGGAATCACAAACTTTAACACAAGTATTTCTCAAATTCACAACTACTCAACTAGCATGACTCTAATATCACCATCTTTATATCTCAAAACAATTATCAAGTATCAAACTTCTCATAGTATTCAACACACTCATAAGAAAAAATTTACTAATCTTGAATGCCTATCATAATTAAAGCAAATTACGACGCTGTTTTGTAGGACTCTCAAAATAATATAAGTGAAGCATGAGAGAACAATAGTTTCTATAAAACAAATCCACCACCGTGCTCTAAAAGATATAAGTGAAGCACTAGAGCAAAAACTATATAACTCAAAAGATATAAGTGAAGCACATAGAGTATTCTAACAAATTCCGAATCAAGTGTGTCTCTCTCAAAAGGTGTGTACAGCAAGGATGATTGTGGTAAACTAAAAAATAAAGACTCAAATAATACAAGACGCTCCAAGCAAAACACATATCATGTGGCGAATAAAAATATAGCTCCAAGTAAAGTTACCAATGGAAGTAGACGAAAAGAGGGGATGCCTTCCGGGGCATCCCCAAGCTTTGGCTTTTTGGTGTCCTTAGATTATCTTGGGGTGACATGGGCATCCCCAAGATTAGGATCTTGCCACTCCTTGTTCCATAATCCATCAAATCTTTTACCCAAACTTGAAAACTTCACAACACAAAACTTAACAGAAAATCTCGTGAGCTCCGTTAGCGAAAGAAAGCAAAACACCACTTCAAGGTACTGTAATGAACTCATTATTTATTTATATTGGTGTTAAACATACTGTATTCCAACTTCTCTATGGTTTATAAACTATTTTACTAGCCATAGATTCATCAAAATAAGCAAACAACACACGAAAAACAGAATCTGTCAAAAACAGAACAGTCTGTAGTAATATGTAACTAAGGCAAACTTCTGGAACTCAACAAATTCAGCCAAAATAGGAAGACCTAGAAATTTTTTTATTGATCAGAATCAATTGGAATCAATATTTTATCACGTTCTGGTGATTTTTAACAATTGTTTTCGTGAACAGAAAGTTTCTGGAATTTTCAGCTAGATCAAATAACTATCATCCAAGAAGATCCTATAGGTTTAACTTGGCACAAACGCTAATTAAAACATAAAAACACATCTAACCAGAGGATAGATCAAAGATTTATTCCTAAGCAGAAGCAAAAAGCAAAAAACTAAAAATAAAATTGGGTTGCCTCCCAACAAGCGCCATCGTTTAACGCCCCTAGCTAGGCATAAAAGCAAGGATAGATCTAGGTATTGCCATCTTTGGTAGGCAATCCATAAGTGGATCTCATAATAGATTCATAAGGTAATTTTATTTTCTTTCTAGGGAAGTGTTCCATGCCTTTCCTTAATGGAAATTGAATCTAATATTCCCTTCCTTCATATCAATAATTGCACCAATCGTTCTAAGGAAAGGTCTACCAAGAATAATAGGACATGAAGGATTGCAATCTATATCGAGAACAATAAAATCTACGGGCACATAATTCCTATTTGCAACAATAAGAACATCATTAATTCTTCCCATAGGTTTCTTAATAGTGTAATCCGCAAGGTGCAAGTTTAAAGAACAATCATCAAAATCACGGAAATCTAGCAAATCACATAAAGTTTTTGGGATCGTGGAAACACTAGCACCCAAATCACACAAAGCATAGCATTCATGATCTTTAATTTTAATTTTAATAGTAGGTTCCCACTCATCATAAAGTTTTCTAGGAATAGAAACTTCCAACTCAAGTATTTCTTCATAAGATTGCATCAAAGCATCAACGATATGTTTAGTAAAAGCTTTATTTTGACTATAAGCATGTGGAGAATTTAGCATGGATTGCAACAAGGAAATACAATCTATCAAAGAGAAATTATCATAATTAAATTCTTTGAAATCCAAAATAGTGGGTTCATTAATATCTATAGTTTTGATCTCTTCAATCCCACTTTTACCAATTTTGCATCAAGATCTAGAAACTCCGAATTTTGGAGCGCCTTCTAGGTAAAGGTGGATCATATTCAGTCCCATCATTATCAAGATTCATATTGAAAACAAAGATTTAATAGGAGACACATCAATAACTTTTAGATCTTCATCTTTATTTTCATAGAAACTAGAAGAACATGCTTTCACAAAGCAATCTTTCTTATACGCATCCTAGCGGTTCTTTCTTTGCACTCATCAATGGAAATTCTCATGGCTTTGAGAGACTCATTGATATCATGCTTAGGTGGAATAGATCCAAGTTTCAAGGAATCAACATCAAGAGAAATTCTATCAACGTTCCTAGCCAATTCATCAACTTTAAGCAATTTTCTTCAAGCAAAGCATTGAAATTCTTTTGCGAATTCATAAATTCTTTAACACTAGTCTCAAATTCAGAAGGCATATTATTAAAATTTCCATAAGAACTGTTGTAGGAATTACCATAATTATTAGAGGAATTACTAGGATCGACCTAGGATTAAAGTTTCCTCTATCGCGTTGTTACCAAAATTATTCCTACCAACAAAATTCACATCCATAGATTCATTATTATTCTCGATCAAAGTAGACAAAGGAATATCATTAGGATCAGAAGAAACACTCTTAGTAGCAAATAATTTCATAAGTTCATCCATATTTCCACTCAAAACATTATTTTCTTCTATCGCATGCACTTTTTTACTAGTAGATCTTTTAGTGTGCCATTGAGAATAATTAACCATAATATTATCTAGGAGTTTAGTAGCTTCTCCTAAAGTGATTTCCATAAAAGTGCCTCCCGTGACCGAATCTAAAAGATTTCTAGAAGCAAAATTCAATCTAGCATAAATTTTTTGTATAATCATCCATAAATTCAAACCATGTGTAGGGCAATTACGTATCATTAATTTCATCCTCTCCCAAGCTTGTGCAACATGTTCATAATCAAGTTGCTTAAAATTCATAATATCATTTATAAGAGAGATGATCTTAGCGGGAGGAAAATACTTAGAGATAAAAGCATCTTTGCACTTATTCCAAGAATCAATACTATTTTTAGGCAAATACGAAAACCAAGCTTTAGAAACAAAGCTATTTAGATGGGTAGCGGCATCTTCACTGGGAAGGCCGGCGAATTGATCTTTCATGACAAGATTCAACAAAGCAGTATTGATTTCACAAGATTCAGTATTGGTAAGAGGAGAAATCAGAGTGCTAAGAAAATCATTGTTGTTGGTATTGGTAAAGTCACACAATTTAGTATTATCTTGAGCCATCGTGACAAGCAAGCAATCCAACACACGAGCAAACAAGAAGCGAGCGAAAAAGAGGCAAACGGAAAAGAGAGAGGGCGAATAAAACAGCAAGGGTGAAGTGGGGGAGAGGAAAACGAGAGGCAAATGGCAAATAATGTAATTCGGGAGATAAGAGTTTGTGATGGGTACTTGGTATTTTGACTTTTGCGTAGACTCCCCGGCAACAGCGCCAGAAATCTTTCTTGCTACCTCTTGAGCTCCGCGTTGGTTTTCCTTGAAGAGGAAAGGGTGATGCAGTAAAGTAGCGTAAGTATTTCCCTTGGTTTTTGAGAATCAAGGTATCAATCCAGTAGGAGGCCACGCCCAAGTCCCTCGCACCTACACAAACAAATATAAACCTCGCAACCAATGCAATAAAGGGGTTGTCAATCCCTTCACGGTCACTTACGAAAGTGTGATCTGATATATATGATAAGATAATATTTCTGGTATTTTTAGGATAAAGACTAAAAGTAAAGAAAGCAAAATAAACGGCGGTAGAAATAACTTGTTGTTGGGAGATTAATATGATGGAAAATAGACCCAGGGGCCATAGGTTTCACTAGTGGCTTCTCTCGAGCATAAGTATTATGGTGGGTGAACAAATTACTGTTGAGCAATTAACAAAATTGAGCATAGTTATGAGAATATCTAGGTATGATCATGTATATAGGCATCACGTCATGATAAGTAGACCGACTCACTTTGCATCTACTACTATTACTCCACACATCATTGCTATCCAGCATGCATCTAAAGTATTGAGTTCATAAGAACGAGTAATGCTTTAAGTAAGATGACATGATGTAGAGGATAAACTCATGCAATATGATATAAACCCCATCTTGTTATCCTCGATGGCAACAATACAATCGTGCCTTGCTGCCCCTCATCCTTTGGGAAAGGACACCCCAAGATTGAACCCAAAGCTAAGCACTTCTCCCATTGCAAGAAAGATCAATCTAGTAGGCCAAACCAAACTGATAATTCGAAGAAACTTGCAAAGATAACCAATCATACATAAAAGAATTCAGAGAAGATTCAAATATTGTTCATAGATAAACTTGATCATAAACCGTCAATTCATCGGTCTCAACAAACTCACCGCAAAAGAAGATTACGTCGAATAGATCTCCACGAGAATCGTGGAGAACTTTGTATTGAGATCCAAAGAGAGAGAAGAAGCCATCTAGCTAATAACTATGGACCCAAAGGTCTGAGGTAAACTACTCACACATCATCGAAGAGGCTATGGTGTTGATGTAGAAGCCCTCCGTGATCAATGCCCCCTCCGTGGGGACGCGAAAAAAGGCCCCAAGATGGGATCTCACGGTACAGAAGGTTGCAGCGGTGGAATTAGGTTTTCGTGGATGCTTCATTTGGTTTGAAGTGCGTGGGTATATATAGGAGGAATAGATGCGTCGGTGGAGCAACATGGGCCCCATGAGGGTGGAGGCGTGCCTGAGGGGTGGCGCGTCGTCTCCAACGTATCTATAATTTTGATTGCTCCATGCTACTTTATCTACTGTTTTGGACTATATTGGGCTTTATTTTCCACTTTTATATTACTTTTGGGACTAACCTATTAACGGAGGCCCAGCCCAAATTTCTATTTTTGCCTATTTCAATGTTTCAAAGAAGAATATCAAGCAGTCCAAGCGGAATGAAACCTTCGGGAGCGTGATCTTCTCACGAGCGTGATCCGGGAGACTTGGACCCTACTCCAAGAAGTGCAGGCGGTCACGAGGTGGAGGTGCGCCCCTAAAGGCGTCCTGACGCTCCACCAAGTACTCCTTCCTCCTATATATACCTCACGCCCCCAAGCGATCGAGCAGGGCCAAAACCTAATTCCACCGTCGTACCTTCCTGTATCCACGAGATCCCATCTTGGGGCCTATTCCGGAGCTCCGCCGGAGGGGGCATCCACCATGGAGGGCTTCTACATCAACACCATAGCCCTTCCGATGAAGTGTGAGTAGTTTACTTCAGACCTTGGTCCATAGCTAGTAGCTAGATGGCTTCTTCTCTCTTTTGGATCTCAATACAATGTTCTCCCCCTCTCTCGTGGAGATCTATTCGATGTAATCTTCTTTTTGCGGTGTGTTTGTTGAGACGATGAATTGTGGGTTTATGATCCAGCTTATCTATGAATAATATTTGAATCTTCTCTGAATTCTTTTATGTATGATTGAGTTATCTTTGCAAGTCTCTTCGAATTATCCTGTTGGTTTGGCCAACTAGATTGGTAGTTCTTGCAATGGGAGAAGTGCTTAGCTTTGGGTTCAATCTTGCAGTGTCCTTACCCAGTGACAGAAAGGGTTGCAAGGCACGTATTGTGTTGTTGCCATCGAGGATAACAAGATGGGGTATTTATCATATTGCATGAATTTATTCCTCTACATCATGTCATCTTGCTTAAGGCGTTACTTTGTTTTTAACTTAATACTCTAGATGCATGCTGAATAGCGGTCGATGAGTGGAGTAATAGTAGTAGATGCAGAATCGTTTTGATCTACTTGTCTCGGACGTGATGCCTATATACATGATCATACCTAGATAACCTCATAACTATGCTCAATTCTGTCAATTGCTCAACAGTAATTTGTTCACCCACCGTAGAATACTTATGCTCTTGAGAGAAGCCAGTAGTGAAACCTATGGCCCCCGGGTCTATTCTCATCATATCAATCTCTATCACTTTATTTACTCGTTTGTTTTTACTTTGCTTTTACTTTTTACTTTGCATCTTTATACCAAAAATACCAAAAATATTATATCTATCAGATCTCACTCTCATAAGTGACCATGAAGGGATTGACAACCCCTAATCGCGTTGGTTGCGAGTAGCTATCATTTTGTGCAGGTATGAGGGACTTGCGTGGCCTCCTCTTGGATTGATACCTTGGTTCTCAAAAGCGAGGGAAATACTTACGCTCTTGTGCTGCATCATCCTCTCGTCTTGGGGAAAACCAGCATAGCTCAAGGCGTAGCAAGAAGGATTTCTGGCGCCGTTGCGGGAGGCTCACGCAAAACAAGTCAACCATACCAAGTACCCATCGCAATCCCTATCTCTCGCATTACATTATTTGCCATTTGCCTCTCGTTTTCCTCTCCCCCACTTCACCCTTGCCGTTTTATTGCCCTCTCTTTTCCGCTTGCTTCTTGTTTGCTTGTGTTACCATGTTCCTTATATTTGCTTGCATCTTTGCTTGCTAAAGTCTATTGTTATGGATCCACTTAAAGTGTTCTACTTGGATCATCTTGATCCTTATCTTTCTGTGCGAAACCCCAACTAGCCTAGTTGATGGGAAATCTTTAGATGAGCATGCTCATTTTGTGCGTCACCGTTTGTCTGAAAAAGGGAGACTCTTACGGTATCATATAAATAGTCTGCTATGCTATGCTTTGAATCTTTGTGAAATGTGTGATTTTACTTGTTGCTCTAAGAGCCCTAAAAAACACCTTCCCTACCTATGTGAGTTCAATGATAATGAAATCTTATCTTCTTATGCAAAGGGTGTTTATAGTTACTATGATATCGAACAAATTGAAGAATTTGTCGTTTTTAAGGGTGCTCATGAAGTTGCTTCTTTGATTGAAAAGTATGATTTTACTCTCAACAAATCTGAAAATTCCGTCATACTTAAATATTGCAATGAAAACCTTGCTCATAATGTCTATGTCCAAGAATTTATTGAAAGAATGACCGTTGCTTTGGAAGGAAATAATGATATGCATGAATCTATAGATAATGATGATTCCGTTGATTTGGTTGAAATATCCCTTGATGAACATGATGCTTGCTATTCTTGTGGCTATGATGCCAATATTTATGAAGATGAATTTGCTATAGTTCCTTATGTTAAACATGAGATTGTTGCTATTGCGCCCATACTTGATAGTTCCTTCGATGAAAAGCATGATTGCAATGATTTTACTATAAATCCTCTTGATGTCAATTATGCTAATAATATGCAAAACCCTAAGCTTGGGGATGCTAGTTTTGTTGTGTCCACTATTTGTTTTAATGATCATGATTGGGGTGATTTTTCTTATAATCTTGAAAATTTATTTAATCCCCATGATGAATATGAGATTGATAATATTGTTTGCAATAATATTAAAAGTGGGCCTGGAGAAATCATGACTTTAGTTAATGATAATCCCACTATTTTGGAAGAGTGTCAACTTCGCATGCATGTGGGTCGTGTTGAGAATATGTTATGTGATAGCTATATTGTTGAATTTTCTTATGATCCTACATGTAATTATTATGAGAGGAAAATATGGTTGTAGAAGTTTTCATGTTACTAAATTACCTCTCTTCATGTTGAGATTGCTATCGTCACTTTTTTCGGATACCAAGGACAGCAAGGGCAGGTCGCGTCGCAACAAGAACAAGCGCCGCATTAATGGCGACAACGATGAAGATACGGCAGTCAATGCCAGATTCAGAGGCTCTAAACCCGGTCAGCGGAAGAAGCCATTCAAAAGAAATACCCAGGGCCCGTCCAACTTGGACCGAATACTCGATCGCTTTGTGCGGATACATGGCACCCAAAAACCACCAACCACACCAACATGGATTGTTGGGTGTTCAAACAAGCAGAGCAAGTTAAGTGCCAAACTCAATGACAAGGGGCTGCATAGCGACGACGAGAACAGCCCGGCCGCCCGAACAATAGAGGACAGAAGGGCTTTCCCACACAAGTGCGGACGGTGAACATGATATCGCAACCCACATACCCAAAGGGGGCGAGCGTGCACTAAAGGGGCGTATATGCGATGGAGCCATCGCCCCAAAGTTCAACCCATGGTCTTCTGCCCGATCACCTTGATCGAAGGACCACCCACTAGCATTCGTCATGGCGGTTTCCCGCATTGGTTCTTGACCCAATTATTGTGGATTTCACCTCACGAGTCCCGATGGGCGGCGGTAGCAACTGAACCTGCTTTATCGGGATATAGTCATAAAATGGACATAGACCCTCAAAGATTAAACCTACAAAGGCGACCTTTAAAGGCGTCATACGGTGTAGAGGCCAATTATACAGGCTCGATTACACTCGAAGTGGTCTTGGATCCCGGATAACTTCGAGCGAAGAGTTAATCTTGAAATAGTCCCGTTCATGGCGGCTATCACGCCTTTGCTCGGAAGAACCGCATTGCAAAGTTCAATGCGGTGCCGCTGCCGCGCACCTCAAGCTCAAGATGCCAGGCCCTCGAGGTAATCACGGTAAATGGAAACACGAGCGCTCTCTCGAGCGGAGGAGCACAGCGGCCCTCACGGCGGAGGTGCAAAGCAGCCTCTCACAGCAATTCTCGAGTCCGGCCACTAAGCGTCCGGACACTATCAAGCGCGCCCGAGTAACCTACAACAAGACCGCTGGCACGATCCAAGCAGCGTAGCAATCCGGCTAACCCAGCCCTCGCAAAGCGCGAAGCAAGTACTACAGCGTACATAACTATGCTCTGGAGATACCATGGGCATAAGGGAAGAACACGACCACATGCGCCAGAATGCGGCTCAACCGCACGGGGGCTCCCAATTGTGTCATTCTTTTCTTTCTTCTTTTTCTTACTTTCGGGACTCCGTTTTCCGAAGTCCTGTCCGGCACTAGAATCGCTGAACTCACGATGCAACAGCCGGGAAGCTGACTCGTCAGTGTTCGGGTGGTCCCTATTACAAGCATTATACCTGTTTTACATACCATCCGTAGCTTACCCACGGAGAGGACATGTTAAATAGTCCCATCCCTTGCTTATCGCACTATTTGTATCGTTCTGCTTTCATTGCAGTACCTTTTTGAATAAACAATACATAGCTTTTGCCTATTATTGCACTCCTTTCTTTATCTATATATATGTTCATTTCATGACATGTTGCACCCGTACACTTTAGTGCAGCCAATACACCGAGGGCTTAAGTACCCCAAAATTATGGTGTGATAAGTCCGAACACTTTCACAAGTCGGCACCCGAACTTATAGCATTATATGCATCGGCTCGAATCATGTCTTGGGTCAATAGTTGGGTTTGCCCGGCTCCTATGTTTTGGTACCTTACGTTCCGTTATATCGGCTAAGGTAGCACTAGGAGAACCACTGCGATTGTGCCCGGTTGAGCTGGGTTGAGCACCTCGGTGGAAAAGCTAAAACTGACCGTCATGATAGAGGCGAGAGCGATCGCTGTTCGAGAGGTTTTTGGGTCCCTAAAGACTTATGCGCTTAGGCGAGGAACCGGCCTTTGTCCGGCCAAGGCGTGGATAGCCCCGAACTCTGTCTGCGAATACTAGGGGCTTCGCGAAATTTAAAATTATAGAATTCTATGGCTAAGTGAGATTGTTCAAGCATTATAAGTCCGGTTGCCTTGTTCTTGCGTTGGCGCCTCCTCGATGGACCCAAGAATGGGAACAAGAGCGCTCAAGTTTATCCGAACACCCGACACTTTCGTGGCATGGGGGCTGAAATAACGACTTGCCATCTCTCAAATTTGATAAGCGGCCGCCTGAAGGTAATATTTTAAATTAACAAGCGTTGCTTAGCGCATATGAACAAGTTTTCAGCGTCTGGGGATAACAAATGCGAGTCTATTCAAAATTACATCTTTGGAGCACTCATCCGCTATCTGGCGGGCACCCTTGAGAGGCCCTCATAGTACATTTGGGCGTGCGATGCTCCTTGCCCTTGGTGGCCCGTCCGTCACAAGCTTCTCCACATCCGGCTTGCCCGATGCACTTTAGCACGGGAAAGGGCCAACGGGCACCTTCAATGCAGGCGGGCGCTTGATGACTTCAATCCATGGACAGGCGTCCACCAGCCGCCCACCAGCCCAAAGTAGCTCCAGGCATGGCTTCCAATGGCCACGGCCGAACTATGAGGCCCCTCATGGCCTGTTCGGCGACCTTGTGGAGCTCGACCAGCTGCTTCAGCTGGTCGCTTAGAAACACTGGATGTCCGGCCTCGACATCTTGAGACGAACACCTTCTCCGTCGAGCTCCCCTCCTTGGCGCGGTAGAATCGGCAGACATCGGACACACTCTGGGGCAGATCTGCGAATGCTCCTAGAGAGCTCGAATCTGGGTAAGTAATAGGTAATTCACTTTCACATTCTTGCTCTGCATAGAGAATGCCTTACCCGCCCGATCTTCTTTATTGCCTCAATCTCTGGAGGGCTTTTGGGCCTCGGCCTTAGCAACTTTGGCACTCTCAAGAGTCGAGGCAAGCTCGGACTCTCGGGTCTTGAGTCACGCTCCAAACCCTCGTGTTTTTCCACGAGCACAGAGCTCTTGCCGTACCTCCGCCAGCTGTGCCTCCCCCTTCTCTCGCTCGGTGCGCTCTGCAGCCGCCTTGTTTTCGGCCGCAGACACCGCCTCCTTCAGGGTCGCCACCTCGCTCGTGGCCCCTGCAGTACCCATGTTACTCCTGTTATTTTTTGCAACCGAAACCTTTCTATAAGGTATTTTTTAAAATAAGGTATTACTTACCTTCCTTGTCCTCGAGCTGCTTCTTGCCAAGGCCGAGCTCGTTCTCGGACCGCTCGAGGCTCTTCTTCAATGCATTGACCTCCATGATCGGTCTGGCGAGAGGTCAACAGCGCCTGCATTCCCATATTGACATACTTATGTTAGACTCCTCGTATATCTTTTAGATCCTTAGTCCGGCTTTTCTTTCGAACACGAACTAAGCATCGAGAACTCTGTCTATCAGATAATATTTTTACATATTCTAAACTTACCTCAAAGCACATTAGAAGGCTGATGCAGAGCTTCATCAGCCCTCTTGGCGGACTGAACTTTTGGATCACCGCACTCATGATAGTGCGGTGCTCCTCGATGATGGGCGCCGTTAAGCGCCTCCAACAAGTATCCGTGCCTCGGTTGGGCGGAGTCACGGTGTCGCAATCTTGCCCTTCTTATGAAGGGCCGCTTTGCCGGTCTCTGGAACCACTTCTGGTTCCGGCGCGAAATCCCGCACGATGCGACTTAGAGCCCTCTGGGGTTTTGCCCCCTTTGCGCCCAGCGTCCGGGAGGTCGCCTTGCGGCGCCTCCAGGACCACCTCCTCCTGGTTGGGCCCCTTTTGGGACTCCACCGCGGTGTCATCTGCATCACAAGGAGAGGAGGCGGTCGGAAGTGAAGTGCTATTCACATCCGACGTATCCAGGGAGCCGCTTGACGAAGCGGCAAGATCGTCCTTGGGCGGGCTACATGGTTATATTCGGCGTTAGAAGACACTATGCGACGAATGAAAATCCATGAGTTATTCTGGAATCCGGACACTTACGATCTCGCCAGAGGCTTGGCCTTGTTGGCCCTCCTCCTCGTCGTTGTCGGCGCTGGTGGAGAAGTCCGGAGGAAGGTCCTTCCTTCTTGGACCCTCCGACCTCCCGGTTAGGCGGCCTTCCTTTTCTTCTCTCCCCGCTTGGAGAGGCTTCTTTTCCTCCTCCTCTTCCTCGGAGGAGGATTCCGCCTCGGGGTTGTCGGGCGATGAGTCCGACAGCACTGGCGTCGGGAAACTCCTTGAGTTCCGCGGCCTCCTTCTTGGCCTTCTTCTCGGCACCACATGAGGTGCGGAGCCAGGCCTTCCGTCAATCGGGCATCCGCTGGAGTCTTCGGCAAAGGCAGACGGTTAATCTATCCGGGCGTCTTCACCAGATCTGTCAAAGGTTAGGGAGTTTTAGATCCCACATAGAGTCAATCTATGAAAAAGAGTCCGTAAAGGTAAAATAACTTACCTCGCTGGCTTGATGCTGCGGTGGATCCGTGATCTTGATGGCGGATCACGAGGGCTTGGCGCCCTTGAACAGCACCTTCCGGGCATCTTCGTGCGTAGTGTCGAAGAGCGGCTCAAATACAGTCTTGTGCTGGATTAAACTCCACAAATTGAAGGCCCGTTCTTTGCACGGGAGAATCCGGCGGATGAGCATAACACTGGACTACGTTGACAAGCTTGAGCTTCTTGTCCACCAGGTTTGGGACACGGTTTGAGTCGGTCAGCTCTTCGAATCACCCCATGTCGGGCCCGTCTCTTTCCATGATGTGAGCCGTGTGGGGATCCAGATCTGAATCGGGGCCGCCGCCCATTTGGAGTCAGCGGCTCGGTGATGTAGAACCACCCGATTGCCACCCCTTCTTGTCTCCACGAAGGAGCCCTCGAGCCATAGAACATTGGGCATTCGCCCGCCATGGCGCCTCCGCACTCCGCTGTCGGCCGCCCACTATCTTGACAGCGCTAAAGGTCTTCAACCATAAGCGAAGTGGGGTTGGATGCAGAGGAAAGCCTCGCACACAACGATAAACGTCGAGATATTGAGGATGAAATTCGGGGCCAGATCATGGAAGTCCAGGCCGTAGTAGAATATGAGCCCCCAGACAAATGGTTGAAGTGGAAAACCTAGTCCACGGAGGAAGTGGGGGAGAAACACCACCCTCTCATGGGGCCTGGGGGTTGGAGTGAGCTGCCCCTTGTTGGGGAGCCGACACGCGATGTCGCCGGACAAGTATCCGGCCTCCCGCTGCTTTGTGATGTGCCCCTCCGTGACGGAGGAGGCCATCCACCTGCCTCCCTCTCCGGACATAGTTGGAGAAGGTTGAGGTGGGATGTGCGGACTTGGGCGCTGGAGCTCGAGTGCGCGGAAATGGATGAGCAAAGGAGGAATAAGGCGTAGGTGAAAAGGTGGATCCTTATCCCCTTATATGGACGGACGAATGCATCCCCCGCCAGCCTGGTAAAACTCGCTTATCTCCCAAGCGCCGTAATCAAGGGCGCGGATGGGTTACCCACGTCCGTATTGATGAGGATCCCGGAATAAGGGGGCACGATCTATGCTTTGATAAGGCGTGCCAGAAACCGCCTCGCTAAGCGCTAGAGGTGGAGCAGTAAAAAGCGATTCATATAAAGGCCTGGCCGTGGTGTGATGTCACGCCCGCGGAATCGTCGGCAGATCTGTGCAAAGTTATTCTCTCTCGGTGGTATGTGGAACTTGTTTTGCGAGCGGACACTATCCTTGTGTTCAAAACCTTCTATGAAGTATTGAGAAGAGGAACCCGCCTTGCAATGCGAAGACAATATGCGCACGGACTCGTCGTCATTGAAGCCTGGTTCGAGGGCTCTTGAGGAGTCTGGACTAGGGGTGTCGGATAGCGAACTATCATCTTTGGCGGACTCCTAGACTATGAAGATACAAGATTGAAGACTTCGTCCGTGTCCGGATGGGACTTTCCTTGGCGTGGAAGGCAAGATTGGCGTCTGGATATGTAGATCTCCTACCATTGTAACCGACTACGTGTAACCCTAACCCTATCCGGTGTCTATATAAACCGGAGGTTTTTAGTCCGTGGGGCGAACAACAATCATACCATAGGCTAGCTTCTAGGGTTTAGCCTCTCGATCTCGTGGTAGATCTACTCTTGTACTACCCATATCATCAATATTAATCAAGCGGGAGTAGGGTATTACCTCCATCGAGAGGGCCGAACACAGGTAAAAACATCGCGTCCCTTGTCTCCTGTTACCATCCGCCTAGACGCACAGTTCGGGACCCCCTACCCGAGATCTGCCGGTTTTGACACCGACACTATCCTTTTACCACACTTGTGCTTCAAAGTAGCACCATGATCTTCATGATAGAGAGTCTCTCATTTTGTCACTTTCATATACTAGTGGGATTTTTTCATTATAGAACTTGGCTTGTATATTCCAATGATGGGCTTCCTCAAATGCCCTAGGTCTTTGTGAGCAAGCGAGTTGGATGCACACCCACTTAGTTTCTATTGTTGAGCTTTCATATACTTATAGCTCTAGTGCATCCGTTGCATGGCAATCCCTACTCACTCACATTGATATCTATTGATGGGAATCTCCATAGCCCATTGATACGCCTAGTTGATGTGAGACTATCTTCCCTCCTTTTGTCTTCTCCACAACCACCATTCTACTCCACATATAGTGC
Organism: Aegilops longissima; assembly: GCA_021605205.1. Lineage (NCBI taxonomy): Eukaryota > Viridiplantae > Streptophyta > Magnoliopsida > Poales > Poaceae > Aegilops > Aegilops longissima. Next base: position 149,942,383 of record CM038680.1, read on the forward strand.
TATATCCATGGCTCACGCTCATGTATTGCGTGAAGATTGATTTTTTTTTGAAAATGTTAAAGTATGAAACAAATTGCTTGGCTTGTCATCGGGGTTGTGCATGATTTAAATACTTTGTGTGGGGAAGATGGAGCATAGCCAGACTATATGACTTTGTAGGGATAACTTTCTTTGGCCATGTTATTTTGAGAAGACATAATTGCTTTGTTAGTATGCTTGAAGCATTATTATTTTTATGTCAATATGAACTTTTGTCTTGAATCTTTCGGATCTGAATATTCATACCATGATTAAGAAGATTTACATTGAAATTAGGCCAAAGTATCCTCCGCATCAAAATTCTATCTTTATCATTTACCTACTTGAGGACGACGAGGAATTAAGCTTGGGGATGCACGATCGTCTCCAACGTATCTATAATTTTGATTGCTCCATGCTACTTTATCTACTGTTTTGGACTATATTGGGCTTTATTTTCCACTTTTATATTACTTTTGGGACTAACCTATTAACGGAGGCCCAGCCCGAGTGCAGTTTTTGCCTATTTCGGTGTTTGAAGAAAGCAGAATATCAAGCAGAGTCCAAGCGGAATGAAACCTTGAGGCGTGATCTTCTCACGAGCGTGATCTTCTCACGAGCGTGATCCGGAGACTTGGGCGCTTCTCCAAGAAGTGCAGGCGGTCACGGCGGTGGAGGCGCGCCCAGGCGCGACCCCCTACCTCATGGGCCCCGACGCCCACCGGCGTACTCCTTCCTCCTATATATACCTCATTGCCCCCAAGCGATCGAGCAGGGCCAAAACCTAATTCCACCGCCGTGCCTTCTTGTATCCACGAGATCCCATCTTGGGGCCTGTTAGGAGCTCCGCGGAGGGGCATCCACCACGGAGGCTTCTACATCAATACCATAGCCCTTCAATGAAGTGTGAGTAGTTTACTTGAGACCTTGGGTCCATAGCTTGTAGCTAGATGGCTTCTTTCTCTTTTTGGATCTCAATACAATGTTCTCCCCCTCTCTCGTGGAGTTCTATTCGATGTAATCTTCTTTTTGCGGTGTGTTTGTTGAGACCGATGAATTGTGGGTTTATGATCCAGCTTATCTATGAATAATATTTCAATCTTCTCTGAATTCTTTTATGTATGATTGAGTTATCTTTGCAAGTCTCTTCGAATTATCCGTTTGGTTTGGCCAACTAGATTGGTAGTTCTTCCAATGGGAGAAGTGCTTAGCTTTGGGTTCAATATTGCGGTGTCCTTACCCAGTGACAGAAAGGGTTGGAAGGCACGTATTGTATTGTTGCCATCGAGGATAACAAGATGGGGTATTTATCATATTGCATGAATTTATTCCTCTACATCATGTCATCTTGCTTAAAGGCGTTACTCTGTTTTAACTTAATACTCTAGATGCATCTTTGGATAGCGGTCGATGAGTGGAGTAATAGTAGTAGATGCAGAATCGTTTCGATCTACTTGTCTCGGACGTGATGCCTATATACATGATCATACCTAGATAACCTCATAACTATGCTCAATTACATCAATTGCTCAACGATAATTTGTTCACCCACCGTAGAATACTTATGCTCTTGAGAGAAGCCGATAGTGAAACCTATGGCCCCCGTCTATTCTCATCATATCAATCTCTATCACTTTATTTACTTGTTTGTTTTACTTTGATTTTACTTTTTACTTTGCATCTTTATACCAAAATACCAAAATATTATCTCTATCGGATCTCACTCTAAGTAAGTGACCGTGAAGGATTGACAACCCCTAATCGCGTTGGTTGCGAGTAGCTATCGTTTTGTCTTGATACGAGGGACTTGCGCGTGGCCTCCTAATGGATTGATACCTTGGTTCTCAAAAGCTGAGGAAATACTTACGCTTACATGCATCATCCTCTCCTCTTCGGGGAAAACCAACGCAAGCTCAAGACGTAGCAGGCGCCCCCCTACCTCGTGCCCTCCTGGTTGCTTTCTTGACGTAGGGTCCAAGTCCTCTAGATCACGTTCGTTCCAAAAATCACGTTCTCGAAGGTTTCATTCCGTTTGAACTCCGTTTGATATTCTTTTTCTACGAAACACTGAAATAGGCAAAAACAACAATTCCGGGCTGGGCCTTCGGTTAATAGGTTAGTCCCAAAAATAATATAAAAGTGTATAATAAAGCCCATTAAACATCCAAAACAGAATATAATATAACATTAAGCAATAAAAAATTATAGATACATTGGCGACGTATCATTGATCTACCACAAGATCGTAATGGCTAAACCTAAAAGTCTAGCCTGTATGACTATGGTAATGAGTCTCTCTCCTCTCCGGACTAAGTCCTCCGGTTTATATAGACACCGGGGGGGATCTAGGGTTACACAAGGTCAGTTACAAAGAAAGGAATCTACACATTTGATTGCAAAGCTTGCCTTCCACGCCAAGGAGAGTCCCATCCGGACACGGGTAAAGTCTTTGGTCTTTGTATGTTCACAATCCATCAGTCCGGCCATGGCTAACGGGCGGACCTTGAACCCCTTAGTCGGGACTCCTCATTAGCCCCCGAACACAGCTTCAATGGCGAGGTATCAAACCGCATGATTTGTCTTTGGCATTGCAAAGCGGGTTCCTCCTTCGAACTCAAGATAGTCTTGGACGTATTGATCGTGTCGGACCTGTAACACACACACACACACACACACCCGCAGAGAATATAATATTCCACGAGTCCAATCCGGCTGACATTTTTTGCAACATGACATCCGTCCGCCCGGTCATAATTTGAACCGTTTTTAGATACGCGCTCCATGTTTGAGACACGGTTGCCATTGACCGCGTCTTGTCGAGCGGTTGTGCCCCTTTATTGAGGATTCTCATCAATCTTGGCATGGGTAACCCAACCATGTTGTTTACACAACCCTTGGGAACAGGTGAGTTTTAAGGCGAGTGGGGAGGCGTTCAATATTCACTGCCTTTATAAGGAGATAAGGATTCCCTTTCTTCACCCACACCTTTTCTTCCTCTCTGCCCTTCCATTCTTCCGCTCCGACGCCCAAGTTCCCATCTTCTCCTCCTCAAGGGAGCACTCAATCATGTCCAGATCTGGAGGCCAAGGCAAGTGGATGGCCTCTTCCGTCACGGCGAAGGACGTCGCCGAGCTTCGGGAGGCCGGGTATCTGGCGAAGGAGATCGCCCACCGTCTTCCGGCCAAGGGACAAGTCGTCCCCACACCAAAGCCAAGGAGAGGTGGTGTTCCTCCCCATTTAAATCTGCGGTCTAGGGTTTCCACTCCACCCTTTCGTCCGCTGACTGATGTTCTATTACGGGCTAGATTTCCATTATCTAGCCTCGAACTCCTTCCTCAACATCTCAGCATTTATTATCGTGTGTGAGGCTTTCCTCCGCATTCAGCCCCGCCGGACTATGGCTCAAAATCTTCAACGTGAAGCCGAAGGTGGTGGCGACCAACACCGGTCTTGAGGAGCCATGGTGAGCAAGATGCCCAACGTCACGTGGCCCCAAGGTACGTTCGTGGAAACTGTCAAGGAGTGGCAGAAGTTGTGGTTTTATATCACAGAGCCCCGCGGTGCCACTTGGGCCGCCGCCCCCGAATTTAAGTCGAGGGCCCCAATGCGGCTGAATTCCTCGATGGAGAAGGGCCCAGATTGGTCTTCGTCGGACGGGCTGATGGCACTGCAAGCAGCATCAAAGCATGGTGAACAAGAACATCAAGCTCGTCGATGTGATCCGAGTTATCTTGGTTCACGGATCCTCCTTATCAGCGTAAACTTCCCTTTATAGAATTCGATCGGAGAAGCACCAGACCTTGGTGAGGCTCTTCGGCACCACTCACAAAGACGCCTGGAAGCTGCTCTTCAAAGGCGATGAGAAGCCGCCGACCATTGACTCGGATCGGGGGCACGATCTTGCCCACCACGCTAGCGCGGTAAGTCCTCCATATCTCAAGGCGTGCCCTCTACCTGTTTGTCCAAGGAGGGTAACTGAACTTTGCTGATTTATCGTTTCAAGAATGGACGGAGAAAGCAGAGAAAATTCACAGTTCGGCTCCGCTGCCCGAAGAGCAAGTCATCCCGGTCCTGACGAATATGCTGGTCCCGGCGCCCTATCAGCCGCCGAAGAAGAAGGACAAGAAGAAGGCCAAGGGGGGCCGGGTGGCCTCCACCGCAAAGGCACTTCAGACGTGATGTCTGAAGACAAGACTCACTCCTCTACCGCCGAAGATGACTACGAGGAGGAGGAGGAGGAAAGCAACCCTCCCCCTGATGGGGGGAAGTAAGAAGAGGGCGGCCTCCACAAATGCGGAGGCGGGCGTAAGAAGGAAAAGGCTTCCTCGCGGATAAAACCGCGTGGGACGTCGACAGCAGTCCGGAGCGACCCTCGTGGAGCAAACCCCTGGCTGCGTCATACGTGCTCGCCCGTGTATCCGTCCTTTCCTCCTTATTGTATTAACATGGTTAGTTACACTATTGTAGTCCGGCCCATGACAGCTCCCTGCGAACCTCGTTGGGACGTTCGCTGGATTCAAAGGCGATGGCCAGCGAGTCACCGCCGGCCGCTCACTCTCCCCTGGCCAGGGGCGACATCGAGGTGTTGTCCTGAAGGACCCTTCCTGGCTGGGGAGAGGTTCCAGAGGTCGTCAGGGCGGCGCCAGGGGTCGAGACCTCGGCCACCGGACACATGGGGGAACAGATCCCCATGGAGACTGATGATGGGGGCCAGGTTGAATTCGTGTAACATCCCAAATTTTCAATTTGGAATGTTATACATAGATCATTCATGCATATCATATTTTATTGCATTTCGTTTCACGATCCTCGAAATCCTAAGCAACTCAAGGACCCTCGGAGAGAGTTGGGGATTTCCCGGTTTTCATATTTGAATTTTATCAAATATTGAAATGAGGATCATTGATTTTAATTATTTTTCTCTCCGAAAATATTTCATATTAAAATATATGAGAGGAGATAATATGACTTCTCCAAAATAATTGAAAAATTGGAGGAAAATATTAAAATCAATTATTTGATTTTATTAGGATTTTATTGCTATTTTATTTGCATTAGAAAAATTGCGTTTTTCAAAATTGAATCTTAGAGGCGAAGAAAATGTTCATCTCGTTCTAAATATTTTATTTAGGCGGTGAAAATTTGTTTTGGCATTTTTAGATTTTATTTTATTTTCTAGGATTTATTATCGAGTTCGTGAATTATTTAAAAAGTTCGGCGCTTGGCCCGGGCGAAGCCAGCCGAGCCGCCCGCTCCCCGCCGTCTCCCTCTGGAGTCGCGCCGCGCGCCGCCTCGGACGAGTCCGACCGGACTCCTCCTCCCCGCCTTGCCCCTCCTCCAAGCCGCCGCCCCTCCTTAAATACCCACGAGGAGTCCTAGATTAGGGGTGTGGGATGGCGGACTATGACCTTTGGCGGACTCTGGACTATGAAGAAAAAGATTGAAGACTTAGTCCCGTGTCGGATGGGACTTTCCTTGGCGTGGAAGGCAAGCTTGGCGTCTGGATATGTAGATCTCCTCCCATTGTAACCGACTCTATGTAACCCTAACCCTCTCCGGTGTCTATATAAACCGGAGGTTTTTGAATCCATAGGACGAACAACAATCATACCATAGGCTAGCTTCTAGGGTTTAGCCTTTACGATCTCGTGGTAGATCTACTTTTGTACTACCCATATCATCAATATTAATCAAGCGGGAGTAGGGTTTTACCTCCATCGAGAGGGCCCGACCTGGGTAAAAACATCGTGTCCCTTGTCTCCTATTACCATCCGCCTAGGCGCGCGAGTTGGGACCCCCTACCGAGATCCGCGGTTTGACACCGACATTGGTGCTTTCATTGAGAGTTAAATGCGTATGCGTCACCTTTAGGCGGATGGCTCCTCCGATCATCAACAATGGCGCGGTCGGTGGTGAGACTTTTCTCCCGGGCAGATATTTGTATTGGCGGCTTTGCCTTGCGGGCAATTAAGCAGCCATCTGGAGCGGATCAGCTCGCCCACAGCCATCGAGTCGATTTGGAAGTTTGAACTACGGCCGGCGTCGCGGAGACTTGATCTTGACGGGTTCGAGCCGCGGCAGCAGCGCGCCGCCTTGTCATGATGGGCATGATCTGGCTCTGCCGCGAGCGGTGTCACGGAGGCGCACTAGTGTCGCTCCGACCCTTAGCTTCGGGCCGGCTTGCGCTCTCTCGAGGGCGGGTGGTGGACACCGCCTCGGGGCTACAATCTCTATGGCGTCGGGCGAACACCATAACTGTCGCTGCGGCTTCGTGACTCAAGGTGCGGACTCCTCTCCGGACTCTGAACCTTCAGCGCCCTTGCCGATCAAATCTGATTGGGCGCCCGATCATGGAGTTCACCGCCGCGGATATCTTCGGCACTTCGCCTTGGCGACATTACGAACTCACTGAAGTCTCTCTCTTTATCGGAGAGCCTGGCGGACTATGGTCAGCAAGGTTGGGATCGGATGGCGAAGAAATTCAAAGCCCACCCACCACCCGCCGTAGCCACTGTCGATGATTTAACAGACATGCTCGACTTTGACTCGAAGACATCGGCGGTATGGGCGGCGATGCGGGAGATGTCAAGAACCAGCGCCGAGAGGGCACGCTGGAAAACCACCTCGTCATCGACATATACATGGTGGACATCCCAAAAGAAGGAATGGCGATGGAACAGCGGAGGATGACCCTCAAGAAACAGCCTAAGCGCCGGCGTCGTGGCGCCGCTCTAAATCCGCCACAGCAAAAGCGGCGAGTCCGGCACGGAGACAATAACACCGGGGCGGTGCGAAGACAACCCCCTCGGCGAGGATTCAGCACGGGAGGAGGAGAAGCCATCCCTCATGAGAGGCGGCGCGAGCAGAGAGGTAGAGGGCGATAATTACATGCCTCCCTCCGAAGGCGAGGCAAGCCTCGGCGGCAGCGAATTTATCGTGCACGAGGATCTGTCGAACAAGGCGTTTCAAGCGCGGGCTTATGCCCACGGCGAGCAGCCTCAAGAAAAAACAGCAATAGCTTAGAGCTGACCAAGACACGCTGGCGAGCGGATGGTGATGTCCTTGCGGCGAAGAGTCTGAACGAGCGACCCTCCAGAGCTACCCAAAGCGCAGGCTGCTACCCCGATTAGAGGAGGAAGCACCTAGACCTATGTCACCAGCGCATGATGCGGCCGATCGGCCACCTCGTGGCCGCGACAGAGAGGCCTCTCGGCCCTCCACTCAAGCCGCACTCTGGCGTCGCTCAAAGAATACCAAGTCACGGGGAAACGCGCTAGACCTGCGAGACATATTGGAGGACAGGGCAAGACAAACAAGATCGATCTATGGATCGCGTGGGCGCCCCACGACACGTGATGATAACCGTCATGCCGGATATGGTAAATCTGGCGGGCGAACACAATGAGCCGAAGCTCATTTGAGCTATGTCGTGATATAGCCCAATACAAAGCGCCACACACCACTATGCTTCACGGATGAAGTAATGGATCATCAAATCCCGAGGGTTTCAAACCGTAAACATTGAATCATCGATGGCACAACAGACCTGCGGTATGGATTGAGGACTATCTCCTTCATATCCACATGGCCCGTGGTGATGATCTACACGCCATCAAATACCTCCCACTAAAGCTTAAAGGACCAGCTCGGCATTGGCTTAACAGCTTGCCAGAGAGTCAATTGGCTGTTGGGAGGACACAAACCGCATTCCTCGACAATTTCCGGGGCACTTATGTACAACCACTGAGCGGCGATGACCTAAGCCACATAATTCAGCAGCGGAGGAATCAGCGAGACAATTACGGACACGGTTCCTAACGAAGAAAAATCAAATAGTCATTGTCCGGACGCGAGGCCCTTGCAGCCTTCAAGCATAACATCCGTGACGAGTGGCTTGCCCGGCACCTAGGACAGGAAAAGCCAAAATCCATGGCAGCCCTCACAACACTCATGACCCGCTTTTGCGCGGGAGAAGACAACTGGCTAGCTCGTAGTAATAACATGACCAAGAGCCTGGTAATTCGGATACCAAGGACAACATTGGCGGTCGGCGTCGCAACAAGCAAAAGCGCCACATTATGGCGACAATGCTGAGGATCGACGTTAATGCGGATTGAGCTCTAAACCGGTCGTGGAAAAAGCCATTCAAAAGAAATACTCGGGCCCGTCAATTTGGACCGAATACTCGATCGCTCATGCGGATACGGCACCCCGAAAAACTAGCCAACCACACCAACAGGGATTGTTGGGTGTTCAAGCAAGCGAGCAAGTTAAGCGCCGAAAACAATGACAAGGGCTGCATAGCGATGGCGAGGAGGCCCGGCCGCCCGTACAATAGGGGACGAAGGTTTCCCTCCACAAGTGTGGACGGTGAACATGATATCATAACCCACATACCCAAAGGGGCGGAAGCATGCACTCGAGGGGCGTATATGCGTTGGAACCAGTCGCCCCAAAGTTCAACCCATGGTCCTCCTGCCCGATCACTTTTGATCGAAGGACCACCCACTAGCATCCGCCATGGCGGATTCACGCGTGGTTTTAGACCCAATCATTGGGATTTCACCTCACTAGAGTCCTTATGGGCGGCGGCGGCAACTGAACCTGCTTTATCGAGGATACGGTCACGAAAAATGGGCATAGATCCCTCAAAGTTAAACCCACAAAACGACCTTTAAAGCGTCATACCAGGTGTAGAGGCCAAGCTATGCGAGCTCGATTACACTTGAGGTGGTCTTGGATCCCGGATAATTTTTGAAGCGAGGAGTTAATCTTGACATAGTCCCGATTCATAATGGCTATCACGCCTTTGCTCCGACGAACCGCATTTGCAAAGTTCAATGCGGTGCCGCTTTTCGCATACCTCAAGCTCAAGATGCCGGCCCTCGAGTCATTACGGTCAATGGAAACACTGAGCGCTCTCTCGGACGGAGGAGCATCTGGCTGACCTACGCGGCGGAAGTACAAAGCAACTGTCAAGGCAATTCTCGATCCGGCCATTAAGCGTCCGGACACCGTCAAACGCACCGGAGTAACCTACAACAAGACCGCTGGCGCGTTCCGAACGCAGCGTATGTGCGGCTAACCCGACTCTCGCGAAATTGCGAAACCAGTCTTGCGCATACATAACTACGCTCTGGAAATACCATGGGCATAGGGGAGGGCACGACCACGCCACGCCAAAATGCGGCTCAACGCACAAGGGCTCGATTTTGTCATTCTTTTTTCTTTCTTACTTTCGGGACTCCACTTTACGGAAGGCTGTCCGTGACATAATCGCCGAGCAGGCGATGCAACAGCCGGGGAAGCGGCTACATCAGTGTCGGTGGTCTCTATAGCGAGTAGTATACTTGTTTCACATATCATCCGCAGCTAAGCCCACGGAGGGATATATTAAACAGTCCATCTCTTGCTTATCGCACTATTTGTATCGTTACGCTTTTACATGAGACTTTTCAAATAAACAATGCATAGCTTTTGTCTATTATTGCATTACCTTTTTTATATAAAAATATGTTCAGTTATGACATTATGCAACCGTACACTTTAGTGCGGCCAATACAGCGAGGGCTTCGTACCCCGAATATGGTGTGAGAAGTCCGAACACTTTCATGAGTCTTGGCATCCCAAACTTATAGCATTATATGCATCGGCTCGAATCATGTCTTGGGTCAATAGTTGGGTTTGCCCGGCTCCCATGTTTTGGTATCTTACATTCCGTTATATCGGCTAAGGTAGCCTTTGGGAGAACCACTGCGATTGTGCCCGGTTGAGCCGGGCTGTGCACCTCGATGGAAAAGCTAAAACTGACCGTCATGATAGAGCGAGAGCTGGTCACCGTTCGAGAGGTTTTCCGGTCCCTAAAGACTTATGCCACTTAGGCGAGGAGTCGGCTTTGTCCGGCCTAGGCGTGGATAAGCGCCCGAACTCGGTCTTCGAATACTAGGGCTTCGCGAAATTTAAAATTATAAATTCTATGGCTAAGTGAGAGTGTTCAAGCATTATAGTCCGATTGCCTTGTTTGTTGTGTTGGCGCCTCCCTCGAAGGACCTAGTAATGGGAAAAAGCGCTCAAGTTTATCGAACACCCGGCACTTTCGCGGCATGGGGGCGAAGCCGACGACTTCGCCATCTCTCAATTTTGATAAGCGGCCGCCTGAGAAGGTAATATTTTAAATTCAAAAGCGTTGCTTAGCGCATATGAACAAGTTTTCAGCGTACATGATTACAAATGCGAGTTTACTAAAAAATTACATCTTTGGAGCACTCATCCGCTATACGGCGGGCACCCTTCAGGACGCCCTCATAATACATCTCGGGCTTGTGATGCTCCTTGCCCGGCGGTGGTCCGTCCGTCACAAGCTTCTCAGCTTCCATCTTGCCCCAATGCACTTTAGCACGGGCAAGGGCCCTCTGAGCACCTTGATGCATCTGGGCGCTTGATGACTTCAAGCTTTGGACATGCATCCACCGGCCGCTTTACCAGCCCGAAGTAGCTCCCAGGCATGGCTTCCCCAGGCCACAGCCAGACTAAGAGACCCTTCATGGCCTGCTCGGCCACCTTATGGAGCTCGACAAGCTGCTTCATTTGGTCGCTCAAGGGCACCGGGTGTCCGGCCTCAGCATACTGAGACTAGAACACCTTCTCCGTCGAGCTTCCCTCTTATTTCGGTAGAATCTGGCGCGTTGGACACCTCGGGGAAGATGCAGGAATGCTCTGGAGAGCTACGGACTCGGGTAAGTAATAAGTAATTCACTTTCGCGTGCTTGCTTTGCATAAAGAATGCCTTACCGCTGCTATCTTCTTCATCGCCTCAATTTCTGGAGGGCTTTTGGGCTTGGCTTTGGCAGATTTGGCGCTCTCAAGCGCCCGGCGACTTCGGACTCTCGAGTCTTTGAGTCACGCACCAAACTCTCGTGTTTTTCCACGAGAGCCTGGAGATCTTGCTGCACCACCGCCACCCACGCCTCCTGCTTCTCTCGCTCGGTGCGCTCCACGGCTGCATCTTTTTTGGCCTTGGACAACGCTTCCTTCAGGGTTGCCACCTCAGCTGTGGCCCCTGCATACCCACGTTGATCCTGTAATTTTTTGCAACCACATATTTTTTTTATATACTTACATAAGGTATTACTTACCTTCCTTGTCCTCGAGCTGCTTCTTGGCAAGGCCGAGCTCGTCCTCGGACCGCTCGAGGCTCTGCTTCAATGCATTGACCTCCGTAGTCAGTGTGGCAGAGGTTAGCAGCACATCCTGCATTCCCATATTGCCACACTTATGTTAGACTCCTGCGTATATCTTTTTGATCCTCGATTCGGCTTTTCTTTCCGAACACCAAAGCTGAAACATCGGGGCTCTTGTCTATCGGTAATATTTTACATATCTTAAATACATACCTCAAAGCTTTGTTAGAAGGCTGGCACGAGCTTCGATCAGCCCGCTCTTGGCGGTGAACCTTCGGATCACCGCACTCATAATAGTGCGGTGCTCCTCGTCGATGGAGACACGTTAAGCACCTCCGGCAGATTATCCGGTGCCTCGGTTGGGCGGAGGTCACCGGCGTCGTAAACTTGCCCTTCTTAGTAGGGGCCGCTGCGGATGCGGAACCGTTGAAGGTTCGGTGCGGTGTCGCCCTAGGGCGGACTTGGAGCCCTTTGGGGTTTTATCCTTGGGCGCTGGGATCGGAGGTTGCCTCATGGCGCCTCGAGACCACCTCCTCTGGCCTAGCCCCTTTTGGGGCGCCACCTCGGCATCATCCATGGCGAGGAGAGGCGGTCGGAAGTGAAGTGCTGTTCATCCGGCGAACCCGAGGAACCGCTTCGGCGAAGCGTCGAGCCCGGCCTTAGGCGGACTGCATGATTATATTGGCGTCGAAGGTGCTTGTGCAATAAAGAAATGCCATGAGTTATTCGGTACCGAATACTTACGATTTCGCTAGGGCTTGGCCTGGTGGCCACTCTTCTTCGCGATCGTCGGCGTTGGTGGAGTAGTCGGAGGAGGTCCTTCCTTCTTGGACCCTCCGCCCCCGATTAGGCGGCCTTCCTTTCTTCTCTCCCCTCTTTGGGAGAGACCTCTCTTCCTCCTCGTCTTCACGAGAGAGTCCGCCTCGAAGTCATCGGGCGATGAGTCCGACACCACTGGCGCCGGGAACTCCTTGAGTTCCGTGGCCTTCTTCTCCGGCACCACGTAGGGTCTGGAACCAGCAACCCGTCAGCGGGCATCTGCTGGGTCTTACGGCAAGGGGCAGACGGTCAATCTGCGGGGCGTCCTCTGCCAATCCTGTCAAAGTTAAGGGAGTTTAGATTCCGCATAGAGTCAAACTATGGAAACAAGTGTCCCGTAAAGGGAAAAATAGCTTACTGTGTTGGCTTGATGCTGCGTGCTGAATCCGCGATCCTCGGTAGTGGATCACGGGAGCCTCGGCGCCATGAGCGGCACCTTCGGGCATCTTCGTGCGTAGTGTCGAAGAGCCTGCTCGAGGTTTGGTGTTGTGCGGATCAAACTCCCACAAGCTGAAAGCTTCGTTGTTGGCATGGGAGGATCCGGCGGATGAGCATGACCTGGACTACATTGGCGAGTTTGAGCTTCTTGCTCACCAGGTTTTGGGCCGGAGTTTGGAGTCTGGACAGCTCCTCCGAATTACCCGACAAGCCGGTCTCTTTCCGGGAGGTGAGCCGTGTAGGGAAGCGGTCGAATTCGGGGCGCTGCCCATTCAGTCCAGCGGCTCGGTGATGTAGAACCACCCCAATTGCCACCTTTATGGTCTCCACGAAGGAGCCCTCGAGCCATGTAACGTTGGGCATCTTGCCCACCATGGCGCCTCCGCACTCCGCTTGGCCGCCCACTACCTTGACTTGACATTAAAGGTTTTCAACCATAAACGAAGTGGGGATGGATGCGAGAGGAAGGCCTCGCACCTGACGATAAACATCGAGATATTGAGGATGAAGTTCGGGGCGGATCGTGGAAATCCAGGCCGTAGTAGAACATGAGTCCCAGGACAAATGGGTGAAGTGGGAAACCTAGTCCATGGAGGAAGTGGGTGAAAACACCACCCTCTCATGGGGCACAGGGGGTGGGGATGAGCTGCCCCTTGTCGGGAAGCCGGTGTGCGATGTCATTAGACAAGTATCCGGCCTTCCTCAGCTTTTGATGTGTCCCTCCGTGATGGAGAGACCATCCACTTGCCTCCTGCTCCGGACATGGCTGGAGAAGGTTGAGGTGGGATGTGCGGACTTAGGCGCTAGAGCTCGAGTGCGAAATGGATAAGCAAAGGAGGAAGAAGGCGTAGATGGAAAAGGTGGATCCTTATCCCTTATATGGGCGGACGAAACTATGCGCCCCACCAGCTGGTAAAACTAAACTTATCTCCCAAGCGCCGTAAATTAATAGCACGGTTGGGTTACCCGTCTGTATTGATGAGAATCCGGAATAAGGGGACACGATCTCTGCTTCAACAAGGCGTGCCAAGAAAACTGCCTCGCTAAGCGCCTTGAGGTGGGACGGTAAAAGCGATTGAATAAAGGCTTGGCCGTGGTGTGATGACCTGCTGCGAAATCGTCGTGATTGGTTGTGCAAAATTATTCTCTCTATGGTGGTATGTGGAAATTATTTTGCGAGCGGACACTATTCTTGTGTTCAAAATCTTCTATGAAGTATTGGAGGAGGAACCCACCTTGCAATGCGAAGACAATATCTTGCGCGCGGACTCGTCGTCATTGAAGCCTGGTTCGAGACTCTTGAGGAGTCTGGATTAGGGGTGTCCGGATGGCGGACTATGACCTTTGGCGGACTCTGGACTATGAAGAAACAAGATTGAAGACTTTGTCCGTGTCCGGATGGGACTTTCCTTGGCATGGAAGGCAAGCTTGGCGTCTGAGATATGTAGATCTCCTCCCATTGTAACCGACTCTATGTAACCTAACCCTCTTGGTGTCTATATAAACGGAGGTTTTAGTCCGTGGGGCGAACAACAATCATACCACAGGCTAGCTTCTAGGGTTTAGCCTTTACGATCTCGTGGTAGATCTACTCTTGTACTACCCATATCATCAATATTAATCAAGCGGGGTAGGGTTTTACCTCCATCGAGAGGGCCGAACACAGGTAAAAACATCGTGTCCCTTGTCTCCTGTTACCATCCGCCTAGGCGCTTGAGTTCAGGACCCCCTACCGAGATCCGCGGTTTGACACCGACAACCCCCAACCCGCCGCCACCACCACCCAACCCCGCCGCCGCAGCCGCCCGACGCCAGCACCGCCCATCGCCCATGCGCCCGCGCCGCCGCCGCTGCAGCCCGCCGCCGCCACCCGTCGCCGCGCCGCCGCCCGTGGCTGCATCACGCCTTCCGCCGCCGCGCCGCCCCACCCGCGAAGCCTCGCGGAGGTAAGGCCGCTATTGCCGCCGCTGTTTTTTTCTAAAACCGATCCGGTTTTTTTAGAACACTAGTTTGTTTCTTTAGTTCGGTTCGCCGGTTTTTCTCGGTTTAGTTACTTAGCGGACGTTCGTCCGTACGTCCATTTTAACGAACGGTTTTTGCTCGATAGTTACAGACAACGAACGTTCGTTCGTTAGCTTGTTCGTCAGTTTTCTTTTTCTCGGATTTTTTCCGCGATTATTTTCGATCGCGATTTCTGATCCGATTTTCGTTTCAGTTTATCTTTTCGCTCGTTTATCAGATTCAGGCGATTCAAGCGCCTAGATCTTCGTCTCGAGACCCTCTTTCTGCTTAATCAACTTGAACAAGATTTTGGTACTCTAAAAATTGACTTTAGTTCAGATTAGTAAACGGATCTTGTTTCTTTTGCCGTTTGAGTTTCGTTGCTCCGTTTGATTTGATTCTTTTTGCAAACCGGAGTTCTTAAGTTGAACTTTCTGGTCAATTCTTCTTATTGGAGTTTTGCCCGTGCTTCTTTGTTTGATTGCTTATGTATGCTATTGTTTGTATGCTATTGTTTGTTTGCGGTTGAATTCCCGGAGTGCGAAGCGTGCTACTACGAGTCCCTAGGTTTTGCGGATCGTCAGCAAGGCAAGTAACACATTGACCATACTCTTTCCATACCCAGTTTTTATGCATTAGTTTTAATCCTCAAGCATTGCATGATTAGGATGTCATTAACATGTGGGTTGGGAAGTAGTTTATGAGGTAGAACCTATTGCCCTGTTATATTCAAACCCTTGGGAGTTACATCTACGTATTGCTTATATTGCTATGCTATGCTCGTAGACGTGGTTTGTGTGAGTGAAATCCATGACAGATGTGAGATTGTTAATTAATGGTTCAACTTAAGGTGGCAACTTAAATACACATTTGGGTGGACTGAGGCACCTGGAGAATCCAGTGTTGCCTGTATTTTTGGAAATCCCAGGGTTCCGTGTGATTTTCCTATGGACCGCCACCCAGGCTCAAAGGGAACTGAGATATTTTCATGCTAGAAACTTTCGTGTGCAGCCACAAGCTATTATGGGCTCTAGCATAGTTGAGTAGGTTACATGAAGCTCTTGAAGAGGTGGATCAGCAGGTAGAGGGTTGTAGGTTTGGTATGGTCTGCCCGGAGTAGAGAGTTAATGTTTCTAAAAGACTGTGTCTCGATCATCCGTTTCTCAAACACCATGTAGTGCGAGAACTCCAACGGAGGCGATCGAGTCTTGTGGGGAAAAGTCATGAAACCTCTGCAGTGTACAATCTAATCATGGTTAGCCGTGTCCCGGTTATGGACAATCTTGAGTATCTAGTACTTGGAGTATCCTAAGTATCTCATCACTCTAAATTAATATTGTTGGGCTGATAACTACTTTAATTGGGATTGAGTTGGAGGAACCTTCTCAATGATGTTTCAACTACCATGATAGTTAAATTAAAATTTATTTCTTTGTTGTAGGGAAAAATTGGCTTTTCGCAAAAACTATAACCATAGAGCTTTACACCAGCCAGATATGCATGCAGTGATAGCATTATTCTGTTCTTGCTCTACTGTGTTACATTGCCAGCATATTCCATGTGCTGACCCGTTTTCGCGCTGCAACGTATTATGTTGCAGACTTTTCAGACGAGGAGTAAGGTTCTTTAGGTCGTTGCCGTGCAGCTCAGCTATGCCGTTGGAGTTGATGGACTCACTTTATCTTCCAAGCCTTCCGCTGTTATCGTATTAGATGGCCTTAAGCCGTATTTATTGTAATAAGTTCTCTTTTGAGACATTCGATGTAATAAGTGTGTGATTGCTACTCTGTTATAAATCCTTGATCTTGTGTGTGTATCGGCATTAGCGATCCGAGGATGACACGGAAGCACAGATACTTGACCGTTTGAGGTCTGGTCGCTACAAGATGGTATCAGAGCACACGCTGAGTGTAGGGCACGACCACTAATATAAACCATAGGTCACTCTTCTCTACTCATTTCTGACTTCTCTCCATTTTCTACTCTTTAGGATGGCGGAGTTGAAGAACAAGTTTGCACAGCCGGATGAAGACACACCCTTTGGACGCCACTTGAAGGAAGTCACATGGTACTTGAATATTGGAATACCAAGCTTCACCGGGACGTACAACGCCACCTTACCAGAAGAGGAGCGCTGGATGATTCAAGTACAAGTACCAGGAAGGACGTTTTCGCCAACCACTAAGCCCATAGAATTTTCTTTTGAAGCCCCCACCTGGAGTCTAGGCAAAAGCATGGCAGCCCACATTACCATGGGACGCATTGGATAATTCGACAACAAGGATCTTAAGGACACTATCTATCATATATGTGGGCACCGAGACGAGCCCCCATGTATATAGTAGTAGTTGAGCACTTTTACGATAGTTCTAGACCGCTTGGATGCCCTTGCTTGATTGATTGAGTGAAATGTTTGTGTTTGTCTCATGTGCATATGGGTATTGCTTTCTCATTAGACCCCTTTTCTATTCTGATCTCTTCCCTCTAAACCCACGGATGCCTCAGGGCGTGACACGGTTTGCCTTCCATTGAGCTCACTCGGTTGATCCAGCAGCAATGCCTTGATGCAATTGCTAGTCCAGAACCAAGGCAACAACAACAACAACAACAACAACAACAAAAACAACAACAACAACAACAACAACAACAACAACAACAACAAACCGCCTCCAGTTGAAAACTTAGCTCACTTTCTAAGGTTACAGCCGCCGGTGTTTTCCAGTAGCATTGAGCCTATAGTTGCTGATGATTGGCTACGCCGTATTGGAAGGGAGCTGACCACCGCAGGTTGCACAGATGTTGAGAAGGTGCGCTTTGCCGCACATCAATAGGACGGACCAACAGCCTCATGGTGGGAGAATTACACGACCACTTTCCCCATAGCCAACGTCACTTGGGATCAGTTTCAACAAGCTTTTCGTACAACCCATGTCTCAACTGGAGCTATGAGTATGAAGAAGCGTGAGTTTACAACTTCGCCGAGAGAACCATCTTGTGGCTCGGTCGTGGATGAGTTTAGCAAGTTATCTCGCTATGCCCCTGATGATGTGGCCATAGATGCCATGAAGCAGGAGAAGTTTATGGAAGGGCTGAATGATGAGATGAGCATGCAGTTGATGGTGGCAACCTTCAACAACTACCAGGAGTTGGTAGATAAGGCTCTTATGATTGAAGGGAAGCAGCAACAGATTGAGAGCCGTAAGAGGAAGTATGGACAAGGAAGGTATAAGTCAGGAGCTCAGCAGAAGCCTCGCTTAACCCCAAACTCGAGAGGACTTGTTCATAACCATGGATGTCATAACCACACCGGAGGAAGTTCGCATAACCACAATGGTTCTAAGAATGGAAACGGGAATGGAACAAACAACAATCAGAACCGCCCCAATCTAGCCACACCCGCCAAAAGAGATCTAAGTCACATTACTTGCTATAAGTGCGGGAAGACTGGACACTATGCCACAGAGTGACTTGAAGGGAAGAATGGAAACGGAAATGGGAGCGCTGGGAAGAAGCCCAATCCCTTCAACAAAGGACAAGTGAACCATGTTAACGTGGAGGAGGTTGAAGAGCAGCCAGACGCGGTTATAGGTAAGTTTTTGGTTAAGTCTTTTACCACCCTTGTTCTTTTCGATACTGGTGCATTGCATTCATACATATCAAGGTGATTCATGGATAAGTTTAAGCTACCTACCCAAACCCTTAGGACCCCTCTGTTAGTGAGTTCACCTTGAGCAGAGTATATGGCTAGTCGATGGTGCGGCCAGATACCCCTAACCATTGGTAGCCATGTTTATCTGTCCGACCTAATAATCTTGGAGTCACAAGGATTGGATGTGATATTAGGCATGGACTGGATGTCAAAGTATGGAGGAGGCATTGATTGTGCTAGTAAGTCGATTTATCTTACCACCCTAGAGGGAAAAAGGATTAAATATGTATCTAGGCATGTGCCTAGGAGGAGCCAAGTGAATACCCTCACGGGAGTTGTTTAGGAGGAAGTGCCTGTAGTGAAGGATTACCCGGATGTTTTTCCAGAGGAGTTACCAGGCATGCCACCGGATCGAGACATCAAGTTTTTGATAGAGTTATTGCCAGGTACATGGCCAATATCAAAGAGACCCTATCGGATGCCCGCAAATGATCTGGAGGAGATTAAGAAGCAGATCAAGGAGTTATTGGAGAAAGGTTACATTCGACGGAGTTCGTCACCATGGGGAGCCCCAGTGCTTTTGATTGAGAAGAAGGATAAATCTCTAAGAATGGTTGTTGATTATCGAGCCTTGAATGAGGTGACGATCAAGAACAAGTACCCACTGCCGATGATCAATGATTTGTATGACCAGCTGCAAGGAGCTAAGGTGTTTTCGAAGATCGATTTACGATCAGGATATCACCAGTTGAAGATTCGAGAAAAGGATATACCAAAGACAACATTCACCACGCGGTATGGGTTGTATGAATATATAGTCATGTCATTTGGACTGACTAACGCCCCTGCCTACTTCATGAGCATGATGAACAAGGTGTTCATGGAATATTTGGACAAGTTTGTTGTGGTGTTTATTGATGATATAATGGTATACTCGAAGAATGAAGAGGAGCACAAGGAGCATTTGCGTTTAGTTCTCGAGAAACTCAGGGAACACCAGTTGTATGCCAAGTTCAGCAAATGTGAGTTTTGGTTGAAGGAAGTCGGATTCCTTGGACATGTTATATCGGGAGAAGGAATAGCGATAGATCCCACCAAGGTTCGATCGATCCTTTGAATGGTTGGCACCCACTTCATTTAGTGAGATCCGCAGTTTTCTTGGACTCGCAGGATACTATCGGAGATTCGTTGAGAATTTTTCCAAGATTGCGAAGCCAATGAAGGAATTATTGAAGAAGGATACCAAGTTTAAAAGGATGGGAGATTGCGAGGCAAGTTTTCAGGAGTTAAAGAAACGTTTGACTACAGCCCCAGTGCTGATTCTGCCGGATATACGCAAGGATTTCCAGGTGTATTGCGATGCCTCTCGCCTAGGACTTGGAAGTGTGCTTATGCAAGACAGAAGAGTTGTTTCGTATGCCTCATGACAACTAAAACCGCATGAATTGAATTATGCCACGCATGATTTGGAGTTAGCAGCAGTAGTGCATGCGCTCAAGACTTGGAGACATTACCTTATTGGAAACCGTTGTGGTGTGTACACGGATCATAAGAGTTTGAAGTACATCTTCACACAGAAGGAGCTGAACCTTAGGCAGAGAAGATGGTTGGAGCTTATAAAGGATTATGACATGAAGCTGCACTATCATCCAGGCAAGGCCAATGTCGTAGCAGACGCTTTGAGCAGGAAGAGTTATGCTAATACCCTAGTGGGTACAAGATTACCAAAGGAGTTAGCAGAGGATCTCAGGGAACTTCGATTGGAGATTGTTCCTAGAGGTTTTGTTGCAACAATGGAGGTTCACTCTACATTGTTAGGAAAGATTCGAGAAGCTCAGAAGGATGCCAAAGAGATTGCCGAGATAAAAGAGAGAATGAGCAAAGGAAAGGCCAAAGGTTTTCGTGAGGATGAGCACGTCACCTTATGGTTTGAGGACCGTGTTTATGTGCCCAATAACACAGAGATTAGGAAGTTAATACTTCAGGAGGCTCATGACTCACCATACTCAATACACCCCGGGAACACCAAGATGTATTTGGATTTGAAGGAACATTTCTGGTGGACGGTGAAAGTGCGTTATATCGACTAGAGGGGGGGTGAATAGGCGATTTTTATGAATTCTTCACTGAGGAATTTGCCGGCGAGGAAATTCCTTAGCGAAGAACTACTTGCAGCAGAATAAGTACTCAGAAGTAAGCATAACGGAATACATGCATGGTCATCATGATGAAATGAAGACTAGCACAGAGTCTGAAAGCGTAATCACAGGATAACACAAGATGAAGACAAAGCAGGTGAAGAAATTGGGCGAGGAAATTGAGAAGTCTTGATCAAAATCTTCAAACACGAGATATGAACAAACACTCAACACAATAATGAGGAAATGAAAGGGTTGAGGAAATAGAACCGATTAGGTTGGTGAAGACAATGATTTGGTAGACCAGTTCAAGCTGCTGTCTCTCGGTTATGCGTCTGGGTTGGAGAGGCTGAGTATTTAAACTCGAGGACACACAGTCCGGACACCCGATCGTGAGCACGCAACTCGGGACACCAAGTCCTCACCGTATTCTCCTTGAACTAAGGTCACACAGACCTCGTCCAATCACTCGTGGTAAGTCTTCAGCGACTTCCAAACCTTCACAGACTTGGTCACTCGGCGATCCACAATTCCTCTTGGATGCTCTAGACCATGGCCCTAACCGTCTGGAAGAAGCACTTCAAAGGTAACAAGCGTCGGATCCGCGAGGATCAATTTCTTGATGATGCTCAATCACTTTGGGTTTGTGGGGTTTGGTTTTGGGGTTTTCCTCACTTGATGATTTTCGCTCAAAGTCCTCGGAGGATGGGTTACTCTCAAATGACAAGTGTCAAGTTCTCTCGGGCAGCCAACCAGCTAGTGGTTGTGAGGCGACTATTTATAGCCTAGGGAGCAGCCGACATGATAAGACATAAATGCCCTTCAATGATATGACCGTTCGTGGATAAGATATTTTGGGACAGGTGGCGCGGCGCTGACAACGATCGGAAATTTGACTCTCAAATTCCTCGGGGCTATCATGTTCCTCCTTGTGTAGGCAATCCGCCTTTGGCGAATTCCTAACTCCTCGGTCATAACAAATTCCTCAACGACCGGAAGAACTTCGTCTCTGTCACTAAAGAAATTGGTGAAGCTGTATGAGATTTCCAAAGGCTTCACTCGAAGGGTTGGTAGGTGTAGGATTTTGAGTTGAGCATCACATGGAAATTTTTCCTTAGTATTTCCTCGACCCCCTTTAACGAGACGGTGTTTCCTATGACTCAAGAAAGAAAATGAAACTACGAAAACAAAGTCTTCACGCTTCATGTTCCTCAAATGAATACCAAGTCTTCAAGGTCACACCAATTTCTTCACTTTCAAAGTCTTCAAAAAGTCTTCAGAATATCAAAGTCTTCAGTCGAAGAACTTCATTTTTAGGGGCCGACTTTCTCTGTAAATATCAAACCCCTCATAGACTTATAGACCTGTGTACACTCACAAACGCATTAGTTCCTTAACCTATAAGTCTTCAATCCACCAAAATCACTAAGGGGCACTAGATGCACTTACAGACGGGTATGAAGAAGGATATTGCCGATTATGTAGCCGTATATGATGTATGTCAGAGAGTGAAGGCAGAGCATCAGAAGCCAGCAGGATTGTTACAGCCTATGCCGATACCCGAATGGAAGCGGGATAAACTTGGCATGGATTTTATCACCGGATTACCCAGGACCAAGTCGGGATATGATTCTATATGGGTAGTAGTTGATCGCTTGACCAAAGTGGCTCACTTTATCCCAGTGAAAACAACTTATACTAGTGCGAAGTTGGCCAAGATATATATGACCAGGATCGTATGTTTGCATGGAGTTCCGAGGACCATCGTATCAGATAGAGGAACACAGTTTACCTCAAAGTTTTGGCATCAGCTGCACCAGACTTTAGGAACAAGATTGGAGTTCAGTACAACATTTCAACCGCAAATGGATGGACAAACCGAGAGAGTCAACCAGATTCTGGAAGACATGTTGAGGGCCTGTGCGCTAGATTATGGATCTAGTTGGGATGACAATTTGCCTTACGCAGAGTTCTCATACAACAATAGTTACCAAGCCAGTTTGAAGATGGCACCGTTCGAAGCCCTGTATGGACGAAGGTGCAGAACACCGTTGATGTGGGATGAAGTTGGAGACCGACAGTTGTTTGGACCAGATTTGATCAAGGAGTCTGAAGAGAAAGTTAAGTTAATCCGAGATAGACTGAAGGTAGCTCAGTCCAGGTAGAAGAGTTATGCAGATACGAAACGCAAGGAGGTAACCTATGAAATTGGAGATAGAGCATATCTGCGAGTATCACCCTAGCGAGTGAAACTTTTTGGAGTTAAGGAAAGTTAGCCCGAGATTTGTAGGACCGTATCGTGTCTTGGAACGTATGGGAGAAGTTGCCTACAAGTTGGAGTTACCTGAAGGACTGTCAGGAGTTCATGATGTATTTCACGTTTCACAGTTGAAAAAGTGTCATGCTGAGATGGCCGGCATACCGTTAAGAGATACAGTACCCTTGGAGGCGATTCAGTTGGACAGTGATTTGACTTATGAGGAGAAGCCAGTCAGGATTCTTGAGTTTGCCAGTTGAGTCACCCGCAACAAAGTTATCAAGTTTTGCAAAGTTCAGTGGAGTAACCATACCTTAGATGAAGCCACCTGGGAACGAGAGGATGATCTCCGCAAGGACCACCCACACCTATTTTCTAGCCAACCCGAATCTCGAGGGCGAGATTCATCTTATGGGGGGTAGGTTTGTAACATCCCAAATTTTCAATTTGGAATGTTATACATAGATCGTTCATGCATATCATATTTTATTGCATTTCGTTTCGCGATCCTCGAAATCCTAAGCAACTCAAGGACCCTCGGAGAGAGTTGGGGATTTCCCGGTTTTCATATTTGAATTTTATCAAATATTGAAACGAGGATCATTGATTTTAATTATTTTTCTCTCCGAAAATATTTCATATTAAAATTTATGAGAGGAGATAATATGACTTCTCCAAAATAATTGAAAAATTGGAGGGAAAATATTAAAATCAATTATTTGATTTTATTCGGATTTTATTGCTATTTTATTTGCATTAGAAAAATTGCACGTTTTTCAAAATTACACGGTCATCTCGTTCTAAATATTTTATTTAGACGATGAAAATTTGTTTTGACATTTTTAGATTTTTATTTTATTTTCTAGGATTTATTATCGGTTCGTCGGAATTATTTAAAAAGTTCAGGCCTTGGGGCGGGCCCGGCCAGGCCAAGCCCACTCCCAGCGCGCCGTCTCCCTCCTGGAGTCCGCGCCGCCGCCGCCTCGGACCGTAGTCCGACCCGGACTCCTCCTCCTCGCCGCCTTGCCCCCTCCTCCAAGCCGCGGCCCCCTCCTTAAATACCCCAAACCCTACCGCCACCACCACCCAACCCCGCCGCCCGCCGCCCGACAGCCTTGCCCCCGCCCGCCGCGCCGCCACTGCTGCCAGCCAACCGCCGTCACCCATCGCCCGCCGCCCACCGCCGCAGCCCGCCTTCCCGCCGCCGCAGCCCCGCGCCGCCGGAGCCTCGCCGGAGGTAACGCCGCTGTTGCCGCCGCCGTTTTTTTTCTAAAACCGATCCGTTTTTTAGAACCATAGTTCATTTTTTTAGTTTGGTTCGCCAGTTTTTCTCGGTTTAGTTACTTAGAGGACGTTCGTCCGTACGTTCATTTCAACGAACGGTTTTCGCTCGATAGTTACAGACAACGAACGTTCGTTTGTTAGCCTGTTCATCAGTTTTCTTTTTCTCGGATTTTTTCCACGATTATTTTCGATCACGATTTCTGATCCGATTTTCGTTTCAGTTTATCTTTTCGCTCGTTTATCGGATTCAGGCGATTCAAGCGCCTAGATCTTCGTCTCGAGACCCTCTTTCTATTTAATCAACTTGAACAAGATTTTGGTACTCTAAAAATTGACTTTAGTTCATATTAGTAAATGGATCTTGTTTCTTTCGCCATTTGAGTTTCGTTGCTCCGTTTGATTTGATTCTTTTTGCAAACCGGAGTTCTTAAGTTGAAATTTCAGGTCAATTCTTCTTATTGGAGTTTTGCCCGTGCTTCTTTGCTTGATTGCTTATGTATGCTATTGTTTGTTTGCGACAGAATTCCTGGAGTGCGAAGCGTGCTACTACGAGTCCCTAGGTTTTGCAGATCGTCAGCAAGGCAAGTAACACATTGACCATACCCTTTCCATACCCAGTTTTTATGCATTAGTTTCAATCATCAAGCATTGCATGATTAGGATGTCATTAACATGTGGGTTGGGAAGTAGTTGATGAGGTAGAACCTATTGCCCTGTTATATTCAAACCTTTGGGAGTTACATCTACGTATTGCTTATATTGCAATGCTATGCTCTTAGACGTGGTTTGGCTGAGTGAAATCCATGACAGATGTGAGATTGTTAATTAATGGTTCAACTTAAGGTGGCAACTTAAATACACATCTGGGTGGATTGAGGCACTGGAGAATCCATGTTGCCTGTATTTTGGAAATCCGGGGTTAGTGTGATTTTCCTATGGAGCATACCAGGCTCAAAGGGAACTGAGATATTTTCATGCTAGAAACTTCCGTGTGCAGCCACAAGCTATTATGGGCTCTAGCATAGTTGAGTAGGTTACATGAAGCTCTTGAAGAGGTGGATCAACAGGTAGAGGGTTGTAGGTTTGGTATGGTGATAACCCACAAGTATAGGGGATCGCAACAGTTTTCGATAAGTAAGAGTGTCGAACCCAACGAGGAGTGTCGTGGAATTGTCACGGCAGATGTCCTCGTGAAAGGACTCAGTCGCAGGGCCATCGAACGGGTTAACTTAGAGGGGTTAAAGCGGACACAAGGACACGGGAGTTATACTAGTTCGGCCCCTTCGATGAAGGTAAAGCCTACGTCTAGTTGTGATGGGATTGATGTGATTTGGCGACTAGGGAGCAATAGCCGCCTAAGCCTCGAATTATCTCCCTAAACCGCCGGGTCGTCCCCTTATATACAGGTTGGCCTTGGCGGTCTCTGAGTCCCGACCGGCTCATACAAGTGTCGGCTCGGCCTCTTCTCTCTTATCTTCTGACTGAAGTTACAAGACTAAGGCGGTTTACATAAATGGACCCTAATCCGCCTCACGGGCTCTGGGCCTCCTTCGTGGGCCCTGATCATGGGCGAGGTAACCCGGCCCCTTGAGGCGGTTCACACTCGATAGTTATATCCCCAACATTAGGCCCAGTTGACTTGAACGGTTCATGTCAATCTTCAACATCTTCGAAACTCTTGATCTCCCTTCATATTTAGTAAACCGCCATCTGCTTGAACCGCCGTGGCGTCATCCTCCGATCCCATGACGGGCGCCAGCGTCATCTTTAATAAAAAAATCCAACAGTAAGATTCCCTTCATTTAATACTATCCGAAATCAAAGCGACCGCTGCGCCGTCCGCCGCTTTGACTCCTCGATTCTCGCTTTCGTTAATTGCCCGTTCCTTATAAATAAACGGCAGGCTCTTTCTCTTCTTCTTCCGCACTTCTTCTTCCTCGCGGCGCTCCCGCTCTTGAAGCTCAGCCGTCGCCGCCGACCTTCGACCGCCAGCGTCGGCTGAGGCGCTACATCAACCTGGCCCGGACGAAGCTCTTTAGCGCTCCTCCGCCCTTTCGGCGCATCGAGTGAAGCTCCTCTTGAGCCCTAGATCCACATCTGAAGGTCCTGTTCCTCTTGTAGTTCATAGGTGTTCATCGTAGTGTCCTCATACCTGCCACCATGCCATGGCCGTATGATTGACCATAGTACACATCATGTCTTGGCGACCGCTCCGCCATCAGTTTTACTCCTTGTTCATCTTTCATTTTATTCAGATCTTCTTGTTTAGGGGCCTTACGAACCTTCCTGCCCTCTATGAGGCTTGCATAGGTCATGAAATTTTCTCACTGAACCTTGGTAGATCTAAATTACTTCCATTCGCATGTGAAATCTGTTTACATCCACACTTAGTAGATTTTCAATTTCTGTCTCTTTGGCGGTTTGACTTTTGATAGTTAATCTGTCCTCCATTAGTCCTCGAGTTAAACCGAATGAGAAGCTGGCGGCTGAATGCGGTTTAACGATGTGTCTTGTGTCCAAACCGTTTAATAGTAAATCATTCTCCTTCCCTTTTGCAGTTTAGTCTTCGGAATGGCCCCTCAATTCTCAGCTTGCAATTGGGTCGGTCTAAGGCCACGAGGCGCAACTCAGCGGATCGTCACCACGGCGCTTTAGCTGCTAAAATGTCCTCCTTTGGCGGGTTCGGATGCGAATGCCCTCCCAATCCGCAAGAAGGAGAAGCAATTGTTTTGTGCAGCACTTAGACGGGATTCTGCCCCGGATCAAAATTCTTCGGGATGTTCTTGCAAGCTTTCAACTCCATCCACGGGATATTGGACCAAACTATGTGTCAAACATATGCAATTTCCAAGTTTTACTGTGAAGTCTACCTTCAAGAAGAACCATCGTGGAGCTGTTCAGGATTTCTTTCACGAACCGCCGTACATAATTTTCGGATGGTCCTAACACGAGCTGGCGGCGTTTCAATCGAAAAAAGGAAGGAAGTGGACTTTCTTCACGCCAAACACCACAGCCATCAAAAGATTGGAACCAAACCTGGTTCTCTTGCGGAACACTGCTCGACAGCGAGAACCCTTTGCGGGTTACCGTCCTCACGGCTTAGCAACCATCATCCGTTGCCTTTACGCTTGACCGCCCGCGGAGCGGAAGAACTTTGAGCCTCAAATTATCAAGCTCCGGGCTCTAATGGCCAATGGCTTAACTGGTGTGGACCTTGTGCGGTGTTGGGTTTCTTGGGGCGTCTTGCCACTAAGCCGCCGGCCCGGATTGATGCACGAATACACTGGCAGCCTCCAAGACCCTCAAAGACGTCACGAGCTACCAATAACAGAGCTTGAAGTCACAGAGATAGTGAAGCGGATGCTTGACGAACCGATCTCCGTCTGCAGCCAAACCGGGTTGGCTCCCTTCTGTGTTGCCAACAAACCGCCTGCGGTAGGCTCTACTCACCGCTTTTCTGACATTAATGCCTTGTTGATATATATTAACCCTTGTTACTTCTTAGGCTAACAGCTCCTTCTGGAAGCGTACCAAACCGGCCCGGGCTCCGCGTGTAAAGTCCAAGGCCACCAAGAAGGCTGGCAAGAAGAAAACTGCCGAGTCTTCTGATCCGCCGGAGGACGAAGAATCAGAGGCTGAGGTAAAACTTGATATCCTTACGAGGGAGTCGCCGTAAACCGGCTCTCCTCTTTGTGTTTCTTCTTGCTTGTAATTTGTCCCTTTGTATTCCTTTTACTGACAATTTTAACTCCGGGATGATCTTTGAAGCCAGTCATGCCGACCTGTTGAGGTAATCTTTCTTTCTTCGAATCCGACCTCGTGTCGGTTAAAAGAATTAAATCGCGCCCGTCCGGAAAGTGAAAAAATCTCATTCCTATGCTTATTTGAATCAAACCTTTCCTTGAAGACACATCAGGCTGAAGAGCGTCGTGCGACCCGGCACGATGGTCAGCGGATTACCTCATCCGGTTTACGGATACACCAACCGGAGCGTCGTCGGAGGTGATTTGTTCTCTGGCGTTATCCCTTAAAGGTTTCTTCGATGTCCTCTCAATCCGTCGACCCGAATTATCAGGCCTCTTCCAACTCTTACGGCGGTTCATCAACCACGCATAGCTGCCTCCGCTTAAAGTTGCTCGAGGGTATGCACCATCTTGCTGTCCCGCCAATTCGGTTTACAATTGTCTTGGTCGATTTATCTTAATCTAATTCCAAATATTGCAGCACCAAGGCTCGCTTGAGTAAGCGAAAACCCTTGATCCTCTGCGGATGTTGATCCGGAAAAGACCCCGAGCAAACCCACGAAAATCCTGAAGTCGCCAAAAATAGCTCACGGTGAGTTGTACAAAACGACACGGCTGATCCGCGAAACTGAACCGAAGGTCAAGTGGAAACCTCGCATCCTGCTCCACGAGTCCGGCCCGCAGGCGGGTCGTAATTGTTGAACCGCCGAGCCAAAATACGAAGACATCAAGCCCAAAGAAGACCGCCCGGTGCAGCCAGTGACCAAAAATGATGATGTTATTGTGACCGCACTGGCTACACCACTCCTAGCCAACGGTCGCTTTAGCGAAACACAGCGTTAAGGAAGATTCTACTACTATGAGCAAAGATAAGGGAAAACTGATCTGTCGACTTGACAACCTCTCTGCCCAAGAACTTCACTCCGCTTTACGAACCGGCTCTATACAAGCCGTGACTTTGAAGCGATGCAGTAAATCGCATGAAGGACCGCTATGAGGTAATGAGTTATGCCTTTCTTGTACTTTTGCTGTATAGTAGCCCCCAAGGGTCGGTTTAACTGTGCATAGCTAAACCGGCACTTAACTTTGCATAGAAAACATACGCCTGAAACTGCAATATTGTAGCCCCCAAGGGTCGGTTCAACTTAGCATAGTTAAACCGGGACTTAATTTCTGTATCCCCATAGCAAACTAAGATCAACTAGCCATTAGCCCCCAAGTGCCAAGTTGAATATTTGTAATGAGCTTGGGACTTTATAATGAAACAACTAACGTGCTCCCTTTGTTATCAGAATGAAATATACCAGCAAACCGTGCAACTCAAGGACCTTGAGCCAATCTGGAAACTCAACAAGCGAAACCACCAAGGCCAGGGCGAATTGAAAACTGCCTTGGCCACTATGGAACAACTGAAGGAGTGGTATAAATCGAGCAGACCAAGCTGGGACACCGAGAAGGCGGTTTGAAAAAAGCAGGCGGAAGATCTGAAGCAACTCTTAAACCGGTGGTGAAGAGCTTACGGGCTAAAGCGCCAAGTGCATGCCATGACCTCTGCCATCTTTGGTAAGAAAACTTGCGATTATCTCTGTTTTGATATTTCCGCCGGTTTAACTGAGCTATGCGAAACCGGTGCGAGCAAGCGTATTGCTCATCTAGGCTCGATGTGCGGAAGAAGCTCAAGGCCGCTTACGGTGATTGAGCAGCTGTATACGGCGCCCAGCGAGTCATATGTGCCACATCATCGACAACACAACTCCGTCCCGATCAAAGATACCTTGGACCGGCTGTCCATGGTTCGGGGCAACGAAGAGTTGAAGCGATCCGCGGCCGGGCTGGCACTCTCTGGCTCTAACTTCGCGCCAAAGGCGTGGATAGCGGATCTTGATCCGGTGACATAACCAAGGGTTTCCCAGCGCTCAAGAGAGCGGTGAAGCCTTTGATAATGGCATACAAAGCGAATAACAAAGGAGATCGTCATTGGCGAGTCAGCGGCAGCGAAGCCAACTGGCGGTTCACGCTCTTTTATGATGCAAACAATAAGCGGGTGGAGTTGTCATTCCAGAAGTCACGAGCCTTGTTCCTCCAATCCGTAAGCACACTTATGCCCCAGCGTTGATTCGGCTGAGCTTATAAGTGAAGAGGCTGTCTTCGGGCCTTAACCGGATTGTTGGTCTACCAACGACTTCGGGCTTTGGGTGATGAAGAGGAAGAAGTTGAACCGGCGCGGCGCCCCTCTTCCTCCGTCAACCCGGCGAAGAAGCAATCCGTCAAGCGGGTGATGCATCGAAACTGCTAGTTATAGCGCCATGCAAAACACGGGCCTTGGAAGGCTTTGTAATAGGATAGTCATCACTTTGTTTTGAACAATGCCTTTATGACCTCGGTCTGTATCCTTTGCATGGTGGTGCGATACTTTGGATTGATGAACCGTCAACTTAGTTACTTTGCAATCACAAATTCTGTAAACCGCCACGGCGGCTTGTGTCGCCAACCGGCTTGTGGCGCTTATATATTTATATAAGAAAATATGGATGTATATGGCCAAACTTTGTGATACAAAAATACCTTAGCGTCGGGCATGCGGTTGGCTTAGCCAATCTTGAGGCGGAGGTTGTATAAACCATTACCGTCAAAGGAAAAACAACTCATGTGTTTAGAATGCGGTTTACCGTGTAAACCGTGTCGAGCATAACAAGCCCTGTTACTCCACAATGGGATGTTAACAGAAAAAATCAAACGGAACAAACATCACGGATAAAAAATGGACGAATTCCGTTAGCGACAACTCGAATCCGGTTTAAAAAGGTTGTCGGTTTAAGAAGGTAAATAAAAATCAAATAACGGTATGAAAACCACACGGAAGCAAAGGCAATGATAAAACCGTTTGCAAGAAGAGGCTTTCTTGAGCTTTGATCGGATGGTGCCACCATGGTCGGACGGACCAAGCTCCCCATAAGGTGTAGCGATGGTTCAAGTCAGCCAGAACCCCAAAGCGAAACCGTGGCATTATGCCGATCAAGTGGCATGGCAATGGTTGGGTTCGACCAAGCCCCAAGTGATTCTATGGCCTTAGGCCGACCAAGAGGTGTGACTGGTTCAGGCGTGACCATGTCCCCAAGTGATCTGGTGGCTTTAAGCCCATCAAAAGGTGTTGCATTGGTTCAAACACGACCAAGCCCCAAGTGACATAAAAACTTACGAAAAGCAAGATCAAGGGCTAAACGGAGGCTGCTTTGCGACAACAACTCCATGTACCCAAACGGACTTTTTACAAAGCGGATACCCTTTAGCGAGGCTCCGGTTTATTGCTTTTATTCATAATATATACATTGTTTTAATATGTACATAAGTGGAGCCGATGGCTCGGGTATAATAAGGTCGAAGATGAGCTATGTTCCACGGCTGTTGGTCTCCTCTTCGGCGTCGTGAGTCTTTTGGCTCTCGAACATCAATCGAGATAGTATGACCCGTTGTGCAGATTCTTGCTGACCACAAAGGGCCCTTCCCAAGGTGGGGATAGCTTGTGCATATCTGTGCGGTCTTGAATGAGCGAAGCACCAAGTCTCCTTCTGAAAGGTTCTTGTTCTAACCCGCCCGTGTGATATCGGCGAAGATCCTGCTGGTAAATCGCGAGCGAGCAGCCGCCATATCTCGCTCTTCATCCGGTCGATCCAAAGCGTCCTGCCGTGCTGCCTCGCTATCGGCCTCAACATAGGCTGCCACAGGGCGCGAGTCATGCCGGATATCGCGGGAAGGACCGCCTCCGCTCCATAGACCATAAAGAGCGGTGTGTATCCGATGGATCTGTTAGGGGTAGTATTGATACTCCATATCACGGATGGTAGCTCTTCTACCCAACAACCGGCGTCCTCTCTAAAGGGACCATAATCCGGGGTTTAATACCTCTCAAGATCTCCTGATTAGCTCGTTCCGCTTGACCATTGGACTGCGGGTGAGCCATTGAAGAAACGTCAAGCCGGATGTGCTCTCGTTCACAAAACTCCTTCATGGCTCCCTTGGACAAATTGGTGCCATTGTCCGTGATGATGCTGTGTGGAAACCCAAACCGGAAAATCACCTTTTTGATGAACTGAACCGCCGTGGCCGCATCACACTTGCTAACAGGCTCTGCCTCTACCCACTTTGTAAATTTATCGACCGCCACCAACAGGTGGGTCTTCTTGTCCTTGGACCTTTTGAAAGGTCCAACCATATCCAACCCCAAGTGCAAAGCGGCCAAGTAATTGGAATCATCCTCAATTCTTGGGCGGTACATGAACACGTCTGGAAAACTTTTGGCAACCATCACATCGTCGACCAGATCTTCCGCATCGGCATGGGCGGTCAACCAATAGAAACCGTGGCGGGCGCTTTGGCCTGGGATTTTGAACCGGCGTGGTGACCACAGTCCCCTTCATGGATCTCACGCAATATCTCACGGCCTTCCTCGGGGACACACAGCTGAAACGCCCCGACACGCTGCAATGATGCAACTTCGCCCTTATATATGGTCATAGACTTAGACCGCCGAACTATCTGTCAGACCAGCGTCTCATCTTCTAATAACTTCGCCCGGTTCATATCGCCAAATAAGGGGCGTCAATCCGGAATGACATGCAAGGCTGCCACCAAGCGAGCCTCCGGATCAGGAATAGCCAAATCTACTTCATCAGGAAGCTTAAGCGGCGGATTATGCGATCGTCAAGGAAGACATTAGGCGGGACGGTTTACGTTGAGAACCCAGCCGGCTTAGAGCATCCGCCGCCGTTCTTCCGACGATCCACATGGTCCACGATATCCTTTAAAGTGTCCTGCAACAATATCCACCTCCGATGATCGCAGCCATGAGTGGATCTTTGGAATCCCAAGTACGATACTTGCTGGGCCACCAAGTCCGAGTCACCAAAGCACTTAACCGGCTTATATTCATATCCTTAGCCATCCGGAGACCATGGAGTAAAGCTTCATACTCAGCTGCATTGTTAGTACAGGGGAACATTAAGCGAAGAGCGTATGAGAACTTGTCACCTTGTGGGGAAGTTAATCGACTCGAGCCCCGAGCCCTCAATTGCTGGACCCATCAAAGTGGATGGTCCAATAGGTATGATCCGGCTTTTCTTGAGCGCTTGCAACTCCGTCCAATCATTACTGAAATCCACAAGTGCCTGAGATTTTATTGCCATCCGAGGCACATACCTTAAACCGTGCGGCTCAAGTTCTATAGCCCACTTAGCAATCCGGCGATCGCTTCCGGTTACGTATGATATCGCCCAAAGGAGCTGAACCGACCACCGTGATGGGGTGCCCCGAAAATATTGCTTGAGTTTCCGACTTGCCATAAAACTCCATATACCAGCTTACGCCAATGCGGATATCTTTGCTTAGACTCAATGAGGACCTCGCGATGTAATAAACCGGCCGTTGAACGGATACTCCTTCCTGCCTCCTTCCGTTCCACCACAATGGCTCTGCTGACTACTACAGCATTAGCAACAACATATAACGACGGCTCCTTGTCAATGTTTGCGGCGAGAACAGCGGGTTGGCCAACTGCGCTTTAAGTCCTCCAATTCTTCATCAGCGGCTGAACTCCAGACAAACTGATCCGTCTTCTTCAGCATCTGGTACAAAGGAATGGCCTTTTCTCCTAGGCGGCTGATAAACCGGCTTAGCGCGGCAATCCGACCCGCCAATCGCTGGACATCATTGATGCACTTTGGCTTAGCCAAGGAAGTGATAGCTGTAATTTTATCCGGATTAGCTTCAATCCCTCTGTTGGACACAAGAAAACCCAATAACTTGCCTGCCGGAACACCGAAGACACACTTAGCCGGATTGAGCATCATCTTGTACACCCGCAAGTTGTCAAAAGTTTCCTTTAGATCCTCAATCAACGTTTCCTTCCTCCTTGACTTAACCACAATATCATCCACATAAGCATGCACATTACGGCCGATCTGTTCATGCAAGCAATTCTGTACGCAACGTTGATAAGTTGCTTGGGCGCTCTTGAGTCCAAAAGGCATAGATACATAGCAGAAGGCTCCAAAAGGGGTGATAAACACCGTCTTCTCCTGGTCCTTAACCGCCATCTTAATCTGATGATATCCGGAATATGCATCTAAAAAGCTCAAACGTTCACAACCCGCCGTAGCGTCAATGATCTGATCAATGCGGGGGAGGGCGAAAGGATCTGCCGGACAAGCCTTGTTAAGATCTGTGTAATCCACACACATCGCCAAGTGCCATTCTTCTTAGGACCAACACGGATTAGCAAGCCACTCGGATGGAAAACTTCAGCGATAAACCCTGCCGCTAAGAGCACGGCAACCTCCTCTCCAATGGCCTTGCGCTTTTCCTCGTTAAACCGCGAAGAAACTGCTTTACGGTCTGTACTTGGGATCAACATTAAGAGTGTGCTCAGCGAGTTCCCTCGGTACACCCGCATGTCGGAAGGTTTCCATGCAAAATGTCGATTCTCACGGATGAACTTCGATGGCGTGCTTTCCTATTTAGGATCAAGTTAGCATCGATGGTGAACTGCTTGGACGAATCGCCGGGCACAAAATCAACAAGTTTAGTCTCACCGCCGACTTAAACTTCAATTCCGGATCGTGCTCTGTAGTTGGCTTCTTCAGCGGGGTCATATCCGCCGGATCAACATTGTCTTTATAATACTTTAACTCTTGGTGGCACAAACCGACTCTGCATAAACCGCATCACCTTCCTCGCACTCCAACGCAATCCGGCGGCTCCATGAACCGTTATCGTCCCTTTGTGACCCGGCATTTTCAGCTGCAAATAAACATAACAAGGCCGTGCCATAAACTTAGCATAAGCGGCCGCCCAAACGAGGCGTGGTAAGGGCTTTGGATTTTCACCACCTCAAGCGTCAATGTTTCCGATCTGAGTCATGTTCATCTCCAAAGGCTACCTCGAGCTATCTTACCGACCGGATGCGCTGACTTGCGGGCACCACACCGTGAAACACTTGTCTTTGGCGGCTGAGATGCCTATCCGTCAACCCCATACGTCGGAAGGTCTCGTAGTACAGGATGTTGATGCTGCTTCCTCCATCCATAAGCACTTTGGTAAACTTGTATCCTCCCACCTGAGGTGCCACCACTAGGGCTAGCTGACCCGGATTGTAAACCCGGGGAGGATGATCCTCTCTGCTCCATACAATAGGCTGCTCTGACCAGCGCAGGTAATGCGGTGCGGCCGGTTCAACAACACTGACCGCCCGCTTCTGAAGTTTCCGGTCTCGTCTGTCCAAGCTGGTGGTAAAAACATGGTACTGTCCACCGTTCAACTGCTTTGGATTACTTTGGTAACCTGACTACTGCTGTTGTTGATTGTAACCCCCTTGGTTCTGCTTGCTTTGATTGCTCTGATTGCTCTGATTGCCTTGCCGCCGGGTTACCACGAACCACGGGCGAATTTCCCCACCATAACACGGGCGGACCACGAACCGCCGCGGGCCCTTGATCATCTTGAAAGCGTTAGAGTTTTTGAACTCCTGCATGATATAACAATCCTTCCGAGGTGGTTTGTTGGTGCCTCCTTCGTCCCATGCTTGGGACAAGGTTGATTCAATAGGTAATTCAAGCGATCCGGATTGTGACCTTGCGCACCGCCCGGTTTGATTGCTTACCCTTGCGCCACTGACCCTTGTCCTGCTGGCGTTGGTGTTAGCTCTGAAGCCCATGTTACCGTTTGCTTTACGCTTGTTTCCCCCATTGCCTGCCGAATGATGCTGCTGGCATCTGGAGTTGCTATTCTGTTTTCCCTTCCCTACTTCGTCATCCTCAGACTCGGGATCCTTGGTACTATCAGAATCAGCATACTTTACCAAAACGCCCATGAGAGTGCCCATGTCATTGCAAAACGCTTCATGCGACCCAGCTTCAACTTCAGCGGTTCGAACCGCGGTTGGCTTCTAGGGTTAAGATCGCGGAATCAGGGTTGATCGGTCGGCGAATGTAAAACCTCGGAAGCGCGGGCGCACCCAATGGGTTGTGGATTAAGCCCTCTGCTGGACACAAGCCGCCAAATCCACCACAGACATGGGCTGTTTACAGTGTCTTTGAAATTTTGAATGAATCGGGTCCATGCGGGTCCATGAACTAACTGAGTTGGGCGGCAAGTTCTTCAACCAAGTACGGGCCGTACCTTCCAACATCATGGTGAAATACTTCGCACACGCAACTTCATCCACATCCAGCATCTCCATGGCCATCTCATAGCTTTCTATCCACGCTTCTGGAGCCAAATCGGCGGTATAATTGGGCACCTTGCGCGGCCCTTTGAAGTCCTTGGGCAAACGCACATTGCGTAAAGCGGGGACGAGGCAAGGCACCCCCAATGAGCCAGACGTGACCCCCTGTTCGAAGATGGTCGGACGAACCGGCGCGAGCTGATGATCCTCATGTTGCACTGCTAACTCGGCGTCCCTACGTGCCCTGGCCCGGTCCACCACCACTTGAGCGTCTTCGAAGCCACCCGCCGGGTTGTTACCTCGAGGCGGGCCGCGCTGCGCATTGCTTGATCTGGCGGTTAAATCGGTAGCGTCGGCTATAGCTCCGGCTTGGGCGGGGGGGGTGGAGTGGATCCGATCCCGACTGTATGAATACGCTTCCTGTTGAGCCAGGGCCGTCCTGAGGAGCTCCTTAACCCGGCGTGTCTCTACCGCCTGTGGTGAATCACCTTCAATTGGAATCGCCTCCAACCATGCCGCAGCCGCAACAAGATTATCCATCGGGTTGGAGTAGTGACCCGGAGGTGTCTGCACAACCTGGGGCGCGCCGTTATGATGGCGAGGCAGATCTATCACACGGGGCTGAACCGGCGCGCCCGTCCCAGGTGCTTCCGGCCGGTTCACCACCGGCGGCGGATTACTGGTCCCTGCCCCCGGGGTATTAAAGAGCTCTCTTCCCTCGAAAACCGAAGGTAAACGGGATCTGTACTTCCTTTTCATGACTTCATGTGGCGACTTTCGATCCGGCATGAGCCTATAAGCTGTGCATCCAGCGGCCCGTTCGGCGCCATCCTCACGTCGCGGCTGCGGATCCGCTTTAGCCTTAGCGATCTGTTCCTTCACCTTTGCAATCTCTGCGTTATGCAGGTCCTGATCCGCCGGATTAGCCTCTGCCATGAGCGCAGCCAATGCGTCGAATAATTCTGATAAAACTTGAGCCGGTGGGCGCACAGGGCCTCCTTCCCCGGCTGCCACCATCGCTGCTGAACCGGCGACGATGGGCGCCGCGGTCGAAGAGTGAAGCGTCGCTTGTGTACCGGCCATGAAAATTCCAACCCGACTGGGTAGATCAAAGGGGTCCGGAATACTCTCACCGTTGGAACAGCCCCCGATCTGGCCATCTTGCAGCTGGTACAAAGACTCGGTTTCTCCGGCGGACGACTCGTCGCCAGAGTAGACAACGGTTTCGCCGCCAGATGCTGATCCGCCCTCATAGTCTCCGTGGACAACTCCCACGAAAGCACGCTTGACAGCCGGTTTAGCCAGGGCAGGACTCTTCTTCGCCTGCTGAGCCGTCTCGACGAGGTCGGTGCAGATGTCCGGCCCAGGCCCTGGCTCGCCGATCTTGCCGATGAATACGTGTATGCCACCAAAGGGGACCCGGTACCCATACTCGATCGAGCCGGCCTCGGGGCCCCAGTCCGCATCGTCGATGTAGAGCTTGCCGCGACGACTCTTAGTCATCCGGCCCACAGCATAGCCTTCGAGTCCTTCGAACTTGCCCTCTAAGATCATCAAACCATCGTGCGATAGCCCCACGGTGGGCGCCAACTGTCGTGGAATTGTCACGGCAGATGTCCTCGTGAAAGGACTTAGTCGCAGGGCCATCGAACGGGTTAACTTAGAGGGGTTAAAGCGGACACAAAGACACGGGAGTTATACTAGTTCGGCCCCTTCGATGAAGGTAAAGCCTACGTCTAGTTGTGATGGGATTGATGTGATTTCGGCGACTAGGGAGCAATAGCTTCGCCTAAGCCTCGAATTGTCTGTCTCTAAACCGCCGCCGGGTCGTCCCCTTATATACACGGGTTGACGCCCGGCCGGTCTACAGAGTCCCGACCCGGCTCATACAAGTGTCCGGCTCGGCCTCTTCTCTCGTATCTTATAGCACAAGTTACAAGACTAAGGCGGTTTACATAAATGGACCCTAATCCGCCTCTAGGCTCTGGGCCTCCTTCGTGGGCCCTGATCATGGACGAGGGTAACCCGGCCCCTTCAGGGCGGTTCACACTCAGTAGTTATATCCCCAACAAGGAGCTAAAGGTAGAACAAATATTCCCTCAAGTTCTATCGACCACCGATACAACTCTACGCATGCTTGACGTTCGCTTTACCTAGAACAAGTATGAAACTAGAAGTACTTTGTAGGTGTTTTTGGATAGGCTTGCAAGAAAGTAAAAAGCACGAAAATAAAACTAGGGGCTGTTGAAGTAAAGACACAATAAAAGTAAATATAGCGAGTGTGGAAAAGTGGTGGTAGGAGTTGCGAAATTGTCCCTTAAGCAATTGACTACTTTACTAGACCGATAGCAAGTTTTATGTGGGAGAGGCCACTGCTAGCATGTCATCCCTTACTTGGAATTCTATGCACTTATGATTGGAACTATTAGCAAGCATCCGCAACTACTAACGTTCATTAAGGTAAAACCCAACCATAGCATTAAGATATATTGGTCCCCCTTCAATCCCGTATACATCAATTTCTATGCTAGGTTGAAGCTTCTGTCACTCTTTCCCTCCAATACATAGTCCTATCAACATACAACTAACCCGATGGTGTGATCCACGCACACGCTCATATGATGGGCAGCAAAGGACAGCAACATAACCACAAGCAAGTTAAATCAATCATAGCAATTCATCAACCACCGATAGGACAACGAAAATCTACTCAGACATCATAGGATGGCAACACATCATTGGATAATAATATGAAGCATAAAGCACCATGTTCAAGTAGAGGGTACAACGGGTTGCGGGAGAGTGGACCGCTGTAGATAGAGGGGGGAAGGTGATGGAGATGTTGGTGAAGATGGCGGAGGTGTTTGTGAAGATCGCCGTGATGATGATGGCCCCCGACGGTGTTCCAGCGCCACCGGAAGCGAGGGAGAGAGAGCCCCCCTTCTTCTTCTTCTTCCTTGGCCTTCTCCATAGATGGGATAAGGGTTTCCCTCTGGTCCTTGGCCTCCATGGAGTGGGAGGGGCCAGAGCCCCTCCAAGATTGGATCTATCTCTCTGTCTCTCTCTGTTTCTGCGTTCTATTCTGCCGCCCTTTCACCGTTTCGTATATATATGGAGATCCGTAACTCCGATTGGACTGAAACCTTCGCCATGATTTTTTTACCAAAAATTAACTTTCTTACGGCCGAAGAAGGGCATCAACCGCCTTACGGGTGGCCCACGAGGGTGGGGGGCGCGCCCTCCTGGGGAGGGCGTGGGCCCCTGCCTCGTGGCCACCTCGGACACCGTTTCACATTGATCTTTCTCCCAGATTTTCCAAATATTCCAAAAATAAGTTCCGTCCGTTTTTATCCCGTTTGGACTCCGTTTGATATGGATATTCTGCGAAACCAAAACATGCAATGAGGCGGAACTGCACTGGCAATCGGATCAATATGTTAGTCCCAAAAACAGTATAAAAAGTTGCCAAAAAGTATAAGAAAGTTGAATAATATTGGCATGGAACAATCAAAAATTATAGATACGACAGAGACGTATCAGCATCCCCAAGCTTAATTCCTGCTCGTCCTCGAGTAGGTAAATGATAAAAAAGATAATTTTTGATGTGGAATGCTACCTAGCATAATCTTGATCATATGTCTAATCATGGCGTGAATATTAAGACACGAGTGATTCAAAGCGGTAGTCTATCCATTGACATAAAAACAATAATACTTCAAGCACACCAACCAAGAAATTATGTCTTATTGAAATAACATAGCCAAAGAAAGCTCATCCCTACAAAATCATATAGTCTGGCTATGCTCCATCTTCACCACACAAAATATTCACATCATGCACAACCCCGATGACAAGCCAAGCAATTGTTTCATACTTTTGACGTTTCTCAAACCTTTTCAACTTTCACGCAATACATGAGCGTGAGCCATGGACATAGCACTATAGGTGGAATATAATATGATGATGGGGGTTATGTGGAGAAGACAAAAAAGGAGAAAGTCTCACATCGACGCGGCTAATCAACGGGCTATGGAGATGCCCATCAATTGACGTCAATGTGAGGAGTAGGGATTGCCATGCAATGGATGCACTAGAGCTATAAGTATATGAAAGCTCAAACTAAAACTAAGCGGGCATGCATCCAACTTGCTTGCTCATGAAGACCTAGGGCATTTGAGGAAGCCCATCATTGGAATATACAAGCCAAGTTCTATAATGAAAATTCCCACTAGTATATGAAAGTGATAACTCAAGAGACTCTCTATATGAAGAACATGGTGCTACTTTGAAGCACAAGTGTGGTAAAAGGATAGCAACATTGCCCCTTCTCTCTTTTTCTCTCATTTTTTTTCTTTTTTTTCCTTTTTTGGGCCTTCTCTTTTTTTGGCCTTTCTCTCCCTTTTTTTTCGTCTGGAGTCTCATCCCGACTTGTGGGGGAATCATAGTCTCCATCATCCTTTCCTCACTGGGGCAATGCTCTAATAATGATGATCATCACACTTTTATTTACTTACAACTCAATATTACAACTCGATACTAGAACAAAGATATGACTCTATATGAATGCCTCCGGCGGTGTACCGGGATGTGCAATGATCTAGCGTAGCAATGATATCAAAAAACGGACAAGCCATGAAAACATCATGCTAGCTATCTTACGATCATGCAAAGCAATATGACGATAAATGCTCAAGTCATGTATATGATGATGATGGAAGTTGCATGGCAATATACTCGGAATGGCTATGGAAATGCCATAATAGGTAGGTATGGTGGCTGTTTTGAGGAAGATATAATGAGGCTTATGTGTGATAGAGCGTATCGTATCACGGGGTTTGGATGCACTGGCGAAGTTTGCACCAACTCTTGAGGTGAGAAAGGGCAAGGCACGGTACCGAAGAGGCTAGCAATGATGAAAGGGTGAGAGTGCGTATAATCCATGGACTCAACATTAGTCATAAAGAACTCACATACTTATTGCAAAAATCTATTAGTCATCGAAACAAACTACTATGCGCATGCTCCTAGGGGGATAGATTGGTAGGAAAAGACCATCGCTCGTCCCCGACCGCCACTCATAAGGAAGACAATCAATAAACACCTCATGCTCCGACTTTGTTACATAACGGTTCACCATACGTGCATGCTAGAGGACTTGCAAACCTCAACACAAGTATTTCTCAATTTCACAATTGCTCAACTAGCACGACTCTAATATCACCACCTTTATATCGCAAAACTATTGCAAGGAATCAAACATATCATATTCAGTGATCTACAAGTTTTATGTAGGATTTTATGACTAACCATGTGAATGACTAGTTCTTGTCATCTCTCTAAATAGGTATAAGTGAAGCAAGAGAGTTTAATTCTTTCTACAAAAGATATGACCACGCTCTAACAATTATAAGTGAAGCAAAAGAGCATTCTACAAATGGCGGTTGTCTATGTAAAGAGAAACAGGCAATCCAAACTTCAAATGATATAAGTGAAGCACATGAAGCATTCTATAAAGCCATACTCAAAAAATTTAAGTGAAGTGCAAATAGCATTCTATAAATAAACCAAGGACTATCTCATACCAGCATGGTGCATAAAATAAAAATGAAAACTAAAGCAAAAGACGCTCCAAGATTTGCACATATTGCCTGAACGAAACGAATCCGAAAACATACCGATATTTCTTGAAGAAAGAGGGGATGCCTTCCGGGGCATCCCCAAGCTTAGACGCTTGAGTCTCCTTGAATATTTACTTGGGGTGCCTCGGGCATCCCCAAGCTTAGACGCTTGAGTCTCCTTGAATATTTACTTGGGGTGCCTCGGGCATCCCCAAGCTTGAGCTCTTTCCTCTCTTCCTTCTTCTCACATCGAAACCTTCTTGATCATCGAACACTTCATCCACACAAAACTTCAATAGAAAACTCGATAAGATCCGTTAGTATAATAAAGTAAATCACTACTCTAAGTACTGTTGCAAACCAATTCATATTTTGTGTTCGCATTGTGTCTACTGTAATATAACTTTTTCATGGCTTAATCCATTGATATAAATTGATAGTTTCATCAAAACAAGCAAACTATGCATCAAAAAACAGAATCTGTCTAAAACAGAAAAGTCTGTAATAATCTGAACATTCACCATACTTCTGATACTTGAAAAATTCTGCCAAAATTAGGAAAAATAAACAATTTGCATAGAAAGATAGTGCAAAAATAATCAGAACCATTTGATGTTCCAGTAAGAAAACTAAAAATCACGCACTACAGCCAAAGTTTCTGTCCTACACCGCACAAACCAACAAGCATTGTAAACATCCTAAAGGCAAACCTTGGCACATTATTTTTATAATACGATGGAATTGTAAAAGGGGATAATTATTTTTATTGAAAAGTTTCTGTAATTAAGATTCACAAAGTTCCCATGGGCATGAACAAAGTTCAAGGACGTCCCCCACTTTCACAATGCTCGTCTCTCTCACTTTTACTTTTCTTTTTGAAAAGTTTTGGGTTCCCCTCTTTATTTTTGTTGTTTTTAAACTATATGAAAACACTCAACATAAATAAATGACTCTCTAAAACTTCCGGGTTGTCTCCCTGGCAGCGCTTTCTTTAAAGCCATTAAGCTAGGCATATAGTGCTCAAGTAGTGAATCCACCCGGATCCCAAGGTATAACAAAGCCAATTTTAATTAGCAATGATTTGTAATTTAGTAGTGAGCACAAAGTAACATATATCATGCAACATCAAAGTCTAACTCTCTTCCTATGCATCGGCATATCATAAAAGAACAATCCATGCACACCTAGTAAAGGCTAATGCATAGTATAAATAGTTTCTTGCAATTTTGTCACGTGGGAAACATAGAGAGGTGGAGATATAGTTCCTCTCTCATAATAATTGCAAGTAGGAGCAGCAAGCACATGCATATTATATCTATCAAAATCATCATGTGCAACGGTAAAAGGCAACCCATCAATATAATCCTTAATAAGAGCAAGCTTCTCTGATATAGTGTAGTTTGGAGAATTCAAAAAGATAATAGGACTATCATGTGTGGGTGCAATAGCAACAATTTCATGTTTAACATAAGGAACTATAGCAAGTTCATATCCATAAGCATAATTCATATTGCCATCTTGGCCACAAGCATAGCAAGCAACATCAAAAAGGGATATTTCAAGAGAATCAATGGGATCATAACAATCATCATAGCAATCATCCTTCGGTAAGCACGAAGGGAAATTAAACAATGTATGAGTTGAAGAGTTACTCTCATTAGAAGGTGGGCACGGGTAGCTAATCCGCTCTTCCTCCTTTTGTTCTTCGCTCTCCTCATCATCTTTTTCATCCAATGAGCTCACAGTTTCAGTAATTTCTTCTTCCATAGACTCCTGCAAAATATTAATCTCTTCTTGGACAGCGAAGACTTTCTCAATAAGTGCATTAATATCATAATTGTATTCATAATTCTCATAACAATATTTGAGGATAGCTAAATTTTCACGTCTATAAGCAGCATCATCAAATCTTCAAACTCTTTAAACATAGATTCAATTTCATAAGCACCCATAAAGCAACAAATTCTTCTATTTGCTCCACATCATAGTAATCATATATACCATTAGCATAAGAAGCTAAGGTTTTATTATCATTAAATTTGCATGAAAAGGGAAGGTGTGGAGCCTTCATCCTAGAGCAACAAGTATAATCATAACTCAAGCATAGTTGCCTAGCATACCACTTCAATATATGAATTTGATCCCATAATAGTTTCCCTTTTTGTGTCAAGCGATAATCCCTAAAGTATTCACGTTGATCCAACGTTACTCCCATTACATAGTTGAATGGGGTTTTCTCAGGATTATCAAAGTAGTACATAATATCTTTCACATAACCAGCATCGAGGGTTTTAGGAGGTTCCCCATATCCATGAGCAGCAAGTACACCTAATTTTTTTGGTATTTCGTGTTCCATATCCATAACTAAAGATAAAGAACAACTAAGAACAACAAATAAAAATTACTTAGTGATAAAGAAAACAAGCACACACGAGAATATTCACCCCACGCTATTGCTCCCCGGCAACGGCGGCAGAAAAAGGTCTTGATAACCCACAAGTATAGGGGATCGCAACAATTTTCAATAAGTAAGAGTGTCTAACCCAACGAGGAGCTAAAGGTAGAACAAATATTCCCTCAAGTTCTATCGACCACCAATACAACTCTACGCATGCTTGACGTTCGCTTTACCTAGAACAAGTATGAAACTAGAAGTACTTTGTAGGTGTTTTTGGATAGGCTTGCAAGAAAGTAAAAAGCACGAAAATAAAACTAGGGGCTGCTGAAGTAAAGACACAATAAAAGTAAATATAGCGAGTGTGTAAAAGTGGTGGTAGGAGTTGCGAAATTTTCCCTTAAGCAATTGACTACTTTACTAGACCGATAGCAAGTTTTATGTG
Organism: Aegilops longissima; assembly: GCA_021605205.1. Lineage (NCBI taxonomy): Eukaryota > Viridiplantae > Streptophyta > Magnoliopsida > Poales > Poaceae > Aegilops > Aegilops longissima. The sequence continues at coordinate 149,986,586 of CM038680.1, forward strand.
GGAGAGGCCACTACTAGCATGTCATCCCTTACTTGGAATTCTATGCACTTATGATTGGAACTATTAGCAAGCATCCGCAACTACTAACGTTCATTAAGGTAAAACCCAACTATAGCATTAAGATATATTGGTCCCCCTTCAATCCCGTATGCATCAATTTCTATGCTAGGTTGAAGCTTCTGTCACTCTTGCCCTCCAATACATAGTGTTGGGGAACGTAGCAGAAATTCAAATTTTCCTACGTGTCACCAAGATCTATCTATGGTGAAACCAGCAACGAGGGGAAGGAGAGTGCACCTACATACCCTTGTAGATCGCTAAGCGGAAGCGTTCAAGAGAACGGGGTTGAAGGAGTCGTACTCGTCGTGATCCAAATCACCGGAGATCCTAGTGTCGAACGGACGGCACCTCCGCTGCTCAACACACGTACAGCCCGGTGACGTCTCCCACGCCTTGATACAGCAAGGAGAGAGGGAGAGGTTGAGGAAGACCCTATCCAGCAGCAGCACAACGGCGTGGTGATGATGGAGGAGCATGGCAATCCAGCAGGGCTTCGCCAAGCACCGCGAGAGAGGAGAAGGGAGAGAGGTAGGGCTGCGCCAAGAGGGAGATGTTCTCATGTCTCTGGCAGCCCCAAAACCTCAAGTATATATAGGGGGGAAGGGGGCTGCGCCCCCTTTAGGGTTTCCCACCCCAAGGGGTGCGGCCAGCCTTAGATCCCATCTAGGGGGGGCGGCCAAGGGGGAGAGAGGCGCCCACTAGGTGGGCCTTAAGGCCCATCTGGACCTAGGGTTTGCCCTCCCCACTCTTCCCACGCCTGGGCCTTGGTGGGGCGCCCAAGCCCACCTAGGGCTGGTCCCTCCCACACTTGGCCCACGCAGCCTTCGGGGTTGGTGGCCCCACTTGGTGGACCCGACCTCCCGGTGGTCCCAAGACGCTACCGAAAACCCCAAACTTTTCCGTGACCAAAACAGACTTCCATATATAAATCTTTACCTCCGACCATTCCGAACTCCTCGTGACGTCCGGGATCTCATCCGGACTCAACAACATTCGTAAGCACATACAAACTTCCTTTATAACCCTAGCATCATCGAACCTTATGTGTAGACCCTACGGGTTCGGGAGACATGTAGACATGACCGAGACGTTCTCCGGTCAATAACCAACATGGGATCTGGATATCCATGTTGGCTCCTACATGTTCCACGATGATCTCATCGGATGAACCACGATGTCAAGGACTCAATCAATCCCGTATTCAATTCCCTTTGTCTAGCGGTATTGTACTTGCCCGAGATTCGATCGCCGGTATCCCGATACCTTGTTCAATCTCGCTACGGCAAGTCTCTTTACTCGCTCCGTAACACATCATCCCGTGATCAACCCCTTGGTCACATTGTGCACATTATGATGATGTCCTATCGAGTGGGCCCAGAGATACCTCTCCGCTTACACGGAGTGACAAATCCCAGCCTCGATTCGTGTACAACCCAATGACACTTTCGGACATACCGTAGTGCACCTTTATAGCCACCCGTTACGCCAGGACGCTTGGTACACCCAAAGCATTCCTACGGTATCCGGAGTTGCACAATCTCATGGTCTAAGGAAATGATACTTGACATTAGAAAAGCTTTAGCATACTAACTACGATCTTTGTGCTAGGCTTAGGATTGTCTTGTACATCACATCATTCTCCTAATGATGTGATCCCGTTATCAACAACATCCAATGTCCATGGTCAGAAACCGTAACCATCTATTGATCAACGAGCTAGTCAACTAGAGGCTTACTAGGACATGGTGTTGTCTATGTATCCACACATGTATCTGAGTTTCCTATCAATACAATTATAGCATGGATAATAAACGATTATCATGAACAAGGAAATATAATAATAACTAATTTATTATTGCCTCTAGGGCATATTTCCAACAGTCTCCCACTTGCACTAGAGTCAATAATCTAGTTCACATCACCATGTGATCAACACTGATAGGTCACATCGCCATGTGACCAATATCCAAAGAGTTTACTAGTGTCTTAAACTAGTTCATATCACCATGTGATTAAGTCTCAATGAGTTCTTTGGTTTGATCATGTTTTGCTTGTAAGAGAAGTTTTAGTCAACGGGTCTGCAACATTCAGATCCGTATGTACTCCGCAAATCTCTAAGTCATATTGTAAATGCTGCTTCTACGCTCCACTTGAAGCTATTCCAAATGGTTGCTCCACTATACGTATCCGGTTTGCTACTCAGAGTCACTCGGATAGGTGTTAAAGCTTGCATCGACGTAACCCTTTATGCCGAACTCTTTATCACCTCCATAATCGAGAAACATGTCCTTATTTACTCCAAGGACAATTTTGACCGCTGTCCAATGATCCATTCCTGGATCATTCTTGTACCCCTTGACCGACTCATGGCATGGCACACTTCCGGTGCGGTACACAGCATAGCATACTATAGAGCCTACGTCTGAAGCATAGGGGACGACCTTCGTCCTTTCTCTCTTTTCTGCCGTGGTCGAGCTTTAAGTCTTAACTTCATACCTTACATCTCAGGCAAGAACTCCTTCTTTGACTGATCCATCTTGAACACTTTCAAGATTATGTCAAGGTATGTGCTCATTTGAAAGTATTATTAAACATTTTGATCTATCTTATACATCTTGATGCTTATTGTTCAAGTAGCCTAATCCAGGTTTTCCATTGAAAACACTTTTTAAACAACCCTATATGCTTTCTAGAAATTCTACATCATTTCTGATCATCAATATGTCAACAACATATACTCATCAGAAATTCTATAGTGCTCCCACTCACTTCTTTGGAAATACAAGTTTCTCATAAACTTTGTATAAACCCAAAATCTTTGATCATCTCATCAAAGCGCACATTCCAACTCCGAGATGCTTACTCCAGTCCTTAGAAGGATCGCTGGAGCCAGCATACCTTTTGGCATCCTTAGGATCGACAAAAACTTTCTGATTGTATCACATACAACCTTTCCTTACGAAGACTGGTAAGGAAACTGGTTTTGACATCCATCTGCCAGATTTCATAAATGCAGCTAATGCTAACATGATTCCGACGGACTTTAAGCATCGCTACGGATGAGAAAATCTCATCGTAGTCAACTCCTTGAGCTTGTGAAAAACTCTTCGCCACAAGTCGAGTTTCATAGATGGCGACATTACCATCCACGTCCGTCTTCTTCTTAAAGATCCATTTATCTCAATGGCTTGCCTATCGGGCAAGTCCACCAAAGTCCATGCTTTGTTCTGATACATGGATCCTATCTCGGATTTCATGGCTTCTAACCATTTGTCGGAATTTGGGCCCACCATTGTTTCTCCATAGCTCGTAGGTTCATTGTTGTCTAGCAACATGACTTTCAAGACAGGATTGCGTACCACTCTGAAGTAGTACGCATCCTTGTCACCCTACGAGGTACATTAGTGACTTGATCCGAAACTTCATGATCACTATCATAAGCTTCTAATTCAATTGGTGTTGGCGCCACGGGAACAACTTCCTGTGCCCTGCTACACACTAGTTGAAGTGACGGTTCAGTAACCTCATCAAGTCTCCACCATCCTCACACTCAACTTTTCGAGACAAACTTTTCCTCGAGAAAGGACCCGATTCAAGAAACAATCCCTATTGCTTTCGGATCTGAATTAGGAGGTATACCCAACTGTTTTGGGTGTCCTATGAAGATGCATTTTATCCGCTTTGGGTTCGAGCTTATCAACCTGAAACTTTTTCACATAAGCGTCGCAGCCCCAAACTTTTAAGAAACGACAATTTAGGTTTCTCCAAACCTTAGTTCAAACGGTGTCGTCTCAACGGAATTACGTGGTGCCCTATTTAAAGTGAGTGCGGTTGTCTCTAATGCCTAACCCATGAACGATAGTGGTAATTCGTTAAGAGACATCATGGTACGCACCATATCCAATAGGGTGCAACTATGATGTTTGGACACACCATCACACTATGGCGTTCCAGGCGGTATTTATTGTGAAACAATTTCCACAATGTCTTAATTGCGTGCCAAAGCTCGCAACTCAGATACTCATCTCTATGATCATATCATAGACATTTTATCCTCTTGTCACGATGATCTTTAACTTCACTCTGAAATTACTTGACCCATTCAATATTTCAGACTTGTGTTTCATCAAGTAAATACACTCAGTATCTACTTAAATCATCCGTGAAGTAAGAACATAACGATATTCATCGCATGCCTCAAAGACTCATTGACTGCACACAAAATGTGTCACTTCAACAAGTTGCTATCTTGTTCCATCGCATCAAAACCGAGGCTTTTAGTCATCTTGCCCATGTGGTATGATTTGCATATCTCAAGTGATTCAAAATCAAGTGAGCCCAAACGATCCATCTGCATGGAGTTTCATCATGCGTATACACCAATAGACATGGTTCGCATGTCTCAAACTTTTCAAAAACGAGTGAGTCCAAAGATCCATCAACATGGAGCTTCTTCATGCGTTTTATACCAATATGACTTACATGGCAGTGCCACAAGTACGTGGTACTATCATTACTATCTTATATCTTTTTGGCATGAAAATGTGTATCACTACGATCGAGATTCAGTAAACTATTCCTTTTTAGGTGCTAGACCATTGAAGGTATTATTCAAATTAACAGAGTAACCATTATTCTCCTTAAATGAATAACTGTATTGCGACAGACATAATCCAATCATGTCTATGCTCAACGCAAACACCAAATAATAATTTTAGGTTTAACTCCAATCTCGATGGTAGAGGGAGCGTGCGATGCTTGATCACATCAACCTTGGAAACACTTCCAACACGTATCGTCAGCTCACCTTTAACTAGTCTCGTTTATTCCGTAGCTTTTGTTTCGAGTTACTAACACTTAGCAACCGAACCGGTATCTAATACCCTGGTGCTACTAGGAGTACTAGTAAAGTACACATTAACATAATGTATATCCAATATACTTCTATCGACCTTGCCAGCCTTCTTATCTACCAAGTATCTAGGGTAATTCTGCTCCAAAGGCTGTTCCCCTTATTACGAAGCACTTAGTCTCGGTTTGGGTTCAACCTTGGGTTTCTTCACCGAGCAGCAACTGATTTGCCGCTTCATGAAGTGTCCCTTCTTTCCCTTGCCCTTCTTGAAACTAGTGGTTTCACCAACCATCAACAATTGATGCTCCTTCTTGATTTCTACTTTCGCGTGTCAAACATCGTGAATACCTCAAGGATCATCATATCTATCCCCGACATGTTATAGTTCATCACGAAGCTCTAGCAGCTTGGTGGCAATGACTTTGAGAAACATCACTATCTCATCCGGAAGATCAACTCCCACTCGATTCAAGTGATTGTTGCACTCGGACAATCTGAGCACAAGCTCAACGATTGAGCTTTTCTCCCTTAGTTTGCAGGCTAAGAAAATCGCCGGAGGTCTTATACCTCTTGACGTGGGCACGAGCCTGTAATCCCAATTTCAGCCCTTGAAACATCTCATATGTTCCGCGACGCTTTGAAAACGCCTTTGGTGCCTCAACTCTAAACCGCTTAACCGAACTATCACGTAGTTATCAAAACATGTATGTCCGATGTTCGAACATCCACAAACGACGCTTGGGGTTCAGCACACCGAGTGGTGCATTAAGGACATAAGCTTTCTTCTGTCCGCATAATCGCCATCGTTAACTTTCAACTATATTTTCTCTAGGAACATATCTAAACAAGAGAACTAAAGCGTGAGCTATGACATAATTTGCAAAGGGTTTTTGACTATGTTCAGGATAATTAAGTTCATCTTATGAACTCCCACTCAGATAGACATCCTCTAGTCATCTAAGTGATTACACGATCCGAGTCAACTAGGCCGTGTCCGATCATCACGTGAGACGGACTAGTCATCATCGGTGAACATCTTCATGTTGATCGATCTACTATACGACTCATGCTCGACCTTTCGGTCTCTCGTGTTCCGAGGCCATGTCTGTACATGCTAGGCTCGTCAAGTTAATCCTAAGTGTTTTGCATGTGTAAAACTGTCTTACACCCGCTGTATGTGAACGTAAGGATCTATCACACCGATCATCACGTGGTGCTTGAAACGATTTAACTTTAGCAACGGTGCACGCTTAGGGGAGAACACTTCTTGAAATTGTTGTAATGGATCATCTTATTTACTACCGTCGTTCTAAGCAAATAAGATGCATAAACATGATAAACATCACATGCAATCAAATAGTGACATGATATGGCCAATATCATTTTGCTCCTTTGATCTCCATCTTCGGGCTCCATGATCATCATCGTCACCGCATGACACCATGATCTCCATCATCATGATCTCCATCATCGTGTCTCCATGAAGTTGTCTCGCCAACTTATTACTTCTACTACTATGGCTACCGGCTAGCAATAAAGTAAAGTAATTACATGGCGTTGTTCAATGACACGCAGGTCATACAATAAATAAAGACAACTCCTCTGGCTCCTGCCGGTTGTCATACTCATCGACATGCAAGTCGTGATTCCTATTACAAGAACATGATCAATCTCATACATCACATATCATTCATCACATTCTTCTTGGCCATATAACATCACATAGCATACCTGCAAAAACAAGTTAGACGCCCTCTAATTGTTGTTTGCATGTTTTACGTGGCTGCTATGGGTTTCTAGCAAGAACGCTTCTTACCTACGCAAAACCACAATGTGATATGCCAATTGCTATTTACCCTTCATAAGGACCCTTTTCATCGAATCCGTTCGACTAAAATGGGAGAGATCGGCACCGCTAGCCACCTTATGCACCAAGTGCATGTCGATCGGTGGAACCTGCCTCACGTAAGTGTACGTGTAAGGTCGGTCCGGCCGCTTCATCCCACAATACCGTCAAACAAGATTAGACTAGTAACGGTAAGCATATTGAACATCATCAACGCCCACAACTACTTTGTGTTCTACTCGTGCAAAGAATCTACGCAATAGACCTAGCTCATGATGCCACAGTTGGGGAACGTAGCAGAAATTCAAAATTTTCCTACGTGTCACCAAGATCTATCTATGGAGAAACCAGCAACGAGGGGAAGGAGAGTGCATCTACATACCCTTGTAGATCGCTAAGCGGAAGCGTTCAAGAGAACGGGGTTGAAGGAGTCGTACTCGTCGTGATCCAAATCACCGGAGATCCAAGTGCCGAACGGACGACACCTCCGCGTTCAACACACGTACAGCCCGGTGACGTCTCCCACGCCTTGATCCAGCAAGGAGAGAGGGAGAGGTTGAGGAAGACTCCATCCAGCAGCAGCACAATGGCGTGGTGATGATGGAGGAGCATGACAATCCAGCAGGGCTTCGCCAAGCACCGCGAGAGAGGAGAAGGGAGAGAGGTAGGGCTGCGCCAAGAGGGAGATGTTCTCAAGTCTATGGCAGCCCCAAAACCTCAAGTATATATAGGGGGGAAGGGGGCTGCGCCCCCTTTAGGGTTTCCCACCCCAAGGGGTGCGGCCAGCCTTAGATCCCATCTAGGGGGGCGGCTAAGGGGGGAGAGAGGGGGCGCCCACTAGGTGAGCCTTAAGGCCCATCTGGACCTAGGGTTTGCCCCTCCCCACTCTTCCCATGCCTTGGGCCTTGGTGGGGGGCACCCCAGCCCACCAAGGGCTGGTCCCCTCCCACACTTGGCCCACGAAGCCTTCTGGGGTTGGTGGCCCCACTTGGTGGACCCCCGGGACCCTCCCGGTGGTCCCGACGCTACCGAAAAACCCGAAACTTTTCCGGTGACCAAAACAGACTTCCCATATATAAATCTTTACCTCCGACCATTCCAGAACTCCTCATGACGTCCGGGATCTCATCCGGACTCAACAACATTTGGTAACCACATACAAACTTCCTTTATAACCCTAGCGCCTTCGAACCTTATGTGTAGACCCTACGGGTTCGGGAGACATGTAGACATGACCGAGACGTTCTCCACCAATAACCAACAGCGGATCTGGATACCCATGTTGGCTCCTACATGTTCCACGATGATCTCATCGGATGAACCACGATGTCAAGGACTCAATCAATCCCGTATTCAATTCCCTTTGTCTAGCGGTATTGTACTTGCCCGAGATTCGATCGTCGGTATCCCGATACCTTGTTCAATCTCGCATTAGCAAGTCTCTTTACTCGCTCCATAACACATCATCCCGTGATCAACCCCTTGGTCACATTGTGCACATTATGATGATGTCCTATCGAGTGGGCCCAGAGATACCTCTCCGCTTACACAGAGTGACAAATCCAGCCTCGATTCGTGCCAACCCAATGAGACACTTTCGAGATACCGTAGTGCACCTTTATAGCCACCCGATTCATTGCTAGGACGCTTTGGTACACCCAAAGCATTCCTACGGTATCCGGGGTTGCACAATCTCATGGTCTAAGGAAATGATACTTGACATTAGAAAAGCTTTAGCATACTAACTACGATCTTTGTGCTAGGCTTAGGATTGTCTTGTCCATCACATCATTCTCCTAATGATGTGATCCCGTTATCAACGACATCCAATGTCCATGGTCATGAAACCGTAACCATCTGTTGATCAACGAGCTAGTCAACTAGAGGCTTACTAGGGACATGGTGTTGTCTATGTATCCACACATGTATCTGAGTTTCCTATCAATACAATTATAGCATGGATAATAAACGATTATCATGAACAAGGAAATATAATAATAACTAATTTATTATTGCCTCTAGGGCATATTTCCAACACATAGTCCTATCAACATACAACTAACCCTATGGTGTGATCCACGCGCGCGCTCATATGATGGGCACCAAAGGACAGCAACATAACCACAAGGAAATTAAATCAATCATAGCAATTCATCAACCACCGATAGGACAGCGAAAATCTACTCAGACATCATAGGATGGTAACACATCATTGGATAATAATATGAAGCATAAATCACCATGTTCAAGTAGAGGGTACAACGGGTTGCGGGAGAGTGGACCGCTGTAGATAGAGGGGGGAAGGTGATGGAGATGTTGGTGAAGATGGCGGAGGTGTTGGTGAAGATTGCGGTGATGATGATGGCCCCCGACGGCGTTCCGGCGCCACCGAAAGCGAGGGGGAGAGAGCCCCCCTTCTTCTTATTCTTCCTTGGCCTTCTCCCTAGATGGGAGAAGGGTTTTCCCTCTGGTCCTTGGCCTCCATGGCGTGGGAGGGGCGAGAGCCCTTCCGAGATTGGATCTATCTCTGCTCTCTCTCTCTGCTTCGCGTTACTCTACGCGCCTTTCACCGCTTTCAGTATATATATGGAGATCCAGAACTCGATTGGACCGAAACCTTCGCCATGATTTTTTACCAAAAATAGCTTTCTTATGTCAAGAAGGGCATCAACCGCCTTACGGGTGGCCCACGAGGGTGGGGCATGCCCTCCCGGGAGGGCGTGGGCCCCTGCCTCGTGGCCACCTCGACACCGCTTTCGTTGATCTTTCTCCCAGATTTTCCAAATATTCCAAAAATAAGCTCCGTCTGCTTTTATCCCGCTTGGACTCCGTTTGATATGGATATTCTGCGAAACCAAAAACATGCAATGATGTGAACTGCACTGGGCAATCGGATCAATATGTTAGTCCCAAAAATAGTATAAAAAGTTGCCAAAAAGCATAAGAAAGTTGAATAATATTGGCATGGAACAATCAAAAATTATAGATACGACGAAGACGTATCATATGGTCTGCCCGGAGTAGAGAGTTAATATTTCTAAAAGACTGTGTCTCGGTCATCCGTTGCTCAAACACCATGTAGTGCGAGAACTCCAACGGAGGCGATCGAGTCTTGTGGGGAAAAGTGCGCAAACCTCTGCAGAGTGTACAATCTAATCATGGTTAGCCGTGTCCCCAATTATGGACAATCTTGAGTATCTAGTACTTGGAGTATCCTAAGTATCTCATCACTCTAAATTAATATTGTTGGGCTGATAACTACTTTAATTGGGATTGACTTGGAGGAGCCTTCTCAATGATGTTTCAACTACCATGATAGTTAAATTAAAATTTATTTCTTTGTTGTAGGAAAAAATTGGCTTTTTGCAAAAACTATAACCATAGAGATTTCCACCAGCCAAATATGCATGTAGTGATAACATTATTTTGTTCTTGCTCTACTATGTTACGTTGCCATCATATTCCATGTGCTGACCCGTTTTTGGGCTGCAACGTATTATGTTGCAGACTTTTCAGACGAGGAGTAAGGTTCGTTAGGTCCTTGCCGTGCAGCTCAGCTATGGTGTTGGAGTTGACGGACTCACTTTATCTTCCAAGCCTTCCGCTGTTATCGTATTAGATGGCCTTAAGCCGTATTTATTGTAATAAGTTCTCTTTTGAGACATTCGATGCAGTGTGTGATTGCTACTCTGTTATAAATCCTTCGAGTACTGTGTGTGTCAGCATTAACGATCCAGGGATGACACGGAAGCACAGAGACTTGACCGTTTGAGGTCGGGTCGCTAAAATTTGGCCCCCAACCGAATACGGTTCCGGAGACCCACAAGGCTTCAGAACCTAGCAAGCAACCTCCCTCGAAAGGAGGCGCGCCCATTGTAACACCCCGGATGTAACTTTCCATATTTGTAACTCCAACTCTTGCCATTTTCGGCATTGTGTTATGATATTCCCTCCGTGGTTGGGTTTTTTTTCTCCTTTTTGCATTTTGTCCATGTCATGCATTTTATATCATGTCATCATGTGCATCGCATTTGCATACGTGTTCGTCTCATGATTCCGAGCATTTTTCCCGTTGTCCGTTTTGCAATCCGGCACTCCTATGTCCCCCGGCGTCCCCTTTTACGTTTTTCTGTGAGCGGGTACTAAACTTTCTCGGAATGGTCCGAGGTTTGTCAAGTGGCCTTGGTACACCACCGCACCTGTCAAGTTTCGGGTCATTTGGAGCTCGTTTGGTACTCCAACGGTTAACCGCACTCTCGCAAAGGCCTCTTTTAAGTTGCAGCCCAACACCCCTTCAAAATAGTCCAATAACCCATCTAAGTCAATTCCATGCTCTCCGTCATTCGATCACGATCGCGTGGGCGAAAACTACACCTCATTTGGACTCTCCTAGCTCCCTCTATGCCTATATATACACCCCCCATTCCAAATCGCGGTACAAACCCTAGCCTTCCCCTACCTCGCGCCATCGACAAAAACCTCAGCGCCGACGGACGTGTCCGCCCGCCACGCGCCACCGCCGCCAGGCGAACCAGGGCGCGACACGTGGCACCCAGCCACCACGCGCCGCCTGCCCGAGCCGAGCCTGCGCCGGCCCCATGGCCTGCCGCCGCCCAGCCCGCGCTCCGCCCTCCCGCCCCGCGTCGCCCGCTCCCTTGCCTCGCGCCCGCCGCCGCCCGGTGGCGGACCTCGTCGCCGCCACGGGCCTCGCCGGCAGGGTCCTGTCGCCCGCCGCCCGCCGCCGCCACCACCTCGCCACCGCCGCCCCGACCTCCGCGCCCGCCGCCGCCCCCTCCTCCGCGCCCCGATCCGTCTTTTTCCTCTCCGGCGAGGATCCGCGCCCGCCCGCGATCCGCGTGCGGATCTGAGATCCACTGGTTGACTTCTCTCCCCCAAAAAAAAATTCGTCTAAGTTTTATCTCGGTGATTAATTTGTGGCATTTTAACGATCATAACTCTGCACTGTAGCTCCGTTTAGTGCGTGTAATATGTCAAAATGTTCGCCTCAAGTGTAGATCATTTCATCTCATTGCATCATTTTCATTTGAGCTCATCTTGATGCCCGAAATGCTGTTAGAAGAGGGCTATGTGATGTTAGTTTCTGTTTCTTAACAGAACATGCACTTTTGTTATTTTTGCTATGATTGATGTGAGCACCCTATGATCTTGAGTCCTACATGTGTTTTGTAATATGCCATGCCATCTTCCAAGGGGTATATGCCATGTATTTTTGTGATCTATGTGGTGACTAGCACAAGCATGCAAACTAGGCTTCCTGATGTTGCTGATTTCAGCCCTGTTTTGCTGATATTTTGATGCCATGTTAACTTGATGCTAGCGAGAGATCCTTGCATATTTTGAGATACTTCAGTAAGGATGTTTTGAACATATGGTTATGCTCTATCCATCCATTCCTTTGTTTGCAATTATGGAATGCCATAGCTTGAGTCAATCGAGCTCTACTTTTGCTATAAAATGTTTTCTGGCAGATTGTTTACATGTTATTCAATTTTGCCAAGGTTGTTGTGGTTGATCCGTGTATGCTATGATGTTGTTCTTGCCATGTATGACTTCTATTCCATGTCTTCGTGATGGATGTATGCTTAGTTTATCATGAAATGCTCTGTAGTGAGTGATTTGAGCTCTTAAACATGACTACCTGTTATCTGTTTTTGCCATGCCCTGTTGCTGAATCTGTTAACGAAACTTGCTATTTTGACATGGGTGTTACTATATTTTCTGATCCTTTTTGGCTTATGGTAAGTAAGGGACTTTTGTTCTATGCTTTTATTAGATTCATGCCATGCCTTGCTTTGCTATTATAAGTTCCTCTAGCATGCTGTTTCATTGCTCTGAACATTGCTTCCTGATGCTGATTTCTGGCATGTTAGTATTTTCTCTAAGTCTGTGAAGCTGATATATTATGCACTTTTGCCATACTTGTTTGGACCTGTTATGATGTGATTTAGCCGTAGCTCAGTGTTCATCTTTTGTCAAGCATCTTGAGTATATCACTGCCATATGCTTTTCTGGTACGTTTGGGTGCAGTAGCTTAATTTCTTGTTGCTTGCTAAGTGGCATCATGCTGTTAATGGCAGATTTGTGCCATTCTTGTTTTGCTTGTCATTTGCAAACCGTGCATCCGATTCCGGTGATCTTTATATCGATTTCAACCGAAATCATCTCATCTTTCCAGCGGCACACTTGGTTTGCCAAGTTGATGCCTGGTTCATCATTTTCCTTCCGGAGCGCGCATACGCATTGCATATCACATCTCGCATATCATGCCATGTTTTGCATCATGTTGTTTGTGCATTGCACCATGATTTATTGTGGTTCCTTTGTTTGTGTTCTTGTTTTGGGTAGAGCCGGGAGACGAGTACGTGAACGAGGAACCTGTTGAGAACGCTTTCGAGGATCAAGCTTTCGACAACTCTGAGAACTTTGCAGGCAAGATGACCATACCCTCGAAATCACTTCTATCTTTGCTATGCTAGTTGCTCGCTCTTTTTCTATGCCTATGCTGCGATGCCTATCACTTGCTTATCATGCCACCCATATTGCCATGACAGCCCCTAACCATCATTTCCTAGCAAACCGTTGTTTGGCTATGTTACCGCTTTGCTCAGCCCCTCTTATAGCGTTGCTAGTTGCAGGTGAAGCTGAAGTTTGTTCCTTGTTGGAACATGGAGATGTTGTTCCTTTTTGGAACATGTTTACTTGTTGGGGATATCACAATATATATCTGCTATAATTAATGCATCTATATACTTGGTAAAGGGTGGAAGGCTCGGCCTTATGCCTGGTGTTTTGTTCCACTCTTGCCACCCTAGTTTCCGTCATACCGGTGTTATGTTCCTTGATTTTGCGTTCCTTACACGGTTGGGTGATTTATGGGACCCCCTTGACAGTTCGCTTTGAATAAGACTCGTCCAGCAAGGCCCAACTTTGGTTTTACCATTTGCCACCTAAGCCTTTTCCCCGGGTTTTCGCGAGCCCGAGGGTCATCTTTATTTTAACCCCCGGGCCAGTTCTCCTTCGAGTGCTGGTCCAACTTGAGCGATGTCCGGTGCCCCTTGGGCAATCAGGGTCTATGCCAACCCGACGTCTGTCTCATCCGGTGTGCCCTGAGAACGAGATATGTGCAGCTCCTATCGGGATTTGTCGGCACATTCGGGCGGCTTTGCTGGTCTTGTTTTATTGCTGTCGAAATGTCTTGTAGTCCGGGATTCCGAGATTGATCGGGTCTTCCCGTAGAAGGAATATCCTTCGCTGACCGTGAGAGCTTATAATGGGCTAAGTTGGGACACCCTGCGCAGGTATTATCTTTCAAAGCCGTGCCCATGTTATGAGGCGATGGGAATTTGTTAATGTCCGGTTGTAGAAAACCCGGTTGACCTTAATTAAAATACACATCAACAAGTGTGTAACCGTGATGGTCTCTTCTCGGGAGTCCGGAAGTGAACACGGTGTTGGAGTTATGTCGACGTAAGTAGTTCAGATCACTTCTTGATCGCTACTAGCTTCACGACCGTGTTTTGCTCCTCTTCTCGCTCTCTTTTGCGAATGTAGCCACCATATATGCTAGTCGCTTGCTGCAGCTCCACCTTACAACTCTGTCCTTCCTATAAGCTTAAATAGTCTTGATCTCGCGGGTGTGAGATTGCTGAGTCCTCGTGACTCACAGATTCTACCAAAACAGTTGCAGGTGCCGACGATGCGGTGCAGTGACGCGAACCGAGCTCAAGTGGGAGTTCGATGAGGAACGTGGTCGTTACTATGTGTCTTTTCCTGATGATCGTAGTGGAGCCAGTTGGACGATCGGGGATCCGTAGCATTTGGGGTATCTTCTTTTATTTTGGTTCCGTAGTCGGACCTTGAGTGTAATCTGAATGATGGATGTTTATTTATGTATTGTGTGAAGTGGCATTGTAAGCCAACTATGTATCTCTTTCCTTATGTATTACATGGGTTGTGTGAAGATTACCTCACTTGCGACATTGCTTTCAATGCGGTTATGCTTCTAAGTCGTGCTTCGACACGTGGGAGATATAGCCGCATCGAGGGCGCTATGTTGGTAATCGAGCCTTCCCGACTTAGGAGCCCCTACTTGATTGTTTGTCATGCGTTGTTGAGTCTAGAACGGAAAATGTTTTGAGTCTTAGGATTATATATATCGGAGAGTAGGATTCTTTTACTCCCCAGTCCTTCGTCGCCTGTGAGGTCTCCTCGATGTAGAAGTTTTGACTCTCCTCTCCTCAAATTTCACTAAAAATTTTTTAGGATCACGCTGGTATCTTGGAATCGTTCCGATGGTTTTGTGACGAGAACATTGTTCTTGGTGCCTCCCGACATTTAGGGGTTGTGGCGGTGTCCCGGGAGTTGAGCTCCGAGGTGTTGTCGTCACAATTTTATCGCTGCAGCCTCGAATACCTGAGTTTTGCCGACATCGAAATCTCTTTTGTGCAGTTGTTGGTGAGATAACCCGATAACCCAATCTTGGGCGAGCTCGAGTATTTCCATGACTCAGATAACGGATGCTTTTCGAAGGTCGAGGTACACGATTTTCGAAGGTTTCTTGGTTATGTGTTGACGGATGGATACAACTGGATCTAGGTATTGTTAGTTTGGGTGATATATTTTGTGTCCCCTGTATCCCCAACACCAGATTGCATAACCAGAAAGTTTCGGGAGTTTATAGGTGGGATTCAAGTAGCTCTTAGCATTTCTTCCCGCAGATATTTGGTTCGTGATTGGGTAATCCTTACCACTTATTTGCTCCAGTCGTACCTTGTTATTTTTTTCATCAACCTTTAATCAAGTGGCTTCTCACCTTAATGGAAGTGTGATGATTAGCTTTTGGAATTCATTCGTTCATCCTTGTTCGAATGTTTATTGTGAAGACTATATGTTGCAATTTCTATCCGTTGATCCTACTTGTCTATCTGTCTATCAAGTGCTAACGGATGTCACCCTCTTCAGGATGGCTCCGCCAACGTGTCAGAATCCGGAACGCAATGATGGGAATCAGTCGAACCCTCCACCTCCACCTCCGCCTCCGGAGGCCTGGCAAGCTATCATGGCAGCCACCAATGCTAATTCTCAGATGATTTTGCAACTCTTGCAAGAGCGTACTCAAGGGCAAGGCAATCAAACAAATCAAGGTCAAGGCAACAACCAGCCGCACTTTGCTACTCTCAGTCGGTTCCTCGCTAATCAGCGAAGTCTTTCGGTTTACGTCGAGGCCACGACGCCGACGATTGGCTTGTGGACATCTGCAAACATTTTGAATGTAGCAATGTCGACACGAGGACTTTGTCAAGTTCGCTTGCTTCAATTCAAGGACCAAGCTGCTGAGTGGTACCAGAATACAAAGATTCCAGAGGAGGTCGTGTCATTACAGGATGAGTTCCGCGAGACTTCAGAGCTCACCACATTCAAAAGTGTTGTTGAGAGCAAGCGTGAGGAGTTCCGCAATCTCAAGCAAGGCAACATGTCGTGTATCAATACAATATCCAGTTCGAAACTCGCCGCTTTGCTAAGCAAGACGTCCACGATGAAAAGACTATGATCTATCAATTCAGGTGTGGTCTCATAGAAGATCTGCAATTAGCTCTTGTGCTTTTTGAGCCGTAAAAGTATGATGAATTCTACAACATGGCATCAAGCAAGAAGCTGCCCAGCTCAAATGTGAGGCTTCTAAGAAGAGAATCAGGGATGCAGTTCAGTCTTCTTCTTCCTCTCAAGTGGCAGCTAAGCAGCAGAAGTTTTACCTTCCTCCTCCTCCGTTTAATCAGCCTTATCGCCAGAGAAGAACTCAGGTGGCCGTGGATCTTCCCACCCACCCAACCCAGGCTTCGTAACAAGTCTAATTCTCAAGCTCCAAGGTCAAATGCTCCTTACCACCGTCCGCTCTCAGAGGTGACTTGCAACAAATGTCGTGCAGAAGGTCACTATGCAAACAAGTGCTTCAACCAAAGGCGCCTTCCGCCTCCTCCTCTGTGAAATCTTCCAAAGAATGCGGTGGTTAAGCATAATCCCAAGTCTGCAAAGGTGAATATGATGAATGCAGCTAAGCGGAGGAATCTTCGATGTGATAATGGGTAATCTTCCGCTTAATGATATTCCTGCAAAAGTCTTATTTGATACCGGTGCATCGCATTCTTTCATTTCAAGACCTTTTGCATCTAAGCATGAGTTGGTTTTTCAAGATTTTCCTAAACCATTATCGGTTGTCTCTCCGGGTAAATTCATGCATGCAAGCTCCATGGTTCCGGATGTTTCTATCAAGATGGGCGACTATAGATTTCTGGCTAAACCAATTGTCCTTGGTGACTCGGATATTGATCTTATTCTTGGGATGGACTGGCTTTATCAGCACAAAGCTCAGCTTGATTGTGCGGCCAGGGAAATTCAATTGACTCACTCTTCTAATGATGTGATCATCTATGCCGCTCGTGATGAAACCATTCGGTTGTTTTCTCTCAATGAGAAGGGCGAATTGATGCTATCTCTCGATTCGATCGCTTGTGAGTACCAAGATGTCTTTCCGAAGAGCTTTGGGTATGCCTCCTCATCGGCCGCTTGAGTTCGTTATCGATCTTGAGCCCGCATCAACCCGTTTGCAAGCGTCCATACAAGCTTGGACCTAATGAGCTGAAGGAATTGAAGAAGCAGCTCGATGAACAAGAGCGTCTGGGTTTGATCGGACCGAGTTCATCTCCTTGGGGTTGTGGTGTTCTTTTGTCCGAAGAAGGATGGCACGGACCGACTTTGCGTCGATTACCGTCCATTGAATAAGAAGACTATCAAGAACAAGTATCCACTTCCCAACATCAATGAGCTTTTTGAGCAACTCAAAGGTGCTAAAGTGTTCTCCAAGCTTGACCTTCGTATGGGTTATCATCAGATTCGCATTCGTGAACAAGATATTCCCAAGACAACATTCAGAACAAGCTTTGGTTCTTATGAATATACTATCATGTCTTTCGGCCTTGTCAATGCTCCTCCAACATTCTCTCGGATGATGAACTTCATCTTCAACCCCTACACCAATGAATTCGTCTTGGTCTATCTTGATTATATTTTGGTCTTCTCCAAGAATAAGAAGGATCATGCCAAACATTTGCGATTGGTGCTATACAAGCTTAGAGAGCATCAATTCTATGCGAAGTTCTCCAAATGTGAATTTTGGCTTGATGAAGTGCTTTACCTTGGTCATATTATCTCCGCCAAGGGCATCGCTGTTAATCCCGAGAAGGTGTCTGCAATTGTGAATTGGGAACCTCCTCAGAATGTCAAGCAGCTCCGCAGTTTTCTTGGTCTTGCCAGCTATTGCCGAAGATTCGTTGAGAATTTTTCCAAAATTGCAAAGCCTCTTTCCAACCTCCTCCAGAAGCATGTGAAGTATGTCTGGTTTCCTGAGTGTGACGTTTCTTTCAATACCCTTAAAGAGAAACTCGTCACAGCTCCTGTCTTGACTCCTCCTGATGAATCCAAGCCATTTGAAGTTTTCTGTGATGCTTCTCTTCAAGGTCTCGGTGCTGTGTTGATGCAAGAGAAGAGGGTTGTGGCTTATACCTCTCGCCAGTTGAAGCCCAACGAAAAGAACTACCCCACTCACGATCTTGAGTTGGCGGCAGTTGTCCATGCATTGATAACATGGAGACATCTCTTGTTGGTAGGGAAAGTGGACATATTCACCGATCACAAGAGTCTCAAGTATATCTTCACTCAACCCAACCTCAACCTCAGGCAAACTCGATGGGTCAAAATGATTCAAGAGTACAACCCAAGTATTGAATATACTCCGGGCAAGGCCAATGTCATTGCTGATGCTTTGAGCAGGAAGGCTTATCGCAACAGCTTTAATCCTCAAGCCCTTCCAACGGATCTCTGTGAAGCTTTCCATAGCTGAATCTTCAAGTTGTTCCTCAAGGCTTTATTGCCAACCTCATAGTCTCTCCTACTTTGGAAGATCAGATTCGTGAGGCTCAACTCCTGGATACCATGGTGAAAAAGGTGAAACGTGGTATCGACAAGGGCATTTCAAGTACAAGTGCTTCCACATTGATGACAAAGATACTCTTTTCTTCGAGGACCGGATTGTGGTTCCTAAGGGTGATCTACGTAAAGTCATTATGAACGAGGCACACAATTCGCTTCTATCCATTCATCCTGGAAGTACGAAGATGTACCATGACCTCAAGCAGTCATATTGGTGGACTCGAATGAAGCGAGAAATTGCTCAATTCGTGAATGAGTGTGATGTCTGCAGAAGAGTGAAAGCAGAACACCAACGACCAGCTGGTCTCCTCCAACCTCTTGCTATTCCGGAATGGAAGTTTGATCATATTGAGATGGACTTCGTGACTGGATTTCCAAAGTCCAAGCGTGGAAATGATGCTATCTTCGTTGTCATTGACAAGCTTACTAAAGTGGCTCATTTTCTTCCTATCAAAGAATCTATCACAGCAGCTCAGTTGGCAGAGCTATACACATCCAGGATTGTCTCCTTGCACGGCATTCCACAAGTGATCTCTTCAGACCGTGGCAGCATCTTTACCTCCAAGTTTTGGGATTCTTTTCAGAAGGCCATGGGCACCAACATTCGTTTCAGCACAACTTTCCATCCTCAAACAAGTGGCCAAGTCGAGCGAGTTAATCAAATCCTTGAAGATATGCTCAGGGCTTGTGTCATTTCCTTCGGTTTGAAGTGGGAAGATTGTCTTCCATATGCCGAGTTCTCCTACAACAACAACTTCCAAGCGAGTTCGGCAAGGCCCCATTCGAATTCTCTATGGCGAAATTGCCGTACTCCTCTCAATTGGTCCGAGACAGTGAACGCCAACTTCTTGGCAACGACTTGATCACGTGCGAAGAAATGTGCAAAGTCATTCGTGAGAATCTCAAAGCCGCATAATCGCGCCAGAGAGCTATTATGATGTCAAGCACCGTGATGTGGCTTTTGAAATCGGAGACCATGTCTACCTCCGCGTCTCCAATGAAAGGCACTCGCCGCCCGGTATCAAAGGAAGCTTGCCCCTAGATACGTGGGTCCTTTCAAGATCATTGGCAAAAGAGGCGATCTCGCCTATCAACTTGAGCTTCCGTCCAACTTCGAGAACGCACGATGTGTTTCACATGTCACAGCTTCGCAAGTGCTTCAAGACTCCTGAGCGCACTATCAACTTCAAAGAAATTGACCTTCAAGAAGATCTGTCTTATCATGAGCACCCCGTTGCTATTCTTGAAGAAACCGAGCGCAAGACTCGCAACAAGTCAATCAAATTCCTGAAAGTGAAGTGGTCACACCATTCCGACCGAGAAGCCACCTGGGAGCGCGAGGATCACCTCCGTTCCGAATATCCGGAGTTCTTTCAGTCCTAGATCTCGGACGAGATCCTCTTGTAGTGGTGGAGTGTTGTAACACCCGGATGTAACTTTCCATATTTGTAACTCCAACTCTTGCCATTTTCGCATTGTGTTATGATATTCCTCCGTGGTTGGGTTTTTTCTCCTTTTGCATTTTGTCCATGTCATGCATTTTATATCATGTCATCATGTGCATCGCATTTTCATACGTGTTCGCCTCATGATTCCGAGCATTTTTCCCGTTGTCCGCTTTTGCAATCCGCACTCCTATGTCCCCGGCGTCCCCTTTTACGCTTTTTCCGTGAGCGGGTACTAAACTTTCTCGAATGGTCCGAGGTTTGTCAAGTGGCCTTGGTACACCACCGTAGACCACCGTCAAGTTTCGGTCATTTGGAGCTCGTTTGGTACTCCAACGGTTAACCGCACTCTCGCAAAGGCCTCTTTTAAGTTGCAGCCCAACACCCCTTCAAAATAGTCCAATAACCCATCTAAGTCAATTCCATGCTCTCCGTCGTTCGATCACGATCGCGTGGGCGAAAACTACACCTCATTTGGACTCTCCTAGCTCCCTCTATGCCTATATATACACCCCCTCATTCCAAATCGCGGTACAAACCCTAGCCTTCCCCTACCTCGCGCCACCGGACAAAAACCCCGCGCCGACGGACGTGTCCGCCCCGCCCGCGCCGCCGCCGCCCGGCGAACCAGGGCGCGACACGTGGCACCCAGCCACCGCGCGCCCGACCCGCGCCGAGCCAGCGGCGGCCCCCTCATGCCGCGCCGCCGCCGCCGCCAAGCCCTCCGGCCGCGTCGCCGCTCCGCTCCGGCCGCCGCCGCCGCCGCCGGGTGGCGGACCTCGCAGCCGCCACTGGCCTCGCCGGCAGGGTCCTGTCGCCCGCTGCCCGCCGCCATGGCGCTTCGCCGCCAGGCCACCCACACCGCCGCGCCGCCCGCCGCCTCCGCCCCGCCCGCCGCCGTCGCCCCTCCTCCGGCCGGCCCCGATCCGGTCTTTTTCTCATCTCCGCGAGGAGCCGCGCCACCGCCGTCCTCGATCCGCATGCGGATCTGAGATCCACTGGGTTGACTTCTCCCCCCCCCCCCCCCAAAATTCGTCCAAGTTTTATCTCGGTGATTAATTTGTGGCATTTTCAACGCATCATAACTCTGCACCTGTAGCTCCGTTTCATGCGTGTAATATGTCAAAATGTTCGTCTCAAAGAGTAGATCATTTCATCTCATTGCATCATTTTCATTTGAGCTCATCTTGATGCCCGAAATGCTGTTAGAAGAGGGCTATGTGATGTTAGTTTCGCTTTCTTAATGTAACATGCACTTTTGTTATTTTTCTATGATTGATGTGAGCACCCTATGATCTTGAGTCCTACATGTGTTTTGTAATATGCCATGCCATCTTCCCAGGGGTATATGCCATGTATTTTTGTGATCTATGTGGTGACTAGCACAAGCATGCAAACTAGGCTTCCTGATGTTGCTGATTTCAGCCCTGTTTTGCTGATATTTTGATGCCATGTTAACTTGATGCTAGCGAGAGATCCTTGCATATTTTGAGATACTTCAGTAAGGATGTTTTGAACATATGGTTATGGTCTATCCATCCATGCCTTTGTTTGCAATTATGGAATGCCATAGCTTGAGTCAATCGAGCTCTACTTTTGCTATAAAATGTTTCCTGGCAGATTGTTTACATGTTATTCAACTTTGCCAAGGTTGTTGTGGTTGATCCGTGTATGCTATGATGTTGTTCTTGCCATGTATGACTTCTATTCCATGTCTTCGTGATGGATGTATGCTTAGTTTATCATGAAATGCTCTGTAGTGAGTGATTTGAGCTCTTAAACATGACTACCTGTTATCTGTTTTTGCCATGCCCTGTTGCTGAATCTGTTAACGAAACTTGCTATTTTGACATGGGTGTTACTATATTTTCTGATCCTTTTTGGCTTATGGTCAGTAAGGGACTTTTGTTCTATGCTTTGATTAGATTCATGCCATGCCTTGCTTTGCTATTATAAGTTCCTCTAGCATGCTGTTTCATTGCTCTGAACATTGCTTCCTGATGCTGATTTCTGGCATTTTAGTATTTTCTCTAAGTCTGTGAAGCTGATATATTATGCACTTTTGCCATGCTTGTTTGGACCTGTTATGATGTGATTTAGCCATAGCTCAGTGTTCATCTTTTGTCAAGCATCTTGAGTAGATCACTGCCATATGCTTTTCTTGTACGTTTGGGTGCAGTAGCTTAATTTCTTGTTGCTTGCTAAGTGGCATCATGCTGTTAATGGCAGATTTGTGCCATTCTTGTTTTGCTTGTCATTTGCAAACCGTGCATCCGATTCCGGTGATCTTTATATCGATTTCAACTGAAATCATCTCATCTTTCCAGCGGCATACTTGGTTTGCCAAGTTGATGCCTGGTTCATCATTTTCCTTCCGGAGCGCGCATACGCATTGCATATCACATCTCGCATATCATGCCATGTTTTGCATCATGTTGTTTGTGCATTGCACCGTGATTTATTGTGGTTCCTTTGTTTGTGTTCTTGTTTTGGGTAGAGCCGGGAGACGAGTACGTGAACGAGGAACCTGTTGAGAACGCTTTCGAGGATCAAGCTTTCGACAACTCTGAGAACTTTGCAGGCAAGATGACCATACCCTCGAAATCACTTCTATCTTTGCTATGCTAGTTGCTCGCTCTTTTGCTATGCCTATGCTGCGATGCCTATCACTTGCTTATCATGCCACCCATATTGCCATGTCAGCCCTAACCATCCTTTCCTAGCAAACCGTTGTTTGGCTATGTTACCGCTTTGCTCAGCCCTCTTATAGCGTTGCTAGTTGCGGTGAAGATGAAGTTTGTTCCTTGTTGGAACATGGAGATGTTGTTCCTTTTGGAACATGTTTACTTGTTGGGGATATCACAATATATATCTGCTATAATTAATGCATCTATATACTTGGTAAAGGGTGGAAGGCTCGGCCTTATGCCTGTGTTTTGTTCCACTCTTGCCACCCTAGTTTCCGTCATACCGTGTTATGTTCCTTGATTTTGTGTTCCTTACACGGTTGGGTGATTTATGGGACCCCTTGACAGTTCGCTTTGAATAAGACTCGTCCAGCAAGGCCCAACTTTGGTTTTACCATTTGCCACCTAAGCCTTTTTCCCGGGTTTTCGCGAGCCCGAGGGTCATCTTTATTTTAACCCCGGCCGGTTCTCCTTGAGTGCTGGTCCAACTTGAGCGATGTCCGCGCCTTTGGGCAATCAGGGTCTATGCCAACCCGACGTCTGCTCATCCGGTGTGCCACGAGAACGAGATATGTGCAGCTCCTATCGGGATTTGTCGGCACATTCGGGCGGCTTTGCTGGTCTTGTTTTATTGCTGTCGAAATGTCTTGTAGTCCGGGATTCGAGATCGATCGGGTCTTCCCGTAGAAGGAATATCCTTCGTTGACCGTGAGAGCTTATAATGGGCTAAGTTGGGACACCCTGCAGGTATTATCTTTCAAAGCCGTGCCCGCGGTTATGAGGCAGATGGGAATTTGTTAATGTCCGGTTGTAGAAAACCCGGTTGACCTTAATTAAAATACACATCAACCGCGTGTGTAACTGTGATGGTCTCTTCTCGGCGGAGTCCGGAAGTGAACAGCGTGTTGGAGTTATGTCGGCGTAAGTAGTTCAGATCACTTCTTGATCGCTGCTAGCTTCACGACCGTGTTTTGCTCCTCTTCTCGCTCTCTTTTGCGAATGTAGCCACCATATATGCTAGTCGCTTGCTGCAGCTCCACCTTACAATTCTGTCCTTCCTATAAGCTTAAATAGTCTTGATCTCGCGGGTGTGAGATTGCTGAGTCCCCGTGACTCACAGATTCTACCAAAACAGTTGCAGGTGCCGACGATGCCAGTGCAGGTGACGCAACCGAGCTCAAGTGGGAGTTCGATGAGGAATGTGGTCGTTACTATGTGTCTTTTCCCGATGATCAGTAGTGGAGCCCAGTTGGGACGATCGGGGATTTGTGTAGCATTTGGGGTATCTTCTTTTATTTTGGTTCCGTAGTCGGACCTTGAGTGTAATCTGAATGATGGATGTTTATTTATGTATTGTGTGAAGTGGCGACTGTAAGCCAACTATGTATCTCTTTCCCTTATGTATTACATGGGTTGTGTGAAGATTACCTCACTTGCGACATTGCTTTCAATGCGGTTATGCCTCTAAGTCGTGCTTCGACACGTGGGAGATATAGCCGCATCGAGGGCGTTACACCCATCCCGCCGGTGACCTCTTTCCAACCAGAGGGACCGGACACTCTGATGGAAGCGCTACGAGGCGCTTCCATTGTGGATGAACACCGTATCCTTATGGGTATGGTGATTGAGAAGGTTCAGTCCGTCAAAGGCGGACTGACCGAAGCATGCAGCGGCCTGCTGACAGGTTTTGAGGTAAGCAACACAAAAGAGAAAAATCCCAATATAGACAGTAGCCCCTGAGACACTGTCCGGTGCTCGGAAAGAAAAGCCGGAGAAAGGATCAATTAATTTTCGCAGGGAACTAACTAAATGTGTCTTATAAGCAGGCGTTGTTGTTGGCCGCGACCTCACACTCTCCCGAAGTATCCGGACTAAAGCATAAGCTGGAGTGGGCCGAGGGAGAGCTCGGCCAAGCGAGGAAGCAGCTGGAAGAGCAACAAGGTATGCAATGAATTGCTATATATTCGGAAAGAATAAATGCTGTGTATTGACTGTGATGCCATGATTTATGTAGGAGCGACAGCCGAGGTCGAGGCCCTAAAAAAGGCCCTGGCCGAAGCCGAGGAGAAAGCTGCCAAGGAGCAAGCCGCCCGCAAAAATCTCAAGGCCAGGCTCAACGAGGTCCAACAAGAGCTCCAGGACGCGGTGAAAAAGTTCGATGCCCTGGAGGGTGGTGTTTCTGCTCGAGAGACCGAAATCGCCAAGGCTCGCCAGAGTGCAGAAGAGGCCCGGGTTGAAGCCCAGGGCGCCCTCCAGGAGATCCAGTAGGCCAAGAAGATCGCGGTGGGTAAGGCTTTATTATGCAAAGCAAGTATGTGAAGAAGAAGTTTTTCTTACTAACCCGAATTCGGAGTTCCCCAGGGGCGTTTGCGGACTTGCCGCGCAGCGTGTCAGACGCTGTGAAGTTCTTCAGGGCCGAAGAAGGGAGCTCGACGGAGGAGCTATTATGGTTGCAATACCTTGCGCCAGAACATCCGGTGCCCTTCACCGATCAGCTGAAACAGCTGGTCGAGCTGCATAGGGTGGCCGAACTGGCCATGAAGGATTTGATAATCCGGCTATGGCCTGCCTAAGCTATACCCAACAGCTACTTTGGCCTCGTGAAGCGGTTGGTGAATGCCTGTCCTCGGCTGGACGTTGTCAAGCGGTCGGTCTGCATCGAGGGCGCGCGCCTGGCCTTCGCCTATGTCAAAGTGTGGTGGGCGAAGATGGATACCGTCAAGCTAGCGACCGAGGGGCCGCCTGAGGGCAAGGAGCACCGCACACCCGAGCGATATTTTGGAGACATCCTGGAGGGGTCCCGCATTGTTGCGGAGCAGTGTGTGAAAGACATGATCTTTGAATAAGTACATTCATATTTTGTTTCGCCCTGTATTATGAAACAAAGACAGTTTATGTAATATAATGCTTTGTGTTAGATTTTTACCTCCTGTGCGGCCGTTTTTATTAAATCTGAGAGTTGGCCAATCGTCGGCTTCAGCCCCCACGTAGGTAATACAGGGGTGTTCAGGATGGAATCTAAACACTCTTGATCCAATTATTTGGTCCTTGAAGGAGGTGTTTAGCGCAACGAACAAGGCAATCGGACTATAATGCTTTATCACCCTCACTTAGCCATAGGAGTTCGATAATAAAATTTTAGGCGTAGCCCCTGGTGTTCGGAAGTCCGAACTGGGGGATTCTGTAAACACCTGATCGGATAAAAACCGATTCATCGCGTAATGCGGAAAAACCTCTAACGATTTGAAACCTCCGAAGAGCTGACCGGCTCTCGCCGCATCATGACAGTCAGTTTTCATCTTTCTCTACCGAGGTGCTCATCCGGATGAACCAGGGGACAATCGTAGTAGTTCTCCCTTTACTACCCTAGCCGATATAGCGGAACGTAAGGTAGTAAGCACAGGAGCCGGGCAACCCAACTATTGACCAAAGACATGATTCGGAGCCAATGCATATAGTGCTAAATTCGGGGTGCCGAACTATACTGTAAAAAGTGTTCGGACTTTGTTGCCATATTGCGGGGCGCTATAAAGCCCCTGGCGAATGTGAAACACACCAGAGTGTACGGGTGCTATCAGATAAGGTTGCCCACAGGAGGAAAAAAAAAGAAAAGGAAACAGAAAGGGCGCAAAGGTGATAAGCTGGGGCCCTGAAACTCGGGCCACGAACTGTTTCCATTATAATGTGATTAATATGTTAAGGCTCATTGATACAAATGGTGCGATAAGCAACAGGTTATTTGACATGCCAAAACCAAGGGAGAGTTGCGGGTGGGTCCTGCAAACAGGTATAGTGATTGTTAAAGAAAACACCTCGAGATTCCCCTATACACTTGTGCTTCTTGCCATCTTGGTGTATTTGTCCTTCGAGAGGACCAGTGATCTAGCCATCAGGGAAGGTCTGTTGAAAAGAAACATGAAAAGGGAAAAAGCAAACAATGAAAGTATATGTGTTCGGGAGCGGTCGAGCCGTATTGTGGATCACCAGCTAGTTATGCCTCCGTCTATGCCCATGGTATTTTGAGTGCGTAGTTGTGTACGCGCGGTACTAGTGCCGCCACCTGATCGGGACTGGGATGGAGGCCAAATTGCTAATCAAGCTCTCGACGGGCCGAGCTGTCATGCTGCAGAGTAGTCTGGACTCTTTTGACAGTGTCTGAGAGTTCGGCCTCTGAATTGAGGTTTTGCTTGAGAAGGCCGCTCTGTACTTCTGCTGCTAAGGCAGCGGTGTGCTCCTCTGTACGGAGGGAGCGTTCCGTGTTTCCATTGACTGTTATGACGCTGCATGGCCCGGGCATCTTGAGCTTGAGGTAAGCATAATGAGGCACCGCATTGAATCGAGCAAATGCGGTTCGTCTGAGCAGTGCGTGATAGCCGCTGCGAAAGGGAATGATATCAAAGATTAACTCTTCGCTTCGGAAGTTGTCCGGAGATCCGAAGACAACCTCTAGCGTGATTGAGCCCGTGCAGCGGGCCTCTACACCTGGTATGACTCCTTTGAAGGTTGTCTTTGTGGGTTTGATCCGTGATGGGTTAATGCCCATTTCGCGCACTGTGTCTTGATAGAGCAGGTTTAGGCTGCTGCCGCCGTCCATAAGGACTCGCTTCAGGTGGAATCCGTCAATTATTGGGTCAAGGACCAATGCGGCTGAACTGCCATGACGGATACTGGTCGGATGATCCCGTAGATCAAAGGTGATCGGGCATGACGACCATGGATTAAATTTTGTGGCGACTGGCTCTATCGCATAGACGTCCCTGAGCGCGCGCTTGCGCTCCCTCTTGGGGATGTGTGTAGCGTATATCATGTTCACCGTTTTGACCTGGGGGGGGGGGACTTCTTTTGTCCCCCTATGTTCAGTTGCCGGGGCTCCTCGTCATCGTCCTCGCTTTGCGATCCCTTTTCTTTGTTCTCGACATTTAACTTGCCGGCCTGTATGAAAACCCAACAATCTCTGTTGGTATGATTGGCTAGTTTATCAGGGGTGCCATGGATTTGGCATGGATGATCGAGTATGCAGTCCAATGGTCCCTGATTGTTTCTTTTATATGGCTTCTTCAGCTGACCGAACTTGGAACCACTGAGTCCGGCATTGACTGTCGTGGTCGTCGGTATTGTCACTATTGCTTCGGCGTTTGTGTCTGTTACGTCGGAGCTTGCCGTTGCTGTTTTTGACCTCGGTGGGGCCTGCCTCGCTGGCTGTGTTTTTACTACGAGCCAACCAACTATCCTCACCCGCGCAAAAGCGAGTCATGAGTGCCGTAAGGGCTTCCATAGATTTTGGCTTTTCTTGGCCGAGGTGGTGGGCGAGCCATTCGTCGCGGATGCTATGTTTAAAGGCCGCTAGGGCTTCGGCATCCGGACAGTCGACGATCTGGTTCTTTTTGGTTAGGAACCTAGTCCAGAATTTCCTGGATGACTCTACAGGCTATTGAACTATGTGGCTTAAGTCATCGGCGTCTGGTGGCTGGACATATGTACCTTGGAAGTTGTCGAGGAAGGCTTCTTCCAAGTCCTCCCAGCTGCCGATAGAATTTTCAGGCAGGCTGTTTAACTTGTGCCGAGCTGGTCCTTTAAGCTTTAGTGGGAGGTATTTGATAGCGTGGATGTCATCACCGCGGGCCATGTGGATGTGGAGGATAAATTCCTCGATCCACACTGCGGGATTAGTTGTCCCGTCGTATGATTCAATATTCACGGGTTTGAACCCTTCGAGGAATTCATGATCCATTACTTCATCAGTGAACCAAAGAGGGTGTGCGGTGCCTCTATATCTGGCCGCATAGCGACGTAGCTCTGATGGAGTCTGCCTGCGGTTGTCGGCCCGGGTGTGACTAGGTTTGTCACGTCTGAATAGGTAGCCATCATCGCGTGTCGAGGAACGTCCTCGCGATCCGTAAGTCGATCTGGTATATCCTGCTCTACTATCCAAGTCCTGCCGAAGGTCGTATGTATGACCCCGATCTGTTTTATCTCTATTTTTACATGGCGGTGGGGTGGGCTGCTGTTCGGCCTGAGTTGCTGGTCGGTCCGCCGCACTGTCCCGACCGCGTAGTGGTCGATCAGCCATATTACGCGAGGGAATTATGGGCTCTGGCCCCTCTTCATCGAACTGAGGTAGCAATCTGTGCTTCGGGTAACTCTTCGCTGGGTGTCTGAGGCCGTATTCCTCGGCTGCCAGGACATTAGTCCACCTGTCGACGAGCAGATCTTGGTCAGCTTGAAGCAGCAACTGCTTTTTTTTTTCAGGCCCCTTGCGGTGGCTATTAGCTGGCGCTTGAAGCGCTCCTGCTCAAGAGGTTCCTCAGGCACGATGAAATCCTCGTTGCCGAGGCTTTCCTCATCCTCGGAGAGCGGACGATAACTACCGTCCTTTGAGTCGTTGGGCATGGCCTGTTCATCGGGGCTGACCTGCCCGTTTTCTTGTTCCTCCTGTTCGGATGTTATCTCAACAGGGTCTTCATTGTTTTCAGCATCGTCCGGAGTATTATTTTCTCTGGTGCCAGTATTGTTGTCTTTGGAACGACGTGACTTAGAGCAGCGCCGAGGACACCAATGTTTGTGCTGTGTCTCAGGAGGTTTATTCTCAACTAGATTTTCTTTGTCATCATCGTCAGTTGCTTTGGGTGTATCCACCATGTACACATCGTACGAAGAAGTGGCCGTCCAGCGTCCAGTAAATGGCGGTTTTTGGTTTTGCTCCTCATCGGCATCGTCGTCCATACCGTCGATGTCTTCAGAGCCGTAGTCAAGCGTGTCGGTTAAGTCCTCAACAGTGGCTATGAAGTGGGTGGTGGGTGGGAAGCGACGTTCTCCCCCATCATCAGCCTCCAGTTCAAACCGGACATAGTTCGACTGTGAGTCCCCCGCCAAGGACTGGTTTTTTAATGAGTTTAGCACATCGCCAAAGGGCGAGTGCTGGAAGATGTCTGTGGCGCTGAATTCAAAGATCGATAACTGATCAAGCTCAGTGTCCGTGGATACACATGGTTCAGAACTTATAGCCGAAGACGAGTCCGGAATTCCGGTGACACAGATATCATGTGAGGTTAAGTCTATGTGCGGCTCCAACGCCACGGAATCTGTAACCGCCGTGGAGGGGTTGAGCTTCCCGTCCTCGGATGGCGCGGTCTGCTCCAGATCTACAGCGAGAGCAGTTACAGAAGCTATCTCCTGGTTGCGGTCCGATGACAGCGTTAAGTCATGTTCATCGGGGCGACAAGGAGCGGTCGCCGCGGTCTCAAATCCGTCAAAGATCAAGTCTCCACGGATGTCCGCGACGTAGTTCAAGCTTCAAAATCTGACCTGATGGCCAGGGGCGTAGCTATCGATCTGCTCCAGATGGCCAAACGAGTTGGCCCATAGTGCAAAGCCGCCGAACACGAAGATCTGTCCGGGGAGGAAGGTTTCTCCTTGGACAACATCAATGTTGACGATTGAAGGGGCCATCAAACCTTTTGGGGACGGCACGGTGGATCTCTCAATGAAAGCACCACTGTCGGTGTCAAAACCGGTGGATCTGGGGTAGGGGGTCCCGAACTATACGTCTAAGGTCGATGGTAACAGGAGACAGGGGACACGATGTTTACCTAGGTTCGGTCCCTCTCTATGGAGGTAATACCCTACTTCCTGCTTGATTGATCTTGATGAATATGAGTATTAAAAGAGTTTATCTACCACGAGATCGTAATGGCTAAACCCTAAAAGTCTAGCCTGTATGACTATGGTAATGAGTCTCTCTCCTCTACGGACTAAGTCCTCCGGTTTATATAGACTCCGAGGGGGGATCTAGGGTTACACAAGGTCGGTTACAAAGAAAGGAATCTACACATTTGATCGCCAAGCTTGCCTTCCACGCCAAGGAGAATCCCATCCGGAAACGGGTAAAGTCTTCGATCTTTGTATCTTCACAGCCCATCAGTCCGGCCCATGGCTAACAGGCCAGACGCCCGAGGAGCCCTTAGTCGAGGACTCCCTCACCCATCCCCACGCCCGCGCCAGCGACCATCCCCGTAGCATTGACGGGATGGTGGCGGAGCACTATCGCAGAGCTGGAAGCCGCAGGCATCAGCGAGGTCTCCGTGGACCCGCACAAGCTCGTGTACATGCCAGTGCCAGCGCCTGTGCCCGTGCACGCGCCCGCCAACAGCATGGGACATTGCCGTCGACCGCTACCTCTCAGCGGCGCCAGTTGCCATCCTCCCGTGCCCTGCCCGTCGATCGCGCGACGACATGATCATTGATTTACAAGTGAAGAACATTTTGTCCTGCCTTGAAGACTTCAACAACAGCATCCCGGAGGACGACAACGACAATGACGGTGCGGCACGCCGCCTCCACCGCCGCCGGAAATAGTTTTTTGGGGTTTAATACTGTATGTCGAATTCTCGATCATATGAATATAAATTTGCAGAGTGACTGAATAAAAGATATGGTTTGAACGAACTTGCATTTTTCTCTCTTAATGTACAGACTTATCAAAGTATTTTCTTTTGAAAAAAACGTCAATGGTTTTTAAATATAAAACACACATCGCAAATGTTTTAGTTAGAACACCCGTATGCAAACCGACAGCTTCCCCAGGAAGCCAAGGGAAAATGTGCCGACCAGGATTTTTGCAGCTCTTGATCGCAAACGTTTTAGATGGAACACTCGTATGCAAAGTGAGAGCTATGGTCTTCCCTCGCAGTGCAGGATTTGTGCACCCCTTCAACACAAACAGTTGTTTTGCATGACCCGTGTGCAACCACGTAGAAACAACTGGGGAAGATTTGCATCTGCCATTTTGGGTATGTTGCCATTTGTCAAACTGGAAAGATTGACATTTGTTTATCTAGTAACATTGCCATTTCTCAACCTTGTAACACTGCGATTTGTCAAAATATGCGGCTAAAAATCACTAGCACTATCTAATTTTTGCAACTAAAATCACTAGCACTGTTCATATGGACACCACTAGCAAGTGTGAGTTGATGGACGCATATGCAAATGTACCATTGATTACATACAACAAGTCATCAACCCACAACGACAACGAGGATACATGTTGGATTATAGATAATTTCCAACAAAACATTCTAGTGAAGTAAAGTTTTTCTCACACAATAAATAACAAAGCGATGAAATGAAATTCAACTCAACCACTCATCGGCATTGGAAACGCTTGCTTTGAACCAGAAGTGATTCTCTGGGAAGGGCCAGCTACTGTCAATCTCGGGACCAACGCAGGACAGATCATCCAAGCTGAAGCAGGCTATGTCAGAACCCATATTGTGATGATAGGGAAGCATATCAATGACCAAGGTATAGATACAGTTGCTTCTCATAAATGGTAGTAACGTTGTGTCAATTGCAGCTGGATCGCCTTTCACCATCATTGGATAGTTTTGTCTAAGGAAGAGCGAGTTTCCTCCAAGACTTTCAACAATGAACCAGGGAGAAGGTGTTGGCTCTAGTACACTAGTTTCCATCCAGAATACCCTACAATGGATGTTGGAATAGGTCCGGAGAGTGCGACCATGCGAGACAACACTTGCTTCCTTAGTAACATCAGCAGTGCGCTGTATACAGACAAGAAGAGGTGATCCATCAGAATAAGTTGACAGGCGCCACTAAGTATATGGGTCCTGCTCATCCTCATGCTTGTGATCATCAGCATCGTCATCTCCCCCTTGGTTATAAATTTTTTCAAGTATAGGTGGTGGAATGTTCACAAGACCTTGGAGACACAAGAAGGTTAATTAGTAAAGGGAAACTAGCTAACCTGCATGCATGTGGACGAAACAATTATAATTATGGTGTAAGACAAACATACCGAAAGCATGACGGTTCCATGCAAAAACAGTGCCATGAGTGGTGGCAGCAAACACAAGACCCTCGTATTGAATTGCATCACAGTACTCATCCATGTACAGAAATTGATTTTTGAGCAATATCCATCGAGGCATGGAAGTAAGGACGGCAACAAGCTTGTCAAAGATAGCAACAACTTCATAGTTCGTGTAATCCCAAGAGCAGTTGGGAACTCGACAAATTGCTATCTTCCGTAGACGATAGTCACCATGATCGTATTTGAACTCACGTAGATCATCTGTGTGCTCAACCTCTGGGCAGTCTGAGATTTTTGGAAGTGGAACCCGGTGACGAGTGTACACATTCACAAGTTCCCACTCGCAGTTGTACCCAATATAAACAACCCAATCTTCATTTGCATCTGCCCAATCCTTGCCCTCAAGCGATGGCATCTTAACATCACACGTATCATTATCAAGCGGCATCAACTTGCAAAAGGCGAGGCTTCCATCGTCCCCGCGCCAGTCAACAGGGTCACGGCGAAGAAGATAGGGGAGATCAAACCACTCCTAGACCCTTGGGTTCCTTGTAATGATGTTATTAGTTGATTCAAGAATGGTCTTGAATGAACCTACCATGCTAGCCGAGGTGATGACGTCGCACCGATCAATGAGTTCCTCCACCACATCATCTTTCATATCGGGGCAAGAATAATGGGGTCGTTTCCAGCCTGTTCCTGATGACCCACAAGTGTAGGGATCTATCGTAGTCCTTTCGATAAGTAAGAGTGTCGAACCCAACGAGGAGCAGAAGGAAATGATAAGCGGTTTTCAGCAAGGTATTCTCTGCAAGCACTGAAATTATAGGTAACAGATAGTTTTGTGATAAGATAATTTGTAACAAGCAATAAGTAACACAAGTAAATAAAGTGCAGCAAGGTGGCCCAATCCTTTTTGTAGCAAAGGACAAGCCTGGACAAACTCTTATATAG
This sequence comes from Aegilops longissima, assembly GCA_021605205.1. Classification (NCBI taxonomy): domain Eukaryota; kingdom Viridiplantae; phylum Streptophyta; class Magnoliopsida; order Poales; family Poaceae; genus Aegilops; species Aegilops longissima. The sequence goes on from CM038680.1 coordinate 150,020,265, forward strand.
AGAAAAGCGCTCCCGAGGACAGATGGGAATTATCGTCAAGCTAGTTTTCATCACGTTCATATGATTCGCGTTCGGTACTTTGATAATTTGAAGTGGGTGGACCAGTGCTTGGGTGATGTCCTTTCTTGGACAAGCATCCCACTTATGATTAACCCCTATTGCAAGCATCCGCAACTACAAAAGAAGTATTAAGGTAAAACTAACCATAGCATGAAACATATGGATCCAAATCAGCCCCTTACGAAGCAACGCATAAACTAGGGTTTAAGCTTATGTCACTCTAGCAACCCATCATCTACTTATTACTTCCCAGTGCCCTCCCCTAGGCCCAAATAATGGTGAAGTGTCATGTAGTCGACGTTCACATAACACCACTAGAGGAAAGACAACATACATCTCATCAAAATGTCAAACGGATACCAAATTCACATGACTACTAATAGCAAGACTTCTCCCATGTCCTCAGGAACCGTAACTACTCACAAAGCATTCATGTTCATAATCAGAGGAGTATTAATATGCATATAGGATCTGAACATATGATCTTCCACCAAATAAACCAACTAGCATCAACTATAAGGAGTAATCAACACTACTAGCAACCTACAAGTACCAATCTCAGACTTAGAGACAAGAATTGGATACAAGAGATGAACTAGGGTTTGAGAGGAGATGGTGCTGGTGAAGATGTTGATGGAGATTGGCCCCCTCCCGATGAGAGGAGCGTTGGTGATGACGATGGCAATGATTTCCCCCTCCTGGAGGGAAGTGTCCCCAGCAGAACAGCTCTGCCAGAGCCCTAGATTGGTTCCGCCAAGGTTCCGCCTCATGGCAGCGGAGTCTCGTCCCGAAAGCTTGCTTATGATTTTTCTTCGGACGAAAGACTTCATATAGCAGAAGATGGGCACCGGAGGGCCACCAGGGGGCCCATGAGGCAGGGGGGCGCGCCCCACCCTCGTGCCCAGGGTGTGGGTCCCCTCTGGTATTTTCTTTGCTCAGTATTTTTTATTATTTCCAAAAATAACTTCCGTGGAGTTTCAGGACTTTTGGAGTTGTGCAGAATAGGTCTCTAATATTTGCTCCTTTTCCAGCCCAGAATTCCAGCTGCCGGCATTCTCCCTCCTTATGTAAACCTTGTAAAATAAGAGAGAATATGCATAAGTATTGTGACATAATGTATAATAACAGACTATAATGCAATAAATATCAATATAAAAGCATGATGCAAAATGGACCTATCAGTTCCCTCCATGGAGAAGATGATTGAACAATGGCCGAAGAAAGGGTGAAGGCAAATGGAGGGAGGAAGAGCGTGCGACAGCAGTTCCAAACCGAGAGGGAAAGGCAGAGGTGGTGGACGGTTTCCACGATACAAGAAGAGGCTAGTGGGGAGTGAACGGTTGCCACAGAGATCACACACTGACGACAAGGCCGAGTGAACCGCATGCCGTATGTCGCACACACCTTGATCTGGCTGACCATTTCTTTTGTGTTTCCTAATCACAAACAATTCATCCAAGTGAACCACATGCCGTATATCGCACACACCCTGATCTGGCTGACCATTTCTTTTGTGTTGCCTAATCACAAACAGTTCATTCGAGTGAACCGTATGCTGTATATCGCACACAGCTTCATCTGGCTGCCCCTTTCTTTTGTTCCTCCTCATCGCACACGCAACTAAAATCCGAACCATATGCCCTGCATCGCACACGCAACTAAAATCCGAACCGTGTTTGATGCATCCATCATCGCAAACATTTTTCACCTTTTTGACGGTTTTTTACACCACCGTTTGTGATTATTGCATCGCACACAGTTTCGTCGAAGGGTCTCTGATCGTAGTGTCGTGTTAGCAGTATCCTGAAGTAGTGTATGATGGAACTACTGACCCCGCGGTATGGATCGAAGACTTTCTTCAGCATATTCACATGGCTCGCGGCGACAACCTCCACGCCATCAAATACCTCCCCTTAAAGTTGAAAGGACTAGCATGACACTGGTTAAACAACCTCCCAGAAAACTCCATTGGTAGCTGGGAAGATCTGGAGGATGCCTTTAGAGACAACTTCCAAGGTACCTATGCCCGGCCTCTGGACGCCGATGACCTTAGTAATATAGTCCAGCAACCCGGAGAGTCAGCCCGCAAACTCTGGACTATGTTCCCAATTAAAAAGAACCAAATCATCGATTGTCCGGATGCCGAAGCCCTCGCGGCCTTTAAACATAGCGTCCGTGACGAATGGCTCGCCCGACACCTTAGCCAAGAAAAGTCGAAGTCCATGGCAGCCTTTACTATTGGGGAACGCAGTAATTTCAAAAAAATTGTTACGCACACGCAAGATCTATCATGGTGATGCATAGCAACGAGAGGAGAGAGTGTAGTCCACGTACCTTCATAGACCGTAAGTGGAAGCGTTATGACAACGCGGTTGATGTAGTCGTACGTCTTCACGATCCGACCGATCCTAGTATTGAAAGTACGACACCTCCGCGATCTGCACACGTTCAGCTCGGTGACGTCCCACGAACTCTCGATCCAGCTGAGTGTCGAGGAAGAGCTTCGTCAGCACGACGGTGTGATGACGGTGACGATGAAGTTACCAACGTAGGGCTTCGCCTAAGCACTACAACGATATGACCGGGGTGGAATCTGTGGAGGGGGCACTGCACACGGCTAAGACAACTGTCAACTTGTGTGTCTATGGGGTGCCCCCTCCCCCGTATATAAAGGAGGGGAGGAGGGGGAGGGTCGGCCCTCTATGGCACGCCCTAGGAGGAGTCCTACTCCCACCGGGAGTAGGATTCCCCCCTTTCCCTAGTTGGAGTAGGAGAGAAGGAAGGAGGAGAGAGGGAGAAGGAAAGGGGGGCGCCGCCCCCTTCCCTAGTCCAATTCGGACCCAAGGGGGAGGGGGCGCGCGGCCTGCCCTGGCCGCCCCTCTCTCTCTCCACTAAAGCCCATTAGGGCCCATATACTTCCCGGGGGGTTCCGGTAACCCCCCGGTACTCCGGTAAATGCCCGAACTCACCGGAACCATTCCGTCCAAACATAGTCATCCAATATATCAATCTTTATGTCTCGACCATTTCGAGACTCCTCGTCATGTCTGTGATCATATCCGAGACTCCGAACAACCTTCGGTACATCAAAACACATAAAATCATAATGTCGATCATCACCAAACGTTAAGCGTGCGGACCCTACGGGTTCGAGAACTATGTAGACATGACCGAGACTCATCTCTGGTCAATAACCAATAGCGGAACCTGGATGCTCATATTGGTTCCTACATATTCTACGAAGATCTTTATCGGTCAAACCGCACAACAACATACGTAGTTCCCTTTGTCATCGGTATGTTACTTGCCCGAGTTTCGATCGTCGGTATCTCAATACCTAGTTCAATCTCGTTACCGGCAAGTCTCTTTACTCATTCTGTAATGCATCATCCCACAACTAACTCATTAGTCACAATGCTTGCAAGGCTTATAGTGATGTGCATTACCGAGAGGGCCCAGAGATACCTCTCCGATACTCGGAGTGACAAATCCTAATCTTGATCTATGCCAACTCAACAGACACCATCGAAGACACCTATAGAGCATCTTTATGATCACCCAGTTATGTTGTGACGTTTGATAACACAGGAAGTGTTCCTCCGGTATTCGGGAGTTGCATAATCTCATAGTTATAGGAACATGTATAAGTCATGAAGAAAGCAATAACAACAAACTAAACGATCATCGTGCTAAGCTAACAGATGGGTCAAGTCAATCACATCATTCTCTAATGATGTGACCCTGTTTATCAAATGACAACTCTTTGTCCATGGCTAGGAAACTTAACCATCTTTGATCAACGAGCTAGTCAAGTAGAGGCATACTAGTGACACTCTGTTTGTCTATGTATTCACACATGTACAAAGTTTACGGTTAATACAATTCTAGCATGAATAATAAACATTTATCATGATATAAGGAAATATAAATAACAAATTTATTATTGCCTCTCGGGCATATTTCCTTCAGTCTCCCACTTGCACTAGAGTCAATAATCTAGATTACATTGTAATGATTCTAACACCCATGGAGTCTTGGTGCTGATCATGTTTTGCTCGTGAGGGAGGCTGAGTCAATGGGTCTGCAACATTCAGATCCGTATTTATCTTGCAAATCTCTATGTCTCCCTCCTTGATTTGATCGCGGATGGAATTGAAGCATCTCTTGATGTGCTTGGTTCTCTTGTGAAATCTGAATTCCTTTGCCAAGGCAATTGCACCAATATTGTCACAAGAGATTTTCATTGGACCCGATGCACTAGATATGACACCTAGATCGGATATGAACTCCTTCATCCAGACTCTCATTCGCTGCTTCCAAATCAGCTATGTACTCCGCTTAACACGTAGATGCCGCCACGACACTCTGCTTGGAACTGCACCAACTGACAGCTCCACCATTCAATAAAAATACGTATCCGGTTTGTCACTTAGAGTCATCCGGATCAGTGTCAAAGCTTGCATCGACGTAACCATTTACACGAGCTCTTTGTCACCTCCATAAACGAGAAACATATCCTTAGTCCTTTTCAGGTATTTCAGAATATTCTTGACCGCTGTCCAGTGATCCACTCCTGGATTACTTTGGTACCTCCCTGCTAAACTAATAGCAAGGCACACATCAGGTCTGGTACATAGCATTGCATACATGATAGAACCTATGGCTGAAGCATAGGGAATGACTTTCATTTTCTCTCTATCTTCTGCAGTGGTCGGGCATTGAGTCTGACTCAACTTTCACACCTTGTAACACAGGCAAGAACCCTTTCTTTGCTTGATCCATTTTGTACTTCTTCAAAACTTTGTCAAGGTATGTGCTTTGTGAAAGTCCAATTATGCGTCTTGATTTATCTCTATATATCTTGATTCCCAATATATAAGCAGCTTCACCGAGGTCTTTCATTGAAAAATTCTTGTTCAAGTATCCTTTTATGCTATTCAGAAATTCAGTATCATTTCCGATCAACAATATGTCATCCACATATAATATCAGAAATGCTACAGAGCTCCCACTCACTTTCTTGTAAATACAGGCTTCTCCAAAGTCAGATAAATCCATATGCTTTGATCACACTATCAAAGCATATATTCCAACTCGAGAGGCTTGCACCAGTCCATAAATGGATCATTGGAGCTTGCACACTTTGTTAGCACCTTTTGGATCGACAAAACCTTCGGTTGCATCACATACAACTCTTCTTTAAGAAATCCATTAAGGAATGCAGTTTTGACATCCATTTGCCAAATTTCATAATCATAAAATCGCGCAATTGCTAACATGATTCGGACGGACTTAAGCATCGCTATGGGTGAGAAGGTCTCATCATAGTCAACTCCTTGAACTTGTCGAAAACCTTTCGCAACAAGTTGAGCTTTGTAGACAGTAACATTACCGTCAGCGTCAATCTTCTTCCTGAAGATCCATTTATTCTCTATGGCTTGCCGATCATCGGGCAAGTCAACCAAAGTCCATACTTTGGTCTCATACATGGATCCCATCTCTGATTTCATGGCCTCAAGCCAATGTGCAGAATCTGGGCTCATCACCACTTCCTCATAGTTCGTAGGTTCGTCATGGTCAAGTAACATGACTTCCAGAATAGGATTACCTTTCCACTCTGGTGCTGATCTTACTCTGGTTGACCAACGTGGTTCAGTAGTAACTTGATCAGAAGTTTCATGATCATCATCATTAGCTTCCTCACTTACTGGTGTAGGAATCACTGGAACTGATTTCTGTGATAAACTACTTTCCAATAAGGGAGCAGGTAATGTTACCTCATCAAGTTCTACTTTCCTCCCACTCACTTATTTCGAGAGAAACTCCTTCTCTAGAAAGGATCCATTCTTAGCAACGAATATCTTGCCTTCGGATCTGTGATAGAAGGTGTACCCAACAATCTCCTTTGGGTATCCTATGAAGACACATTTCTCCGATTTGGGTTCGAGCTTATCAGGTTGAAGCTTTTTCACATAAGCATCACAGCCCCAAACTTTAAGAAACGACAACTTGGGTTTCTTGCCAAACCACAGTTCATAAGGTGTCGTCTCAGCGGATTTAGATGGTGCCCTATTTAACGTGAATGCAGCCGTCTCTAAAGCATAACCCCAAAACGATAGCGGTAAATCAGTGAGAGACATCATAGATCACACCATATCTAGTAAAGTACGATTATGATGTTCGGACACACCATTACGCTGTGGTGTTCCAGGTGGCGTGAGTTGCTAAACTATTCCGCATTGTTTCAAATGAAGACCAAACTCATAACTCAAATATTCTCCTCCACGATCAGATTGTAGAAACTTTATTTTCTTGTTACGATGATTTTCCACTTCACTATGAAATTATTTGAACTTTTCAAATGTTTCAGACTTATGTTTCATCAAGTAGATATACCCATATCTGCTCAAATCATCTGTGAAGGTAAGAAAATAACGATACCCACCGCGAGCATCAACACTCATTGGACCGCATACATCAGTATGTATTATTTCCAACAAGTCTGTTGCTCGCTCCATTGTTCCGGAGAACGGAGTCTTAGTCATCTTGCCCATGAGGCATGGTTCGCAAGCATCAAGTGATTCCAAAAGCCCATCAGCATGGAGTTTCTTCATGCGCTTTACACTAATATGACCTAAACGGCAGTGCCACAAATAAGTTGCACTATCATTATTAAACTTATATCTTTTGCATTCAATACTATGAACATGTGTATCACTACTATCAAGATTTAGTAAAAATAGACCACTCATCAAGGGTGCATGACCATAAAAGATATTACTCATATAAATAGAATAATCATTATTCTCTGATTTAAATGAATAACCGTCTCGCATCAAACAAGATCCGGATATAATGTTCATGCTCAACGCTGGCACCAAATAACAATTATTTAGGTCTAAAACTAATCCCGAAGGTAGATGTAGAGGTAGCGTGCCAACGACGATCACATAGACTTTGGAACCATTTCCCACCCGCATCGTCACCTCGTCCTTATCCAATCTTCGCTTAATCCGTAGCCCCTGTTTCAAGTTGCAAATATTAGCAACAGAACCAGTATCAAATACCCAGGCGCTACTGCGAGCATTAGTAAGGTACACATCAATAACATGTATATCAAATATACCTTTCACTTTGCCATCCTTCTTCTCCGCAAAATACTTGGGGCAGTTTCGTTTCTAGTGACCAGTTCCTTTGCAGTAGAAGCACTCAGTCTCAGGCTTCGGTCCAAACTTGGGCTTCTTCACTTGAGCAGCAACTTGCTTGCTATTCTTCTTGAAGTTCTCGTTCTTCCCTTTACCCTTTTCTTGAAACTGGTGGTCTTGTTGACCATCAACACTTGATGCTCCTTCTTTATTTCTACCTCCGCAGCCTTTAGCATTGCGAAGAGCTCGGGAATTGTCTTATCCATCCCTTGCATATTATAGTTCATCACGAAGCTCTTGTAGCTTGGTGGTAGTGATTGAAGAACTCTGTCAATGACACTATCATCAGGAAGATTAACTCCCAGTTGAGTCAAGTGGTTGTGGTACCCAGACATTCTGAGTATATGTTCACTGACAGAACTATTCTCCTCCATTTTGCAGCTGTAGAACTTATTGGAGACTTCATATCTCTCAATCTGGGCATTTGCTTGAAATATTAACTTCAACTCCTGGAACATCTCATATGCTCCATGACGTTCAAAAGGTCGTTGAAGTCCCGGTTCTAAGCCGTAAAGCATGGCACACTGAACTACCGAGTAGTCATCAGCTTTGCTCTGCCAGACATTCATAACATATGGTGTTGCTCCTGCAGCGGGTTTGTCACCTAGCGGTGCTTCCAGGACGTGATTCTTCTGTGCAGCAATGAGGATAATCCTCAAGTTACGGACCCAGTCCGTGTAATTGCTACCATCATCTTTCAACTTAGCTTTCTCTAGGAACGCATTAAAATTCAACGGAACAACAACAAGGGCCATCTATCTACAACAGCATAGACATGCAAAAATACTATCAGGTACTAAGTTCATGATAAATTAAAGTTCAATTAATCATATTACTTAAGAACTCCCACTTAGATAGACATCCCTCTAATCATCTAAGTGATCACGTGATCCATATCAACTAAACCATGTCCGATCATCACGTGAGATGGAGTAGTTTTCAATGGTGAACATCACTATGTTGATCATATCTACTATATGATTCACGCTCGACCTTTCGGTCTCAGTGTTCCGAGGCCATATCTGCATATGCTAGGCTCGTCAAGTTCAACCCGGGTATTCTGCATGTGCAAAACTGGCTTGCACCCGTTGTATGTGAACGTAGAGCTTATCACACCCGATCATCACGTGGTGTCTCGGCACGACGAACTGTAGCAATGGTGCATACTCAGGGAGAACACTTATACTTTGAAACTTAGTGAGAGATCATCTTATAATGCTACCGCCGAACTAAGCAAAATAAGATGCATAGAGGATAAACATCACATGCAATCAATATAAGTGATATGATATGGCCATCATCATCTTGTGCCTTTGAGCTCCATCTCCAAAGCACTGTCATGATCACCATCGTCACCGGCTTGACACCTTGATCTCCAACGAAGCATCATTGTCGTCTCGCCAACTATTGCTTCTACGACTATCGCTACCGCTTAGTGATAAAGTAAAGCAATTACATGGCGATTGCATTTCATACAATAAAGCGACAACCATATGGCTCCTGCCAGTTGCCGATAACTTTTTTACAAAACATGATCATCTCATACAATAAAATTTAGCATCATGTCTTGACCATATCACATCACAACATGCCCTGCAAAAACAAGTTAGGAGTCATCTACTTTGTTGTTACAAGTTTTACGTGGCTGCTACGGGCTGAGCAAGAACCGTTCTTACCTACGCTTCAAAAACCACAACGATTTTTCGTCAAGTGTGCTATTTTAACCTTGAACAAGGACCGGGCGTAGTTACACTCGATTCAACTAAAGTTGGATAAACTGACACCCGCCAGCCACCTGTGTGCAAAGCATGTCAGTAGAACCAGTCTCGCGTAAGCGTACGCGTACTGTCGGTCCGGGCCGCTTCATCCAACAATACCGCCGAATCAAAGTATGACATGGTGGTAAGCAGTATGACTATTATCGCCCACAACTCTTTGTGTTCTACTCGTGCATATAACATCTACGCATAGACCTGGCTCGGATGCCACTGTTGGGGAACACAGTAATTTCACACACGCAAGATCTATCATGGTGATGCATAGCAACGAGAGGGGAGAGTGTAGTCCACGTAACCTCGTAGACCATAAGTGGAAGCGTTATGACAACGCGGTTGATGTAGTCGTACGTATTCACGATTCAACTGATCCTAGTACCAAAAGTACGACACCTCCGCGATCTGCACACATTCAGCTCGGTGACGTCCCACGAACTCTTGATCCAGCTGAGTGTCGAGGGAGATCTTCGTCAGCACGATGGCGTGATGATGGTGATGATGAAGTTACGACACAGGGCTTCGCCTAAGCACTACAACAATATGACCGAGGTGGAATCTGTGGAGGGGGCACCGCACACGGCTAAGACAACTGTCAACTTGTGTGTCTATGGGGTGCCCCCTCTCCCGTATATAAAGCAGTGGAGGAGGGGGAGGGCCAGCCCTCTATGGCGCGCCCTGGGAGGAGTCCTACTCCCACCGGGAGTAGGATTCCCCCTTTCCCTAGTTGGAGTAGGAGAGAAGGAAGGAGGAGAGAGGGAGAAGGAAAGGGGGGCGCCGCCCCCCCTTCCCTAGTCCAATTCGGACCCAAGGGGGAGGGGGCGCGTGGCCTTCCCTGGCAGCTCCACTCTCTCGCCACTAAAGCCCATTAGGGCCCATATACTTCCCGGGGGGTTCCAGTAACCCCCTGGTACTCCGGTAAATGCCCGAACTCACCCGGAACCACTCCGTCCAAACATAGTCATCCAATATATCGATCTTTATGTCTCGACCATTTTGAGACTCCTTGTCATGTCCGTGATCATATCCGGGACTCCGAACAACCTTCGGTACATCAAAACACATAAACTCATAATACTGATCATCACCAAAAGTTAAGCGTGCGGACCCTACGGGTTCGAGAACTATGTAGACATGACCGAGACTTATCTCTGGTCAATAACCAATAGCGGAACCTGGATGCTCATATTGGGTCCTACATATTCTACAAAGATCTTTATCCGTCAAACCGCGCAACAACATACGTAGTTCGGTTTGTCATCGGTATGTTACTTGCCCGAGATTCGATCATCGGTATCTCAATACCTAGTTCAATCTCGTTACCGGCAAGTCTCTTTACTCGTTCTGTAATGCATCATCCCCCAACTAACTCATTAGTCACAATGCTTGCAAGGCTTATAGTGATGTGCATTACCGAGAGGGCCCAAAGATACCTCTCCAATACTTGGAGTGACAAATCCTAATCTTGATCTATGCCAACTCAACAAACACCATCGGAGACACCTGTAGAGCATCTTTATAATCACCCAGTTACGTTGTGATGTTTGATAGCACACTATGTGTTCCTCCGATATTTGGGAGTTGCATAATCTCATAGTTATAGGAACATGTATAAGTCATGAAGAATGCAATAGCAACAAACTAAACGATCATCGTGCTAAGCTAACGGATGGGTCAAGTCAATCACATCATTCCCTAATGATGTGATCCCGTTTATCAAATGACAACTCTTTGTCCATGGCTAGTAAACTTAACCATCTTTGATTAACGAGCTAGTCAAGTAGAGGCATACTAGTGACACTGTGTTTGTCTATGTATTCACACATGTACTAAGTTTCCGGTTAATACAATTCTAGCATGAATAATAAACATTTATCATGATATAAGGAAATATAAATAAGAACTTTATTATTGCCTATAGGGCATATTTCCTTCAATTACCGCACTCATGACCCGCTTCTGCGCGGGAGAGGACAGCTGGTTGGCTCGTTGAAGAAACAATACCAGCGACCCTGGCACCTCCGAAGTCAGGGATGACAATGGTAGGCCACGAGGCAACAAACATAAGCGTCGAAGTAACAATGAAGAAATTGAAGACATAACAATTAATGCTGGGTTCAGTGGCTCTAAATCCGGTCAGTGGAAGAATCCATTCAAAGGAAATAAAGATGGTCCATCAAATTTGGACAAAATACTCAATCGGCCTTGCCAGATTTATGGCACCACTCCAACATAAATTGTTGGGTCTTTAAACAGGCCGGTAAGTTAAATACCGAACACAAGGGGAAAGGATCGCCGACCGAGGATGATGAAGAGTCCCGCCCATAGAACACAGGGGTCAAAAGAAATTTCCCCCTGAGGTGAAATCAGTGAATATGATCTATGTCACGCATATCCCCAAGAGGGAGCGTAAACGCCCGCTAAGGGACGTCTACGCCGTAGAGCCTATCGCCCCTAAATTCAGCCCGTTGTCGGCTTGCCCGATCACATTCGATCGCGGGGACCACCCGACCAGTATCCGTCATGGGGGTTCGGCAGCTCTGGTCCTCGATCCAATCATCGACGGATACCATCTCACTCGAGTCCATATGGACGGTGGCGGCATTCTTAACTTGATCTATCAAGACACCGTCCGTAAAATGGGTATTGACCCGTCAAGAATTAAGCCTAAGCACCACCTTTAAAGGAGTGATACCCGGTGTTGAGGCCCGCTGCACGGGCTCACTAACATTGGAAGTAGTCTTCGATTCACCGGACAACTTCCGAAGCGAAGACTTGATCTTTGACATCGTCCCCTTCCGCAGTGGTTACCATGCCCTACTCGAACGTACCGCTTTCGCCCGCTTCAATGGGTTCCCACATTATGCTTACTTAAATCTCAAAATGCATGGGCCATGTGGCATTATCATAGTCAATGGAAACATGGAGCGCTCCCTCTGTACCGAGGAGCACACCGCGGCCCTCGCAGCCGAGGTACATAGCGACCTTATCAAGCCGAACACTTCATTGGCCATCAAGCCCCCGGACACTGTCAAACGAGTCTGGTCTACCCTGTAGAATGACAACTCGGTCCATTGAGAGCTGGACTAGCAATTCCGCCTCTGTCAGTCCCCCTATCTAATCGCGACATATGTATCGCGCGTACATAACTACGCACTCAAAATACCCTGGGCTAGGACGGAGGCACATGGAGGACAAGGTCCATAATGCGACTCGGCCCTATTTGGACCTTAATCTTCTTCTTTTTTCTTCTTTTTTTATCTTTTCTCTCATATTTCAGGTTTATTAAAACCTAAATCACTTCTCGATGGTACAAGGACCCTTTCCCAGGCCCCTTTTATATACACAATTGTCGATCCTCTCAAAGGATCCTACACCAAGGTGAAAAGCGGCGCAGACGTGCGGCAGGGTGTCCAAAGGATCTCCAAGACCACCTTTTCTTTTTAGGACATGTATACAGCTTTCCCTTTTTTACAAATTCTTGGCATGTCAAATAGCCTTGATGCTTATGGCATTCTCTGTAAGAGCACGTTTTGACGTATCAATCAGACTATAATGGAAACAGTTTTGTCCAACCCTATTCGGTATTGGTTTTTTCATAATCTGTACTCCTTCTACACGTCAGATCGGCATATACACCTCGGCATAATTTCAAATGCCAGGGGCTCTATTCGGCCACATATATTTTCAAAAAAAATCCGAACACTTTCATAGTATACTTCGGCGTCCCGAATACTGCATTATATGCATCGGCTCCGAATCATGTCTTTGGTCAATAGTTGGGTTGCCTGGCTCCTGTGGTTACTACCTTACGTTCCGCTTGTTCGGCTAAGGTAGTAAAGGGAGAACTACTGCGATTGTGTTTCCGGTTCGTCCGGTCAAACAACTCAGTAGAAAAAGCCGAAAACTGACTGTCATGATGCGGCGAGAGCTGGTCAGCAGTTCGGCGACTTGATATAAATCTCTTACGATTTTTCTGTCTTATATGAAGGACTGGTCTTTGTACAGTCACGCGTCTAAGGTTTCCTAGTTGGGATAGCCGCATACGCACCAGGGGCTAATCCTTAGCCCCACCGTGAAACTCCAATGGATAAGTGAAAGTGATAAAGCCGCATAGTCTGATTGCCTGGTTCACTGCTGATAACCCACAAGTATAGGGGATCGCAACAGTTTTCGAGGGTAGAGTATTCAACCCAAATTTATTGATTCGACACAAGGGGAGCCAAAGAATATTCTAAAGTATTAGCAGTTGAGTTGTCAATTCAACCACACCTGTAAGACTTAATATCTGCAACAAAATATTTAGTAGCAAAGTAGTATGGAAGTAATGGTAATGGTGGCAAAGGTAACAGTAGCAGTTTTGTAGTAATTGTAACAGTGGCAACGGTAAAGTAACTAAGCAAAGATCAGTATGCGAAAAGCTCGTAGGCAATGGATCAGTGATGTATAATTATGTCGGATGCGATTACTCATGCAACAGTTATAACATAGGGTGACACAGAACTAGCTCCAGTTCATTAATGTAATGTAGGCATGTATTCAGAAAGGCCATCCGCGCACCCTCTATGCACGCTGAGCGATTCATAGCTTCAACTCGGGGCAGGGCGTCTCCGAGTCGCTTGACCAGGCCGAAGTAATTGCTAGGGATGGGTCCAGCTGGCCACAGTCGGACTATGATGTCCTTCTTGGCCAACCCGGACATCCTATGCAGCTCCGCCAGCTGCATCATCTGGTTGTTCAGCAGCGCTGCACGCTCCAGCACCAGATACTGTGACCAGAAGAGCTTCTCCATCGTGTTCCCTTCTTGGTCCCGGAAATACTGTGCGGCGTCAGTAGTGCTCTTCAGAAGATCCGCAAAGGCGTCTGGAGGACTCCATAGTCAAGTGAGCAAGGCATATTTCTGACTACCAAATTTACTCTGCAAAAGAAAGAGCATACCGGCCGCTATCTGTTCGGCCTGCTTGTTCTCCTCGCAAGCCGCCCGGGACTCGGTCCGCGCCTACTTGGCCTCCTGGAGAGGCTTGGCGAGATCGACCGCTTGGGCCTTATTCTTCTTCTCCAAGGCCTCACACTTGCCGGCGGCGTCCTTGAGCTCTTGCTCCACTTCGGTCACCCGCTCCTCATACTAGTGATGGGCGACCTGCTCGGCCTCTAAATCCGCAGCCGCTTTATCAGCGGCCGCTTTGCTCACCCATGCCTATTCCTTGGCTTGGGCAAGGGTGCTCTTCATGGTCTCGACCTCGGCCGCACTACCTGCAACAATGATCAAGGCAACACATGAGCTTAAACTCCGCATTGGCATATCACTTCAGGTGTGTGAATACTTTTTCAAACATACCTTGCGCCTCATCGAACCGCTTGTTAATACGGACGAGATCCTCATTGGCCAGCTTCAGCTTTTGCTGAAATTCAGACACTTCAGCGGCCTGGGCGGTCGCAGCTAATAGGGAGGCCTGTTTACCAATAGACAAGTACGTTACCTCCTGCGATTATTATTTGATCCTCTATCCGGTCGTTTTTTCAGATCTGAACAGAGTCTTAGGGGCTACTATCTATACACAGGCACATTTTTCATATGAAAAGCGGCTAAGAATATTACATCGCATACCTCGAAGCCTGTTAGCAGGCTCGTGAAGGCTTCGTTCAGCCCGCTCTTGGCGGACCGAACCTTGTCAACCACCACACCCATCAGGGTGCGGTGCTCCTCCATAATGGAAGCATGTCTCAGTGCCTCCATCAGAGTGTTCGGCGCCTCGGGATTAGTAGAGGTCGCTGCCAGAGTTGGTGCTCCCCCTCCTTTAAAGGGGGTTGCTCGCTCGATTCCGGAGCCACATGGGTCTCCGGAATGGTGTTCGGGTGGGGGCCGGACTGGTCAGGGCCCCCGTCGTCAATGTCCATGGGGGTTGCAACTCTGATGTTTTCGGCAGTTGAGGCATTACCCTCTAGCGCCGTCTTGGCGGCCTCTTGCACCTCTCCGTGGCCCGGAGAGGCCCTTTGGGACAACACTTCAGTGTCGTCCGCGACGGTTGGCAGAGAGGCTCGTGGAGGCGTCTCGCTCTCCTCCATCCCCGGCACCAGAGAGTTCCCCTCCAATGATGATGGTTGGGGAGGTCGCGGGCCGGACTGAAGCACACAATATAATGTGTTAAACTACAATAATAAAGGCCAGATATATGTAAAGCATCCTTGGATAATTACGATGCAGCCAGAGGCTTCGCCCTGGGGCGCCACTCGGGGATGACGTCGGCATCTGAATCCGAGCCATTCAAGAGAGATATCTTCCCCCTCTTGGATGCCTCCGCCTCTAGGTCTACGGAGGCCGCCCTTCTCTTCTTCCTCCCCTTAAGGGGAGAATCGCTTTCTGCCTCCTCCTCCTCTTCGTTTTCATCTCCCTCGTGGGAGGAGGGAGCCTCGGTCTCTCCGGACGCAGCGTCCGAAGTACCTTTACAGCGGATGCCACCTTTGGCCTCCTTGCTCTTCTTCTTGGCCTTCTTCTCCGGTGCCTGATGATGAGTTATTCTCACGATGAGTGTTTATTCTCCGGTGTGGGAGGAGGTAGTCAGTATCTTCCACGCCAAGCGGGTTATTCTCATGATGAGTGTTTATTCACTCGTCCTTGCATGAGAGGGGTGGTAATAGGGATTCCCAGTCACAAACTCAAATTGCAAATAATTAAACAAAACTCCCCTGGGACGGTTGTTGGTATGGACGGTACCCGTTGTTTCGGACCAGCCATGGAGTGTGATTATTGGTGGCGGGCGAGTAAACCTTTACTTTTATCACTTGGGAACCGCCACTAATGTTTTTAGCATGGAAGATACCGATAAGTAATGGTCGCGAAGTAAACAAGAAGGGTGCATTTCTCAAAATTTCATTTACCTCTATTTTTTAAAAAACTTGAGCTCTGGCACCTATGCAAATCACTGCTCCCCTCTGCAAAGGGACTATCTATTTACTTTTATGTTGTATCATCACCTTCTCAAATAAGCGGCAGAACTTGAGAGCACTATTGTCATCCTCATGCATTGTGTGTAGCTAATGTTGGGTGCATTATGACTGGATCTTCTCTACCATGAATTACAATGTTTAGTTGCTTCTTGAACTTTGGAGGTGCTATGCATTTATATTTTACGGTCTCAGAAAGGGCTAGCGAGATACCACTATTGTCATATTATATCATGGTTGTTTTGATAAAGTGTTGTTGTTTGAAATATCTTATTATTGCTCGCTAGTTGATTATGCCATTGATATGAGTTAATATAATTTTTACGAGTTGTTGTCGACATGGTTAGTTCTAATCTTTGCTAAAAACCTGGGTGCTACTTAAGATTATTTATGTAAACAAGAGAGTTCGTAAAAGTTTTTCTTTTTCACTTTCTGTTTATCAACTGAATTGCTTGAGGACAAGCAAGGGTTTAAGTTTTGGGGGAGTTGATACGTCTCCATCGTATCTACTTTTCCTAACGCTTTCCATCTTGTTTTGGACTCTAATTTGCATGATTTGAATGAAACTAACCCGGACCGACGCTGTTTTCAGTAGAACTACCATGGTGTTGTTTTTGTGTAGAAATAAAAGTTCTCGGATTAAAACGAAGCTTTAAGAGGATTTTTTATATAATATATGAGAAATACTGGAGCCAAGAACCACCGAACGGGGGCACGTGGTGGGCACAACCCACCAGGGCGCCCCCTCCAGGTGCGCCCAGGCGAGTTGTCCCCACCTGGGGGCTCCACAGATCTCAACCCTGATGCTATAAAATCACATTTTCGGAGAAAAAAATCAGGGAGAAAGAATTATCGTGTTTCACAAGACGGAGCCACCGCCACCTCCTGTTCTTCACTGGGAGGCCAGATCTGGAGTCCGTTTGGGGCTCCAGAGAGAGGGAACTTCGATATTCGTCGTCACCAACCCTTCTCCATCTCCAATTCCATGATGCTCCCCATCAGAATTGAGTAATTCCTTCGTAGGCTCGTTGGTCAGTGAGGAGTTGGATGAGATTCATCATGTAACCGAGTTAGTTTTGTTAGGGCTTGATCCCTAGTATCCATTTTGTTATGAGATTGATGTTGCTATGATTTTGCCATGCGTAATGCTTGTCACTTTGGGCCTGGGCGCCATGATTTCAGATGTGAACCGTTTATGTTATCACCATTATATCTATGTTGTAGATCCGATCTTGCAAGTTATACTCACCCACTACGTGTTATGATCCGGCAACCCCGGAGTGACAGAAGTTGGGACACTTCCTGGTGATGACCGTGGTTTGAGGAGTCCATGTATTCACTATGTGCTAATGCTTTGTTCCGGTTCTCTATTAAAAGGAGGCCTTAATATCCCTTAGTTCCAATAGGACCCCTGTTGGGGATATTCCCACAACTAAGGCCCGGCTCATAAGGATAAGCCGCCCTAAGGCTTAAGTCATCTCTGGGTTTAAGTCGCCCTGACGTTAAGTCATCTTAGATCCTAACCCGGCTGGTGAGACCCGGTAGACAGTCTTTAACCCAACAGACAGTTGTAAGCCGGCAGACAGTCTCTAACCCGGCAGACAGTTATGACCCGACGGACAGATTGTGACACTACAAAAAAATATACTTCCATGATGATACGTGTTTGTCACAGTAGGTCACATTTTTTGTCATGCATGTACATCCATGTCGATTTT
This sequence comes from Aegilops longissima, assembly GCA_021605205.1. Taxonomy (NCBI): domain Eukaryota; kingdom Viridiplantae; phylum Streptophyta; class Magnoliopsida; order Poales; family Poaceae; genus Aegilops; species Aegilops longissima. The sequence goes on from CM038680.1 coordinate 150,037,965, forward strand.
ATGACATAATCAAGATAGTCATACCTGTGTTGTCGTAGAAGTGTTCCATGACATTACCAAAATTATCATCACAAAAGTGTTCACTTCCATGACGATAAATGCCGCGCCATGGAAGTGCTTTCGTCAAGGGTGACCAACACGTGGCATCCACCATAACGGGTCGCCATTAAGCTATCAGGCCTGGTTTTGGATCCGATAACCCGCTAATAGCCACGACCAATGACGATTTTCCACGTGTAAAATTCCCATTGGCCGACGGAACCACGTGTCAGCTCCGCGTTGGCACAGGTGTCACTCATCCAATGGGCGAGATGCGCCTATGATATGTTGACACGTGGACCGGCCCATAGATATTAAATGGGCCGGCCCAACTAAAGGCCCACGAGATTTTGCATCCATAATGGCCGGCCCAGCTAAAGGCCCATGAGATTTCGCCGACCATAATGGGCCGGCCCAGCTAAAGGCCCATGAGACTTTGAGGACACTAATGGGTCGGCCCGTTAACAGGCTGCCATGTTTTGGGCTAAATGCCGGCCCATATTTGATCCGGTCCATTAATAGCCTGACATGTTCCGGGCCCAATAAAGGCCCATATGAGACCCGGCCCGTTAAAAGTCTACCACGTTCTAGCCAAATTACGGCCCAGATCAGATCTGACCATTTAAGAGGCTCTGGGCTAAATTATGGCCCATATCAGATTCGGCCCGTCAACTGGACGCTATGCTTTTGGGCCCACTTGCTAAAGGCCCATTTAGTAATTCAGTCTGGTATTAGTTTCGGCCTGTTAAAGGCCTGTTTAACATTTCGGCCCTATATTTATTTCGGACTGTTAAAAGCCCGTCAAATAGTTAGGCCTAACTACGACCCGATTTGCATCTGGCCTACTCACAGCCGATAATCCGATTGTGCCAAACAAGGACTGAGACAATTTTGGCCTGTTAACGGCCCGTGATGTGATTGGCACAATCATGGGCCGGGGTCTATTTCGGCCTGCTGCCGGCCCGTGAGCTGTTCGGCACATTTCAGGCCCAACCTACTTTTCATCCTCCTAAAAGCCCATTTGAGTTTTCTTGTGAAAATAGGGTCGGCGGTTTACTCGGCCTATTAGAGGCCTGAATCTACTAGTGGGCCAGTTTACATTTAGGCATGTTAACAGACCGATTATGTAGTGATTTGCATGACGACCCGATTATTTACCGTAATTTTACAGTTTGGCCGGTTTACTGTGAAGACATGATATATATACAGTAAAATAACTACAACATCATGAATATGAAAAAACCTAGACTATACAATATAGAAATTACGACATATTAGATCCACTAGGCATCAAAGTTCGTGACTATGATAATAAAGCACAAACAGACAGCAGATTACATACACTGGGCATCAAAGATCGCCGCCACTAGTGCAAATAAACACGCCGAAAAAATAATATACAAAACCGACAGCACTTCAATAGAGTTCAAGAAAGGTTAGCCCTGCTAAAGAGCTGCAGCATAAGCAAATGAGCAAGCTGATGAGATAACGCTTGTTTGACACTTATATCCTCCTCACTCTGAAAGCTAAACAAGCAGACATATGATAGGTTTTGCACATATAAGTATCAGTGCTGACAATTCATCACATTTCTTACTGACGAATAAAGTGACACCGTTTAAAATAGCATTAACACAATATGGTATTGTTCAGGTTAAGACATGGCAGGAAATGACATTGTGAAGAAGTCGGCAGCTTCACGACACCACTGGATTATAGATCAAGAACTCATAAGTATCAATGGTTAGTGTTCTGTCAATTTATCCCATTTTAGATTGGCAAATAAAGAGAGGGTTTAAATAATAGTAGAATGATATGACATTGTTCATAGTTAAGACATTACAGAATATGACATTGTGCTGTAGTGGGTAGGTTCACCACACCACCGGATTACGGATCAAAATGAAGCATACATGCGAGTGCAAAAGAAGATCCCTTGCTCTGTATAGTTTAATTTACATGGTATGCAGAAGGAACTTGGTTGTACAATTGAAAACTTAAATTGAGAAGGACAAACTTTTGTTTATGAACTACATAATAAACTTTAAACATGTAATTTGATGCAAACACAAAAAATAAACAGCTGTTGCAGTCATGCCTAACTAAATATACACAACAAAGTTTGAAGGCTTGAGAAGGATAAACTTACATTATTGGTGAAGACAGGCTCTATAAAGCCCTTGTCCATGCTGATGGGGGGAAATTCAAGAAGTTGACCACATAATCTTCTTCATAAGCATTGCCTTTATTCTACATTTTGTTAAGAGTAAATATAGATGTGATTATATAAGAAAAAATGGAGAATATTTAAGATATGATGAAGAGTGATGCTACATAACCAAGTAGCTATAAATGTAAGTACAATGATACAGGCAAAGGTACAGCCAAGAGCAATGCAGAGCTAAACTTCTTCAGGACCATCGGTGTTATCCAACCTTATGGTAAGAGTAAATATAGATTTGATGCATAGAAAATGGAGGGCAAAGGAAAATAAGCTGCAGAGTGATGATACATGAAGAACTACCTGTCAATATAAGTACACTAATAAAGGACAGCAGGTACTTACAAGAACAATGCAGAGCTAAAAAATTTCATTGGCATTGGATATATTCTACACTAATGTAACCATTCATACAGATCAGATAATTTGGAGCGAACAATTGATAAGCAAGCTATCATGCATACTACTGCCACATAATGAACCAGGTATGAATGCAAGTACAGTGATACAGGATAACAGGTACTAACAAGAGCAAAGCAGCGGGCAGCATATTTGCAATATCCTATCGTTCTTTTCAAACCGAAATTCTTCTTTGAGATGATTTCCTGCAAAAAAGATCCGTAAGGCACATGCGGAAAAGTAGAAGTTCAAATTTTCATGTGATATCATAGACAATACCTCATCCTGGAAATGAGACCAGTGCATAACAAGGTTTTTCCATTCAATGTCTTCTAAATTTAGCACAGTAGACTTCACTGGAAATTCGTTTATAGACTTGCCATCAAAGTGTGATTTCCTTAGGTAACACCGATACTGCTGCAATGCTTCCTTGAAAAGCGCAAGCAAGCTTTGCTCATCATGACTATCCAGATTGACCCTCGCCTACTTACAACAATGTAATGTAAATCATTGATGTGTTCAATCAGCAGAAAACAGGAAAATAATCACCATGAATAATAGCACTTACGCGTAAGTGGCACAGGAAGATGTGAAAATGGTGTTTGTCTTCACTATAATCTTCCCATGATGGGAATATATGCACGTGGTCCCTAACAACATTGGAAGCATTGTCTTTAAAACTGGGAATAACTGGAATGGGGTTCTAATCTGCAGGGATTGGCCATCTCTGCAGTTGGGATAGGTCTTCGACTGGTGGACTTGTTGTAATTTTTGCTGGAGTGGGATTTTTCTGTGGTACGGTTGGTGCTATGGCAACTGAAATCGGCATACCTTTTGCTGGAGTGCAGGTCTTGTCTGGTGGGGCTAGTGGTGTGGCCAGTGAAGTATGGGTATAGTCTGCTGGAGTCGGACCTCGTTTTACATCCTTTGGTTGTACAACCAATATAAGTGGGGTCTTGTCTGATTTCTCGGCACCACCATGTTTTTCAAGGACTTTCTTGGTGCTCCTTGAGGTTGACAATCAACCTCTTCCTTTTGATGTCGATGCACAAGAACAACATTTGAGTGGAAAAACATGGTATGATGACAGATGGAATATGTATTGATAATGGATGGGCATGGCATCTTGACATATATGATGAGTAAACTAAGCAAATGGTAGTGCAACAAAGTAGAAGAAATGCAAAACAACATATGCAAGATACGCGCAATCAATAAAACCTTGCCAAATTAGAACAGGCACCTTGATGGGTGAACAGGACATGCCATCTGCCTTTGACTCCTCGAGGTTAGAATAGTCATTAGTATCATATTCTGAACAAGAATCTACGTGTGGGGAGCGTATGAGTCTCATAGCATCCAGAATGGCACTCAATGCCTTGGTGCCAATTTTGTAAGTCATTGCAGTGTTCCACAATATTCTTCTGATGCGCGGATTCTGATATTCACTGTAATTATGTATAGTATCTAAGAACCATGAAAACATAAACAGTAGTGAGATTATCTTTGTAATGCAGAGGATATTCAAATATAGGGGCGCCCCTGTAAACCCTTATGTGCTATCACTGGATTCTGATGAGAGAGCTCATGTGTGCTGTAATATGGTGCGTGCATTAATATAATCTAGCACAAGTACACAAAAAAGGCTCCAGAAGTAAGGATAGTTGGCAGATGATAGGTTCATAATATACTGTATAGAGAGTTTATTGCCAAACCATGATAACAAGAGCACACAATAACTAGGCAGATCGTAGTGTACATAAAAGGGGTACACCATAACCACGATATATAAATCGGGAAAGTGGAACTGGCTGGAAAATACGGTGTTGTATTGCCGCTACTAATTGAAAGCCTATCGATCACGTACATGCCAGCTCTATCAGTTGTTGACTGCAGATGTCCCTGCTCCCCTTCCTGACAATGAACATACTGTATGTACTAAATACAGAATAAGAAAAGAGGAACATGTTAAAGAACAGAAGAGGAAGCATATTCTTGAGGTTCCGCTTCATTGCATACAATGTTGGTTGCCCACTCATGATGAATCACAGTGCCCAAATAAATGCAATTCCATGCTGTCTCTCTATATGTGGCCACATGCATTTGGAAAATCAAGTGGGAGCATTACCTGACCAATTAAATGTGTGTTTATTAACTAAACCATGTCCGATCATCACGTGAGATGGAGTAGTTTTCAATGGTGAACATCACTATGTTGATCATATCTACTATATGATTCACGCTCGACCTTTCGGTCTCAGTGTTCCGAGGCCATATCTGCATATGCTAGACTCATCAAGTTTAACCCGAGTATTCTGCGTGTGCAAAACTGGCTTGCACCCATTTTATGTGAACGTAGAGCTTATCACACCCGATCATCACGTTTTGTCTCGGCACGACGAACTGTCGCAACGGTGCATACTCAGGGAGAACACTTGTACCTTGAAATTTAGTGAGAGATCTTCTTATAATGCTACCGCCGAACTAAGCAAAATAAGATGCATAAAGGATAAACATCACATGCAATCAATATAAGTGATATTATATGGCCATCATCATCTTGTGCCTTTGATCTCCATCTCCAACGCACCGTCATGATCACCATCGTCACCGGCTTGACACCTTGATCTCCATCGAAGCATCGTTGTTGTCTCGCCAACTATTGCTTCTACGACTATTTCTACCGCTTAGTGATAAAGTAAAGCAATTACATGGTGATTGCATTTCATACAATAAAGCGAGAACCATATGGCTCCTGCCAGTTGCCGTTAACTGTGTTGCAAAACATGACCATATCATACAACAATTTATATAATCACGTCTTGACCATGTCACATCACAACATGCCCTGCAAAAACAATTTAGACGTCCTCTACTTATTGTTGCAGGTTTTACGTGGCTTCTATGGGTTTAGCAGGAACCGTTCTTACCTACGCATAAAAGTCACAACGATTTTCGTCAAGTTTGCTGTTTTAACCTTCAACAAGGACCGGGTGTAGTCACACTCGATTCAACTAAAGTTGATAAAACAGACACCCACGAGCCACCTGTGTGCGAAGCACGGCGGTAGAACTAGTCTCATGAACGCAGTCATGTAATGTCGGTCTGGGCCGCTTCATCCAACAATACCACCGAATCAAAAATTAACATCATATTCATGTTCAAGATCAGAGGGGGTATTGAATAGTATCAAGGACATGAACATATAATCTTCCACCAAATAGACCATCTAGCATCAACTACAAGATGTAATCAGCACTACTAGCAACCTGCAGGTTCCAATCTGAGGTTTTGAGACAAAGATTGAATATAAGAGATGTACTAGGGTTTGAGATGAGATGGTGTCGTTCAAGATGTTGATGAAGATTGGTCCCCCCATGATGAGAGGTTTGTTGGTGATGACGATGGCTTCAATTTCCCCCCTCCCGGTGGGAAGTGTCCCAGGCAAAATCGCTCCACCAGAGAGCAAAAGTGCTGCTACCCAGGTTCTACCCTGAGACGGTGGTGCTCCTTCCCGAAAGTCCTCCCTTTATTTTTTATAGGGAAAATGGGATTATATACCAGAAGATGGGCCATGGAGGCTGGCGAAGTGCCCCACAAGCAACCAGGGTGCACCCTGATGCCTTGTGGGCACATGGGTGGCCTCCTCTAGTATTTATTTCTTCCAGTATTTTTTATTTATTCCAAAATAATTCTCCATAAAATTTCAGCTCATTTGGAGATGTGCAGAATAGATATCTCTGACATAGCCTTTTCAGGTCCAGAATTCTAGCCGTTAGCAATCTCCCTCTTCATGTAAATCATGCAAATTAAGAGAGAAAAGGCATTAGAATTGCTCCATAAAGAATTACATTGATCAAAACATTATAACTAATAGTAGGAAAACATGATGCAAAATGGACGTATGTAACATCCCGAATTTTCAATTTGGAATGTTATACATAAGTCATCCATGCATATCATATTTTATTGCATCTTCGTTCCGCAATCCTCGAAATCCTAAGCAACACAAGGACCCTCGGAGAGAGTTGCGGATTTTTATTTTAATTATTTTTCTCTCCGAAAAATATTTCATAATAAAATAAATGAGGGGCGATAATATGACTTCTTCAAAACAATTGAAATATTGGAGGAAAAATGTTAAAATATTTTGCTGGATTTTATTTGGATTTTATTTGCGTTAGAAAAATTGCACGTTTTCAAAAAATTGCATTTTAGGGCCAAGAAAATGTTCATCTCGTTCTAAATATTTCATTTAGACGGTGAAAATTTGTTTTGGCATTTTTAGATTTTTATTTTATTTTATAGGATTTTTTCTCTGCCGGCGGAACTATTTTAAAAACAAAAAAGTTTCCCCGTGCCCGACTAGGCCTAAGGCCCACCGAGCAGGCCCGGCCCAGCCGCCGCCGCCTCCCCTGAAGCACCGCCGCCGCCGACTCGGACCGAGTCCGAGCCGGACTCCGCCTCCGCCGCGCTTGCCCCCTCCTCAAAGTCGCCGCCCCCTCTCTTAAATACCCGCCACCCGCGCTACACCACCACCACCACCACCCGCCACCGCCGCCCGAACCCGAGCCGAGCCGCCGCCGAGCCCGCAGCCGCCAAACCGCCTCCCACCGCCGCCGCCTCCCATCGCCGCCGCCACCCGCCACCCCGCCGCCCGCCCGTCGCGCCGAACCAGCCGAGCCCCGCCGAGTAGCCACCCCGCCACGCCGCCGTCGCGCCGGAACCAGCCGGAGCCGAGGTAACCACCCCGCCGCCCCGGTTTTATGAGAAAACCGTTCGTTTTTTTAGAAAACCCTAGTTTTCATTTTTTAAATAGATCGGTTTTTCTCCGGTTTATTTATTTAGCGAGCGTTCGCTCGTTCATTCGTTTTAACGAACGCGTTCTTCGTTTAGATCCAGATAACGAACGTTCGTTCGTTATTCTGTTCGTCAATTTTTCTTTTCTCAGATTTATTCCACGTTTTTTCTGATCGTGATTTGTGATCCGATCTTAGTTTCTGTTTATCTTTTCGCTCGTTAGTCGGAATCAGGCGATTCAAGCGCCTAGATCTTTGTCTCGAGACCCTCTTTCCGCTTAAACAACTTAAACAAGATTTTGATACTGTAAAATTTGGCCCTAGTTCAGATTAGTAAACGGATCTTGTTTCTTTCGCCGTTTGAGTTTCGTTGCTCCGTTTGGTTTGATCATTTTGCGAACCGGAGTTCTTAAGTTGAACTTTCTGGTCAACCTCTTTTAGTTGAAGTTTTGCTTGTGCATCTTTGCTTGTTGCTTATGTATGTTATTGTTTGCTTGTGATATAATTCCCGGAGTGCGAATCGTGTTACTGCGAGTCTCTAGGATTCGCGGATCGTCAGCAAGGCAAGTAACACTATGATCATACTCTTTTCATACCCAGTTTTTATGCATTAGCTCAATCCTCAAACATTGCATGGTTAGGATGTCATTAACTTGTGGGTTGGGAAGTAGTAGTTGAGGTAGAACCTATTGCCCTGTTACTATCAAACCCTTGGGAGTTACTTCTACGTGTTGCTTATATTGCTATGCTATGCTCGTAGACATGGTTGGGTTTGAGTGAATCCATGAAAGACGTGAGATTGTTAATTAATGGTTTAATTTAAGGTGGCAACTTTAATACACATCTGGGTGGATTGAGGCACCTGGGGAACCCAGTGTTGTCTGTTTTATTTATTGGAAATCCCGGGGTACCCGTGTGATCTTCCTATGGACCGCCACCCAGGCTCAAAGGGAACTGAGATTATTCATGCTAGAAACTTCCGTGTGCAGCCACAAGCTACCATGGGCTCTAGCATAGTTGAGTAAGTTACGTGAAGCTCTTGAAGAGGTAGATCAGCAGGTAGTGGGTTTTGTAGGTTTGGTATGGTCTACCCGGAATAGAGAGTTAATGTTTCTCAAAGACTGTGTCTCGGTCATCCGATTCTCAAACACCATGTAGTGCGAGAAATCAACGGAGGCGATCGAGTCTTGTGGCGAAAAGTGCGCAAACCTCTACAGAGTGTACAATCTAATCACGGTTAGCCGTGTTCCCAGTTATGGACAATTTTGAGTATCTAGTACTTGAGTTATCACATGTATCTCATCACTCTTAAATAATATTGTTGGGTTGTTAACTACTTTAATTGGGATTGAGTTGGGGTTATACCTTCTCAATGTTTCAACCACCATGATAGTTAAATTAAAATCTATTCCTTTGTTGTAGGGAAAAATTAGCTTTTCGCAAAACTATAACCATAGAGCTTTCCACCAGCCAAATATGCATGTAGTGATAGCATTATTCTGTTCCTGCTCTATTGTGTTATATTGCCAACATATTCCATGTGCTGACCCGTTTTCGGGCTGCAACGTATTATGTTGGAGACTTTTCAGACGAGGAGTAAGGTTCGTTAGGTCATTGCCGTGCAGCTCAGCTATGTCGTTGGAGTTGATGGACTCACTTTATCTTCCAAGCCTTCCGCTGTTATCGCATTAGATGGCCTTAAGCCATATTATTGTAATAAGTTCTCTTTTGAGACATTCGATGTAATAAGTGCGTGATTGCTACTCTGTTATAAATCCTTCAAGTACTGTGTGTGTCAGCATTACTGATCCAGGGATGGCAATGGAACACAGAGACTTGACCATCTGAGGTCGGGTCGCTACAAGATGGTATTAGAGCACACGCTGAGTGTAGGACACGACCACTAAGATAAACCATAGGTCACTCTTCTCTACTCATTTCTGACTCCTCTCCATTTTTCCACTCTTTAGGATGATGGATGAAGAATAAGTTTGCACAACCGGATGAAGACACACCTTTTGGATGCCACTTGAAGGAAGTCACTAGGTACATGAACATTGGAATACCAAGCTTCACCGGGACGTGCAATGCCACCTTACCGGAAGAGGAGCACAAGGAGCACTTGCGTTTAGTTCTCGAGAAACTCAGGGAACACCAGTTATACGCAAAATTCAGCAAGTGCGAGTTTTGGTTGAAGGAAGTTGGATTTCTTGGGCATGTTATATCGGGAGAAGGTATAGCGAGAGACCCAAAAAGGTTCGATCCGTCATCGAATGGTTGGCACCCACTTCAGTTGGCGAGATCCGCAGTTTCCTTGGACTCGCATGATATTATCGGAGATTCATAGATAATTTTTCCAAGATTGCTAATCCAATGACCGAATTGCTGAAGAAGGATACTAAGTTTAAATGGACAGAAGATTGTGAGGCAAGTTTTCAGGAGTTGAAGAAACGTTTGACTACAGCCCCAGTGCTAACATTGCCAGATATACATAAGGAGTTTCAAGTGTATTGTGATGCCTCACGCTTGGGACTTGGATGTGTGCTTATGCAGGACGGAAAGGTTGTTTCGTATGCCTCACGACAACTGAAGCCCCATGAGTTGAACTATGCCATGCATGATTTGGAGCTAGCATCTGTAGTGCATGCATTGAAGACCTGGAGACATTACCTTATTGGGAACCGTTGTGATGTGTACACGGATCATAAGAGTTTGAAGTACATTTTCACGCAAAAGGAGTTGAACCTTAGACAGAGGAGATGGTTGGAGCTTATAAAGGATTATGATATGAAGCTACACTATCATCCAGGAAAGGCCAATGTCGTAGCAGACACTTTGAGCCGGAAGAGTTACGCTAATATCCTTGAAAGTAAGGGATTGCCGAAGGAGTTAGCTAAGGATATCATGGAACTTCATTTGGAGATTGTTCCAAGAGGTTTCATTGCAACAATGGAAGTTCAGTCTACATCGTTGGACAAGATTCGAAAAGCTCAGAAGGAAGACAAAGAGATTGCTGAGATAAAGGAGAAGATGAGCAAAGGAAAGGCCAAAGGTTTTCGCGAGGATGAGCATGATACCTTATGGTTTGAGGACCGAGTTTATGTGCCCAATAACCCAGAGATCAGCAAGTTAATACTTCAGGAGGCTGACTCACCCTACTCGATACACCCCGGAAACACCAAGATGTATTTGGATTTGAAAGAACATTTCTGGTGGACCGGTATGAAGAATGATATTGCCGAGTATGTAGCTGTATGTGATGTATGTCAGAGAGTGAAGGCAGAGCATCAGAAGCCAGCAGGACTGTTACAGCCTATGCTGATACCCGAATGGAAGTGGGATAAACTTGGCATGGACTTTATCACTGGACTACCCAGGACCAAGGTAGGATATGACTCAATATGGGTAGTAGTGGATCGCTTGACTAAAGTGGCTCACTTCATCCCAGTGAAAACAACTTATACAAGTGCAAAGTTGGCCAAGATATATATGTCGAGGATCGTATGTTTGCATGGATTTCCGAGGACCATCGTGTCGATATAGAGGAACACAGTTTACTTCAAAGTTTTGGCATCGATTCGCGGACCACAGGTGCGAGATTGGAGTTCAAGATACAGCATTTCACCCGCAGAGATGGATGTAAAGAGAGAGTCAACCAGATTACGGAGGACATGTTGAGAGCCTGTGCGCTAGATTATGGATCTAGTTGGGATGAAAATCTGCCTTACACAGAGTTCTCATACAACAATAGCTACCAGGCCAGTTTGAAGATGGCACAGTTCGAAGCTCTGTATGGACGCAGATGCAGAACACCACTGATGTGGGATGAGGTAGGAGACCGACAACTGTTTGGACCAGAGCTAATCAAGGAGTCTGAGGAGAAGGTTAAACTGATCCGTGATAGATCAAGATTGCTCGATCCCCGAAAAGTTATCACGAACCACAAGCAAGGAGGTAACCTATGAAATTGGAGACATAGCATATCTGCGAGTATCGCCCTTGCGAGGAGTGAAACGTTTTGGAGTTAAGGGAAAATTAGCTTCGAGATTTGTAGGACCGTATCGTGTTTTGGAACAGATGGGAGAAGTTGCCTACAAGCTAGAGTTACCTGACCGATTGTCAAGAGTTCACGATGTGTTCCACGTCTCACAGCTGAAGAAGTGACATGCTGAGATGGCCGATATACCGTTAAGAGATACAGTGCCCTTGGAGGCAATTCAGCTGGACAGTAATTTGACTTATGAGGAGAAGCGAGTGAAGATTCTTGACTTTACCAAATGAGTCACTCGCAGACAAGGTTATCAAGTTTTGCAAAGTTCAGTGGAGCCACCATACCGAGGAGGAAGCCACCTGGGAACGAGAGGATGATCTTCGCAAGGACCACCCGCACCTATTTTCTAGCCAACCCGAATCTCGAGGACGAGATTCATCATAAGGGGGGTAGGTTTGTAACATCCCAAATTTTCAATTTGGAATGTTATACATAGGTCATCCATGCATATCATATTTTATTGCATCTTCGTTCCGCAATCCTCGAAATCCTAAGCAACTCAAGGACCCTCGGAGAGACTTGGGGATTTTTCGGTTTTCATATTTGATTTTTATCAAATAGCGAAAATGAGGATTTTTTATTTTAATTATTTTTCTGTCCGAAAAATATTTCATAATATAATAAATGAGGGGAGATAATATGACTTCTTCAAAACAATTGGAATATTGGAGGAAAAATGTTAAAATCATTTGTTGGATTTTATTTGGATTTTATTTGCGTTAGAAAAATTGCACGTTTAAAAAAAATTGCATTTTAGGGCCAAGAAAATGTTCATCTCGTTCTAAATATTTCATTTAGACGGTGAAAATTTGTTTTGCCATTTTTAGTTTTTTATTTTATTTTATAGGATTTGTTTTCTGTCGGCGGAACTATTTAAAAAAAAGTTTCCCAGCCGATCGGGCCTAAGGCCCAACCGAGCAAGTAGGCCCAGCTGCCGCCGCCTCCCATGAAGCCGCCGCCGCCGCCGCCGACTCGGACGGATCTGAGCAGACTACGCCTCCGCCGCGCCTTGCCCCTCCTCAAAGTCGCCGCCTCTCTTAAATACCCCGCCACCCGCCGCCACACCACCACCACCACCACCGCCACCACCGCTCAACCCAAGCCGGGCCGCCGAGCCCAGCAGCCGCCTCCCACCCCGCCGCCGGAGCCGCCGCCTCCCATCGCCGCCGCCGCCACTCCACGCCGCCCGCCGTCGTGCCGCAACCAGCCGGAGCCCCGCCGAGGTAGCCAACCCGCCGCCCCGCCGTCGCGCCGGAACCAGCCGAAGCCCCGCCGAGGTAGCCACCCCGCCGCCCCGGTTTTATGAGAAAACCGTTTGTTTTTTTAGAAAACCCTAGTTTTCGTTTTTTTAAATAGATAGGTTTTTCTCCGGTTTATTTATTTAGCGAGCGTTCGCTCGTTCATTCATTTTAACGAACGCATTATTCGTTTAGATCTAGATAACGAACGTTCGTTCGTTAGTCTGTTCGTCAGTTTTTCTTTTCTCGGATTTATTCCGCGATTTTTCTGATCGTGATTTCTGATCCGATCTTAGTTTCTGTTTATCTTTTCGCTCGTTAGTCGGAATCGGGCGATTCAAGCGCCTAGATCTTTGTCTCGAGACCCTCTTTCCGCTTAAACAACTTAAACAAGATTTTGATACTGTAAAATTTGACCCTAGTTCAGATTAGTAAAAGGATCTTCTTTCTTTCGCCGTTTGAGTTTCGTTGCTCAGTTTGGTTTGATTATTTCTGCAAACCGGAGTTCTTAAGTTGAACTTTCTGGTCAACCTCTTTTAGTTGAAGTTTTGCTTGTGCATCTTTGCTTGTTGCTTACGTATGTTATTGTTTGCTTGCAATAGAATTCCCGGAGTGCGAAGCGTGTTACTACGAGTCTCTAGGATTCGCGGATCGTCAGCAAGGCAAGTAACACTTTGATCATACTCTTTTCATACCCAGTTTTTATGCATTAGCTCAATCCTCAAACATTGCATGGTTAGGATGTCATTAACTTGTGGGTTGGGAAGTAGTAGTTGAGGTAGAACCTATTGCCCTGTTACTATCAAACCCTTGGGACTTACTTCTACGTGTTGCTTATATTGCTATGCTGCTATGCTCGTAGACGTGGTTGGGTTTGAGTGAATCCATGACAGATGTGAGATTGTTAATTAATGGTTTAATTTAAGGTGGCAACTTTAATACACATCCGGGTGGATTGAGGCACCTGGGGAACCCAGTGTTGTCTGTTTTATTTATTGGAAATCCCGGGGTACCCGTGTGATCTTCCTATGGACCGCCACCCAGCCTCAAAGGGAACTGAGATTATTCATGCTAGAAACTTCCGTGTGCAGCCACAAGCTACTATGGCTCTAGCATAGTTGAGTAAGTTACGTGAAGCTCTTGAAGAGGTAGATCAGCAGGTAGTGGGTTTTGTAGGTTTGGTATAGTCTACCTGGAGTAGAGAGTTTGTCGGTGTACTAGAGTAGGGGTACCCTAGTACCCCGAACTCGTGCACGGACAGTTGCAGCGCCCCACGGCCGGGCCGGCTTGATGGCCACCAAGATCCTCAGCAGCTCCCTCGGAGCCATTCAAGAACAAAGCAGTCAAGACCCCGGCAAGAGGAGCTTGCCGGGAAGGCCACTCAAGGTGCAAAGGAAACGAGGCCCCGGCAAGAGGAGCTTGCCGGGAAGGCTTGGCGGGCGCTGAACCCCCAAGCGCGACAAGGTTCCCGCCGCGGCAAGGCGCTTGCCGGGGCGGGCGACCTCTCTTCATCTCCGCTCCAGCTCACCCGTCACCGTGTCACCACGGGGCTCCCCCAAGTACGCGTGTCGGTGGGCTGTGCAGCCAGCGGGGAGTAGCGACAAACAGCGCTGACAAGCCACCATCGTGGCGGGCGGAGGCGCACTTAACGATCCTGTTACCTTTGTTAAGGCGATCGAGACGGGCATTGATGACTCTTGTCCCTTGCCGTCAGAGTTAGGTATAGGTTACTGTACACTGTACAAAGCGGTGTACCTACCTAAGTTTTTACCATTGTAACCTTGTCTACTTGCCATATGTGGTAACCCCTTGTGCCTATAAAAGGAGGCCCGAGGGCAACGTAGAAGGGGTTCGGCTGGTTTCGGTCCAGCTCCAGCTTAGTTCATCACATCCAAGCTAGGTTTTGTAGCCCGCATTGCTCCCTAGCAAGAAGAGAAGAGAATCCACAAAGCAGCAGTAGGAGTATTATCTCTCCGGAGAGCTCCGAAGCTGGGTAAAATCCCTCTCGTGTGCATCGCCTCGATCCGCTCTTTGCACAATCTCCGCTCCCCCTCCGAACCACAAAGGGACCCAGGTCCCGTAGGTGCTCGTGGGGGCACGATCAGTTCTTCTCCCCCGACATCTTTGGCGCGCCAGGTAGGGGGTGCGTCGAGGCTGTGTAAACCTGATCCGGCGGTCGCACGGGCAACTCCATCGACATCTTCGTCGACATGGCACCGAAGAAGAAGCCTTCGGCAGCAGCTGAGCCGTCCGCGTCGAACCCACCACCACCGGAGCCGCTCGGTGGGGGAACGCTGGCGGAGGGACCGGCGCCGTCGGAGCCCACGATGCCGCCAGGTCCAAGGACAACGCGGCGCAGGCGTCGGCGTCCGAATCTGCACCGCGTCCATCGCAGGAGGCGGGGCGACAGCGTCATGATACCCGCGGCACCATACGATCTTTGGATCAAGGCCAAGCTGGAGGATCCCGAGGCCCTCGAGACCCGCATGCACCTCAGCATGCCGGCACGAGTGGGGTACGGTCGCTGGGGCGGGATGCTGCTCCTCCTAACTTGGTTAGGAGTCCGAGCATATCCCGTTCTTCGCTCCGTACGCTGTTGCAGCCAACCACACCAGCGGAAGCCTTGGCGAGAGCTTAGTTACTACTAGACTACCCTCCGACGGCCGATAAGGTCGACGAGTGGAGAGCCACAATTCAGAGTCTCATCGGCCGCTTAACGGCGACGCCCCGCTGCAACCGAAAGCGCCAGAATCGCTGCGAGGCGACAAAGCGCGAGCCGATGGCGAAGAGACTTGCTGGGTGCACCCATCAGACACTCCCCTTCCCGAAGGCCAAGATCATCGACTCGCCGGATCCACCTCGGCAGCGACTCCACAGCGTCGTCCGGATCCATGCGAGCTCATCGCGACCAGCGCCAAGTTCTTCGGGCGGCAAGAAGAGGACGCCGAACCCGTATCGGCGCCCAAGAGAAGCGCCGTCAATCGACCAACGCGCCGGCCCATCGTCGATATGCACGCCCCAGGAACCAGCGACTTGCCGTCGCGATGGGTCGCCTGTTTCACTCGTGAGCTGCGGCAAGTCCGTGGCCCGACAAGAAAAACTTCAAACCAGACGTGCGGAGAAATGCGACGGCAGAACACACCCATCGGAGTTCCTCAGATCTACACCATTGCGGCGCAAGCTGCGGGGACGAGACGACAAGATCCTCGCCAACTACTTCCCTTGGTGCTCAAGCCAAACGCCGGATCTTGGCTCATGCACTTGCCGGATGGCTCTATTTCTTCTTGGGCAGATTTGTGCCACCAGTTTGTTGGCGCCTTCACAGTGACCACAAGCCTCATGGCCAGGAGAGTGATCTCCACCTGCTTGCCCGGAAGGAGGGGAGTCTCTGCAAATTCATCCAGAGATTCATCGAGTGCACTACAACATCTCAGACGCCCACCCTGCTCATGTGATCGGTGCATTCCATCGAATGTACGAACTTCGCAGATGAGGAGGAGATGGCGATGTGCAAAGTGAAGGACGTCAGCGAGCTATACGCCCTGGCCGACAAGTGTGCACGCGCTGAAGAAGGAAGAAGACTCCCAGGAGAGAGTGTGGGAGCAGAATCTGACAGTGAGGGGATCGCCCCGGCAAGGAATAGCCGGTGGCGGAACAGCATGAGGAAGAAAAACCAAGAAGTACTAGTTGTCGAGCAGTCCGGCAAGGATGGTGCCGCCAACCAAGCCAAGGCCGTGGCTCGCAAGGAGGTTGCCGTTGACGCCGACCGCCAAGCTGTGGCGGCCGCCGACAAGCCTGGCAGCTCCAACAAGCAGTACTGTAAAATCCACCGCACCAAGGGCCACGATCTCCAGAGCTGCAAGAAAGTCGAGCAGCTTGTTGAGCTACAAAAAGCTGAATACGAGCGGCGAGACAAGGAGAAAGCCCAAGAAGGTGCAGGTGCGGCAAGCAAGAAGAGACCCGGCCGGGGAGGACGCCGCGGCAAGGCCAAGCAGCGGCAAGGAGACAGACCTCCCCGTGGCCGCGACAAGGAAGAAGATGAAGATGAAGATGACGAGGACGATGAGGACGATGAGACTGATGAGCATGAGTTTCAAAAGGCAACAGAGGTCCTTTATGCCGATGGTGGCGGCGCTCTGCATACCTCGCACCGCCAACTTAAGCAATGGATGTGTGAGGTTAATGCAGCAGAACTGTCCATAGAGTCACGCAAACCTCGAAGTGGTCCACACGCCCATCATTTTTGACATTGAGGATCACCCCGATCGCACCATCGCGGTCGGTGTTTGCCGATGTTGGTCTCACCAACCATCCACAACCTCAAGGTAACAAAGATGCTGGTTGACGGCGGGGCCGGCCTGAATTTGATCTCCTCCGCAGTGCTCCAGAAACTTCAAATCCCTAACAGCGAACTCGAAGAAATTGGTACTTTCCAAGGAATCAACCCAGGAAGGAGCAAGCCCAAAGGGAAGATCACGTTGCGGTAACATTCGGCGAAACTCAACTTCAGAATCGAGAGGGTCACGCTTGGCGTCGCCGATTTCCCATTGCCCTACAATGGCATACTTGGCCGTCCAAAGCACTCGCCAAGTTCATGGCCGCCTCATTATGCTTACAACCTACTCAAGATGCCCGCCCGATAAGTGTCATTTCTGTCCATGGCGACAAGAAAGACGCACTTATCTCGCCGACAAGATTTACCGGACGCAGCAGCCGCGACGGATAGCAAACCACTTACCGCTGAAGCTCCGGGGCGAAGAAGACCACTAGGTCCGCAAGAGCTCTGTTCCCACTCCGAAAGCGAACCTCTTGGTGCTGCGCTACCGTCGAGGACGCACCGCCGAGCTCCACCGGCAAGTGCAACAAGGCGATGGCAGCTCCGCCAAAGACCTAGAAGGTGCCGCCAAGGAGGGCGGCACTGGTGGTACCTTCACCATCGATTGCCACGCTTGATCCTAAATAGGAAGACGAGCTCGTTGCTTTCCTGCGGGCGAGTCGATGTATTTGCATGGCAACCATCTGACATCCCCGGCGTTCCCAGGAAAGTAATTGAGCATCACCTAGCTGTCTGTCCTCACGCACGGCCCGTCAAGCAAAAAGTTAGGAAACAGGCAGTGGAGCGCCAAGAGTTCATAGCAGAAGAAATCAAGAAATTGGAAGCAGCAGGGCTTGTCAGAGGAGTCCTCCACCCCACGTGGTTGGCCAATCCGGTAGTGGTACGCAAGGCTAATGGGAAATGGAGGCTTTGTATTGACTTCACAGATGTTAATAAAGCTTGTCCCGAGGACCCATTTCCTTTGCCGCGTATCGACCAGATTGTTGACTCCACGGCTGGATGCGATCTGCTTTCGTTTCTTGATGCATATTCAGGATATCATCAGATCTTCATGGCAGAAGAGGATGAAGAGAAAACCGCATTCATTACACCATGTGGCACGTACTGCTTTTATACGGATGCCTTTCGGTTTGAAGAATGCTGGATCAACCTTTGCAAGGGTAGTCCATGATGCTTTTGGACCACAGATACACAGAAATGTAGAAGACTACATGGATGATATAGTGGTCAAGAGCAAGGATAGGGCAACCTTAGTTCAAGATTTGGATGAGACATTTGCGAACCTGCGCAAGATCAACCTCAAGCTCAACCCCCAAAAGTGCGTGTTTGGAGTCCCTTCCGGCAAGCTTCTCGGGTTCTTTGTATCTCAGCGGGGAATTGGAGCCAATCCCGACAAGATCAAGGCCATTGAGCAGATCGAAGCACCAAAGCACGTTAAGGATGTCAGAAGGCTTGCCGGTTGTGTGGCTGCTCTCAGTAGGTTCATCTCTAAGTCTGCTGAACGCGCCCTTCCCTTTTTCAAGATTTTGAAAAAGGCAGGTCCAATGAAATGGACTCCCGAAGCGGAGGCTGCGCTGCAGGACTTGAAGAGATACCTGTCCTCCGCTCCAATACTTGTCGCACGTAAGCCACAAGAAAAGTTGCTGCTGTATATAGCGGCGACCAATCAAGTGGTTAGTGCTGCGTTAGTAGCGGAGAGGGAGGCAGATGATGAGCCGGCAACCGAGGCAGGCGCATCCAGCGACAAGCAAGATGCTACGCCGTCAAACTCGGGTCCCGACAAGGACGGACCAACGCAGGGTTGCGACAAGATACGGAAGAAGATGGTGCAGCGCCCAGTCTACTTTGTCAGTTCCCTTTTGCAGGGGGCTAGATCGAGGTACTCTGGCGTGCAGAAGCTGCTTTTCGGCCTCCTCATGGCCTCAAGAAAGCTGCGCCATTACTTCCAAGCACATGAGATAACAGTTGTCACTCGCTTTCCGCTGAAGAGGATTTTGCAAAATCCAGAAGCAACAGGCAGGATTGTTGAATGGGCACTGGAACTGTCAAGCTTCGGTCTCAAGTTCGAAAGCACTTCAACTATCCAAAGCAGGGCATTGGCTGAATTCATAGCAGAGTGGACGCCAACGCAGGATGAAGAGATTCCGGAGACGAGCATCCCCGTCAAGGAGGCAAATAAAGAGTGGCTGATGTACTTTGATGGTGCCTTCTCGCTGCAAGGCGCCGGTGCCGGCGTGCTGCTTATCGCACCCATCGGGGAGCACCTCAAGTACATAGTCCAGATGCACTTTCCCAAGGAACAAGCAACAAACAACATTGCAGAGTACGAAGGCTTGCTAGCCGGTCTCAGGATTGCGGTGGACCTTGGGATTAAGAAGCTCATTGTCAGGGGAGACTCACAGCTTGTCGTCCGCCAAGTAAATAAAGATTACCAGAGTCCGTTGATGGAAGCATACGTCGATGAAGTGAGGAAGCTGGAAGAGCACTTTGAAGGCCTGCAAATGGAACACGTTCCAAGAGCACAGAATGATATAGTTGATGGCCTCTCCAAATGTGCCGCACTTAAGTTACCTGTGGAACCAGGGATTTTTGTGCTCAAGCTGACTCAACCAACCGTGACACCATCAACAGGACAGAGCAAGAAGAGAAAATTGGTTTCTGGCGACTACTTTCAGGCAGAGCTCCCCGAAGCCGCCGTCAAGAAGGTCCCTAAAACCAACGCAAATATCACTGAGGAGCAGTCTGCTCCGACAAACCATGCAGTTTGTATCGTTGAAGCAAACGCTCCCGACAAGCTTAGCTCCGGCAAGCTTGACGGGGATCATCGAGCTCCGGCGGGCCTGCAGGTCCTCGCCGTAGAAGCTGATGGTCCCGCTGTGATAGATGAGCCTTTAATCCTTGTTGTCGAGCCACAGGCTCCAACATGGGCACAGCAGATCGTCCATTTCCTTCAGACAGGAGAACTTCCCGAAGAGCAAGAAGAAGCGGAAAAAGTAGCCCGGCAGTCAAGTATGTACCAGTTTGTTGACAACATCCTGTACAGAAGAAGACTCAACGGAGTGAAATTGAAGTGTATTTGCCGGGAAGATGGACAGAAGCTGTTGGCGGAGATACACGGAGGCACGTGTGGTCACCACATCGGCAAGAAGAGCACTTGCCGGCAAAGCTTTCCGGCAAGGTTTCTTCGCCGAAGCCCTCCAGATGCAACCGCACAAGTAACCAAGTGTGAAGCGTGCTAGTTCCATTCAAGACAGATACACCAGCCAGCTCAAGCTCTCGGGACGATCCCTTTATCCTCGGCCCTTCTCGATGCGGGGCTCGACATCCTCGGCCCCTTCCCCGAGCTGTCGGGGCTTTGAATACTTGTGCGTCGCAATCGACAAGTTCACAAAGTGGCGGAAGTGGAACCAGTGAGAAAGGTGACAAGACAATCAGCCGTCAAGTTCTTCGTGTCAATTGTTTGCCGCTTCGATTCCTAACCGGATCATCACCGACAATGGCACACAGTTCACGAAGTCGCACTTTCATGCGAGACGCCCAAGATCTTGGCGCCAAGATCTGCTTTGCTTCCGTTGCTCATCCGAGAAGCAATGGTCAGCGAGAGGGCAAACGCTGAAGTGTTGCGAGGCCTCAAGACCAGAACTTTCGACGGGCTGCACAAGTGCGGAAGAAAGCTGGATCGAGGAGCTGCCGGTGGTTCTTTGGTCGATCGGGGCGGCGCCAAATCGAGCCACCGGCGGACACCCTTTGCTCTAGTCTACGGAGCGGAGGCAGTTCTCCCCACGGAACTTCGATACGGGTCACCTCGAGTGCTCGCTTATGATGAGCTTGAGCAAGAGCAGCTGCGACAAGATGACACGCTGCTCCTCGAGGAAGATCGTCTTCAAGCTCTTTGTCACGAGCCGCTCGTTACCAAAGCAAGCTTTGCATCGCTACCATAGCCGCAAAGTTAATGCGAGAAGCTTCGAGGAAGGCGACCTTATTCTTTGGCGCGTTCAATCCGCCAAGAATTCCAACAAGTTGACACCGAAGTGGGAAGGCCCTTATCGGGTAAAACGAGTCACTAGGCCCGGCGCTGTCCGCCTTGAGACCGAAGACGGCTTTCCGGTGAGCAATTCCTGGAACATAGAGCATCTTCGCAAGTTTTACCCATGAGGCGCGGTTGCGGAACCTGTTCGGCAACCACCCTTTAATACAAGTCTTGCCGCTGTTGCATGTAATCCTTTGTACAAAGTCGGTATGAGACCCGTGCATCGATAAAGCCTATGGTTGCGCACATTTTTGGTAATACATGCTTTCATAATAAAATATGCATGTGTTTACTAACATCTTGTGCAGCACCGCATCCGATGGCGATAATGAGCCATTAGGCTCCACAACTTTCTTTTCTCTTCTTTCTTCTCAAACAAGAAGAAGGTTCATCCACCACAAGTTAACCGGGGGGAGATGAGGAGGAGATAATGATGTGGGCCTACAAGCGTCGCTCGAGGAACTGTCGCCTTGCCGGAAAATGGACAACAGAAAAGCTAAGTTGCTAAGTTTAAGCGACCAGTTTTAAATTTTCAAGTTATCTTCCTCGAACGATAGTACTTTGTATGGAAAACCTGTGCGCGGAGGAACCAAATCGTGACTGGTCGCGCCCTTACTTTGTTTCGAGTCCGCTCAACAATTTAAGTGAGCTGCGACTAGTCCGCGACGAGGTTGCTTGTCGATTAGCGACCCCGCCAAAGAGGCTGCTGAAGTTCACTTTCGGCGCTCGCGGCAAGGGTGCCTGCACCGACAAGTTTCCCTGAAAGCGTAGGGTGAAAACATACAAGGGAAGAAATCGAGTAAAGGAAATAAAATTGCATTCGATTGCCTAAGATAGTGTATATTACATGATAACTTGTCGCAGATCTAATAGCTCTTTCGCCTAAACATGATCTACAGCGACAAGGGAAAGATAGACTTGGCGGCCTAGTCCACGCGGTCGCCCTCGAGCCTCTTGACTCTGCTCACCCTGTCCACAATGGGTGCGACAAGGGTCTTGGCGCTTCAACATCGGCGGATGGGCAGGGACTTGTGGGCCTTGGAGAAGTCGACGCTTGGGTTGCGGAAGGCCACCTTCATCAACACCTTCTGGAGAGCCTCGGCACAGACTTGGCGAGATTCCTCCGCCAATTGCTTCGGAACCTCATCCTGGAGCCGCCGGATACCCGCCAACACGCCTTTGAAAAATAGGCTGAGCTTGACGCTGGGTTGGAGGTTCTCGTCGGTGGAATATCCAAGATCTGTCATCCCCAACTCTATCAGCTCATTGTGGATGTCGGCGGCGGTGTCCACAAGACCTTCTGTCCAATGCATTATGCTGTCCCGAAGATTATTCTGGGCGGTCACGGCATTCGACAGCAACTCCTCGGTGGCCTTGATTTTCTCCAGCAAGCCCGTCTCCCGCTCCCTGACGCCGTTCAACGTCTCCGTCAAGGTGGTCAATTTCAGCTCCAGATCCGCCTTGACGTCCTTGGCGGCGTCGATTTCCTTGATCTTTTCAGCCAAGCGACCCTGCAGCTCGCCGAGGATGTAAGCGTCCTTCTCACGCTCGCGTTTCAGCCCGGCGACCTCCTCGGCACTCTTCTGGAGGGTGGACTCCAGCTGAGCCACCCTCGTCTCCAGTTCCCCTTTGGCGGCCTCGGCAGCCGCAGCAGCATCTTTTTCCTCCTGAAGTGGCCCGCCGATCGTTTGCTCGCGCGCGGCGAGATCTTCCTCAAAGCTGTCGAGGTTGATCTTCCGCTGCTCCAGCTCGCCTTCTCTAGCGGAGAGCTTCTCACCAGCAAGCCTCTGCTGCTCCTCAACCTCGCCTTTCTCCAAGATAAAGGCCGTGCGCTCCTCAGCAAGCTGCTCCCGAGCCTCTGCTATGTCCCGGAGAGTCTCTTTGTTGGCGCGTTGGAGCTCTTCCGCACGTTTCTCCAAGTCAGCCCCGCCCTCGCGACAAGCGCCTCTCTGGACTCGGTTTGGCTTGTCGGTAGCGCGAAGAGCGACAACAACCTCCTTAGCAGCTGCTCCTCCTCGGTTCATCACTGCTGCTGCTCGGGGCATCAACCAGCGACCGCCGGCGGAGGCAAGCAGCTCCGCATCGAAGGTCTCCACTTGGTGGGCGCCACAGAGCTTGATGCCCATGGGAGCTTGATGAAGACACCCTCACCGGCTTTGGTGTAGGCGCTGGCTGGGGCTCCTCGAGTCAGGTGCGGCATCGGTGGCGGGGATCGGCGGTCGGTGCAGCGCTGGCGCTCCTGCGGCCTCCGGGCCGTCAGTGCGATCGCCGGTTTCCTCCCAAGCCTCTGCACCAGCGGCCTCGGCAGCCTCCTCGCCGGGCGGGCTTGTCGGCACCAGCTCCCTCCTCCTCCATGTTAGCGGCGTCGGCGTTGTCGCCGCCAAGGCCCTCCTCGCCCGGCAGCCTCGGTTTCCATCGGATCTCGGGCAGATGGATCTGATGGTCAGAAGGAGGAAACACAAATCAAACAGATATTCGAAAGAGGGAAACGGAAGAGCAGAACCCAAGGAAAACTATCAAGATAAGAATGTTACCCGCAGTAGGGCCTGTGGCCGCGGCCTCCCTGCCGGAGGGTCGTTGGCGCCAGTCCTTGTCGGGAAGCTCCCCTTGTCGGAGAAGCCTCCCTTGCCGGAGAGTGCTCCCTTGGCGGAGAATTCTCCCTTGGTGGCGTAGTTGAAGCAAGCAGAATCTCGGGAGCGGCCTCCGGGGCCTCCCGATGAGGCTGGGCCTCGGGGGTAGCCTCCGGTGCTCCATGATGTGGCTGCTTTGCTCCTACAAAATCAACAAACCAGATATAAATAACGAAAAGCACCCAAGCGCCTAACCACGGGAAGCATACCAGATACTTACTGGGCCAGGCTGTCTTTGAGGCTGCTCTATTGAAGGGTTGCGGGTCCGACAAAGGAGTCCTGACGTGTCCCCTGCTGCAGGAGTCGCCCGAGGCGCACGACCACCGGCGTCTTGGCCTTTTCGGCGCCTCTGAGCTGACGCATACGAAGAAGAAAGTTGAGTGGAACTAGTCAGATATAAGATAAAGCAATGAATTGGAAGACTACAAATAGCAGCGGCAAGATCTTACTCTTCCTCTTCTTCCTCGGCTGAGGCGGAGAGATCAAACTCTGCTCAATAGCGACGGATTGGGGAAGACTCCCTCGGCGCTTAGCAGTCTGAGGGGCCACGACTCCGAAGGCCACGAGCACATCGCCGTGGCGGAATGAGACGCCCCCGGCTGCAACACTTTGCCGCGTGGAGCGCGTCGGCGGCGCGGCGGCTGCTGGACCGTATGCTCCCCCACCATTTCTTCGGTCCTCCGGAGACGTCTCCTTGGCGGGGCGGCGAGCTCCTCCTGCGGCAAGCTACTTGACGGCGGAGGAGAGGCGTCCCCAGCAGGCTCACTTGGGTCGTTGTCGGGCTCGATCTGCTCCTCCTCACCGATGAACTCTTCTCGGTCGGCAAGGCTTGCCGCCTCGGCCCTCTCTGCTTCCTCGACTGTGAACCCAAACGCACCGGCGGCAGCGGCCTCTGCAGCCTCCTCCACCCTTGTGGCGATGCGCGCCATCTCCTGAGCAGTGGTATCGCGGGTGAGCCGCCTCTTCTCGTCGGCGCGGACCGGCACTTCAGACAAGTCGTCGAAGAACTGCTGCACTATGTCATCGGCGGGTTCCTGCCAAGTTGGAACGATCCCATGGGAGTCGCTGGCGGCATTATCGCGGATGAGATCAAGCGCCGGTTGTTGCACAAGGTCACAACTCCCTCGGCAACATGCACCATCCGGGGTTATCCGCCGGGCTTGAACAGCTCCGCAGCATGCCGTCAAGCTCGGGTGGTGAAATTCAATTTAGGCCTGGGCGCAGCCTCATGATATCTGCCGCGTTCGGATTTCCCAAGCAGGTCTCCTTTCTCCTGCAAGGGTGCAATGCGGCGAAGGAAGTCGCGCCAACTGCCCCTCGGTAAGCCCTGCTTGCGGGGCGCAAAATCTAGTCGTGGCAATCTTCAACTTGTCGTCCTCCGGCGCCAAGTTGCTCCAATCGTTGCCGCGAACTATGGGGGTCTTGCGCAGGGCGGTAAAAGGCTGTGGCTCCTCCTCTAAGATCCAGCACCAGTCAGCCCTCCACTCCTCCCATTTGCTGCGCAACTCTCCGTCAAGGTACGCTTCCTTCTTGCCGATTCTAGAGGTCCATGCAATCCCTCCGGCAAGCGGCTCTCCTCTCTCTACGCGGGGTGAGAAGTAATGGCGGAAGAGGGCAACATTTGGGTGGACCCGACAAAGTTCTCGCAGAGATGTGCGAAAACGGCCAAGGTAAGGACGGCGTTGGGGTGAAGTCAAGAAAGCGGAGGCCGTGGGTGTTCATGACATCAGAAAAACTCAGAGAAAAGGTGGGCGAGCCCGCACCAGAAGAAAATCGCAAAGAAGGGGTACCCAAGGAGACCTTGGCAGATGTGGCGGCGGAGATGACCCTCGTCTTGCGGATGCGCCCGTGGTCACGTCGACAGAAGAAAAGTAGTACAGCTCCGCAGCTCCTTCCTGCTGGCGAGGGGTCGAAGAGGCCCGCTCCTTCCATGGCGCCCATGAGCCATCAAGCGCTCGGCGGATTCCGCGCCTTCCCTTATCGGCCTTGAGCCATAGGGGTCGTGGAGGAGGAAGCCCGACGTCGTGGGTGGCACCGTGGCAATGGAGGGGGCGTCGCTCTTTGTGGACTCGAGAAGGAAGGGGAAGGCGATGGGGTTTTTTCGATGTGACAGCAAGGGCAAGTGGGCGTCCTGCCCCGGTTCCTCCGCTTATAAAGGGGAGAGGGGGGGGGGGCGGGCACTCCGATTTTTCCATTAAAGAAAGCCCCACGATCTCCCCCACGACGCCACGTCCGACGCGTGTCGTTCGTGGGAGACATGGTGGGTCCAAGGCAAGTAACGGCGTAATCAAGACCACCCGCGCCCGTGCCTTTGTTTTGGGCCTGGCCCAATAGAGCTTAGCGCGTGTGTGGCCCAGGCCCGGGGCTCTGTCGGTGTACTAGAGTAGGGGTACCCTAGTACCCCGAACTTCGTCTGCAGACAGATTACAGCGCCACGGCCGGGCGGCTTGATAGCCACCAAGATCCTCGGCAGCTCCTCGGAGCCATTCAAGAACAAAGCAGTCAAGACCCGGCAAGAGGAGCTTGCGGGAAGGCCACTCAAGGCGCAAAGGAAGCGAGGCCTCGGCAAGAGGAGCTTGCCGGGAAGGCTTGGCGGTATGAACCCCAAAGCGACAAGGTTCCCTTGCCAGACAAAGGCGCTTGCCGGCGGGCGACCTCTCTTCATCTCCGCTCCAGCTCACCCGTCAGCGTGTCACCACGGGCTCCCCAAAATCGCACGCGTGTCGGTGGTGCAGTGCAGCCAGCGGGAGTAGCGACAAACAGCGACAAGCCACCATCGTGGCGGTGGAGGCGCTTAACGATCCTGTTACCTTTGTTGGGCGGTGAGGCGGGCATTGATGACTCTTGTCCCTTGCCGTCGAGTTAGGTATAGGTTCTTGTACCTTTGTACAAAAGCGGTGTACCTACCTAAGTTTTACCATTGTAACCTTGTCTACTTGCCATATGTGGTAACCCTTGTGCCTATAAAAGGAGGCCGAGGGCAACGTAGAAGGGGTTCGGCTGGTTTCGGTCCAGCTCCGACAGTTCATCACATCAAGCTAGGTTTTGTAGCCGCATTGCTCCCTAGCAAGAAGAGAATCCACAAAGCAGCGGTGAGGAGTATTATCTCTCAGGAGCTCGAAGCTGGGTAAAATCCCTCTCGTGTGCATCGCCTCGATCCGCTCTTTGCACAATCTCCGCTCCCCCTTCGAACCACAAAGGGACCCTGGTCCCGTAGGTGCTCGTGGGGGCACGATCAGTTCTTCTCCCCCGACAGAGTTAATGTTTCTGAAAGACTGTGTCTCGGTCATCCGTTTCTCAAACACCATGTAGTGCGAGAAATCAACGGAGGCGGTCAAGTCTTGTGGGGAAAAGTGCGCAAACCTCTGCAGAGTGTACAATCTAATCATGGTTAGCCGTGTCCCCGGTTATGGACAATTTTGAGTATCTAGTACTTGAGTTATCACATGTATCTCATCACTCTTAAATAATATTGTTGGGTTGTTAACTACTTTAATTGGGATTGAGTTGGGGTTATACCTTCTCAATGTTTCAACCACCATGATAGTTAAATTAAAATCTATTCCTTTGTTGTAGGGAAAAATTAGCTTTTCGCAAAACTATAACCATAGAGCTTTCCACCAGCCAAATATGCATGTAGTGATAGCATTATTCTATTCCTACTCTATTGTGTTATATTGCCAGCATATTCCATGTGCTGACCCGTTTCCGGGATGCAACGTATTATGTTGCAGACTTTTTAGACGAGGAGTAAGGTTCGTTAGGTCGTATCCGTGCAGCTCAGCTATGCCGTTGGAGTTGATGGACTCACTTTATCTTCCAAGCCTTCCGCTGTTATCGCATTAGATGGCCTTAAGCCATATTATTTTAATAATTTATCTTTTGAGACATTCGATGTAATAAGTGTGTGATTGCCACTCTGTTATAAATCCTTCGAGTACTGTGTGTGTCAACATTACTAATCCAGGGATGACACTGGAACACGGAGACTTGACCATCTGAGGTCGGGTCGCTACAACGTATCAACAACCGCCGGTAATCTCGGGGTCGAAGCCGACTACTTTGTACTTGTCCTCAGCAAGCAACTAATTCATAGTATGGATGGAGCTCTCAACCGAGATCGGCTCATGCGTGTACACCACCGCTTCATAATTGGAGAAGCCTTCCCCAAGCTTGAGGGAGATTCTCTTCTTCCTATTGCACAAAGTGAAATATTTCCTATAAGGCAACTTGTTTCTTATGAACAGGAAAATATTTTCAAAGAAGTAATATATCATATCCTGTGCACTACACACACAACCGGGACATCACCCTTAAATGGGAAAGGAAACAACTTAAGAATATAATAGTAGCAAATTTTTCCTCATGGGAAAATAGGGTGGCTACATTATTCAATTTAGTAAGCTGTGCTGATAAATCACAAGTATAGGGGGTCGCAACAGTTTTGGAGGGTAGAGTATTCAACCCAAATTTATTGATTCGACACAAGGGGAGCCAAGGAATATTTGCAAGTATTAGCAGTTGAGTTGTCAATTCTGTTGGGGAACGTAGCAGAAATTCAAAATTTTCTACGCATCACCAAGATCAATCTATGGAGATTCTAGCAACGAGAGAGAGAGAGAGAGAGAGAGAGAGAGAGAGAGAGAGAGAGAGAGAGAGGGAGTGCATCTTCATACCCTTGAAGATCGCTAAGCGGAAGCGTTACAAGAACACGGTTGATGGAGTCGTACTCGCGGCGATTCAAATCGCGAAAGATCCGATCTAGCGCCCGAGCGGATGGCGCCTCGCGTTCAACACACGTACAACCGGGGCGTCTCCTCCTTCTTGATCCAGCAAGGGAGAGGATAAGTTGAGGCGAACCCGATAGCTGGCGTGGCGTGGTGGTGATGGAGCTCGTGGTTCTCCGGTAGAGCTTCGCTAAGCACTACGGAGGAGGAGGAAGTGTTGGAGGAGGGAGAGGGCTGTGCCAGGGAAGAGGTGCGGCTGCCCTCCCACCCCTCCACTATATATAGGGGCAAGGGGAGAGGGGGAGGCGTCCTAGGGTTTCCCCTAGGGGGCGGCGGCCAAGCAGATTGGATCTCCCTAGGGAAAATCCTAGGGAGACTTGCCCCCCAAGCCAAGCAGGTGGAGGATTGCCTCCCAAGCCAGGTGGAGGCGCCCCACCTCCTCAAATAATGTGGGAAAGGGTGTGGGGGGGGGGGCGCACCACCCCTTATTGGGCTGGTTTGCCCCTTCCCCTTTGGCCCATGAGGCCCTCCAACACTTGCCGGGGCTCCCGAAACACCTTTCGGTCATGCTGGCCATAGCCTGGTACCCCCGGAACACTTCCGGACTCGAATACCCTTCGTCCAATATATCGATCTTCACCGCCGGACCATTCCAGAACTCCTCGTGATGTATGGGATCACATCCGGGACTCCGAACTACCTTCGGTAACCACATACTATTTCCCATAACAACTCTAGCGTCACCGAACCTTAAGTGTGTAGACCCTACGGGTTCGGGAATCATGAAGACATGACCGAGACATATCTCCGGCCAATAACCAACAGCGGGATCTGGATACCCATGTCGGCTTCCACATGTTCCACGATGATCTCATCGGATGAACCACGATGTCGGGGATTCAAGCAATCCCGTATACAATTCCCTTTGTCAATAGGTACGTTACTTGCCCGAGATTCGATCGTCGGTATCCCAATACCTCGTTCAATCTCGTTACTGGCAAGTCACTTTACTCGTTCCGTAATGCATGATCCCGTGACTAACTACTTAGTCACATTGAGCTCATTATGATGATGCATTACCGAGTGGACCCAGAGATACCTCTCCGTCATACGGACTGACAAATCCCAGTCTCGATTCGTGCCAACCCAACAGACACTTTCGGAGATACCTGTAGTGCACCTTTATAGCCACCCAGTTACGTTGTGACGTTTGGTACACCCAAAGGGAGTTGCACAATCTCATGGTCTAAGGAAATGATACTTGACATTAGAAAATCTTTAGCAAATGAACTACACGATCTTGTGCTATGCTTAGGATTGGGTCTTGTCCATCACATCATTCTCCTAATGATGTGATCGCGTTATCAATGACATCCAATGTCCATGGTCAGGAAACCATAACCATCTATTGATCAACGAGCTAGTCAACTAGAGGCTCACTAGGGACATGTTGTGGTCTATGTATTCACACATGTATTACAGTTTCCAGTTAAAAGCATGAACAATAGACAATTATCATGAACAAGGAAATATAATAATAGCCATTTTATTATTGCCTCTAGGGCATATTTCCAACAGTCTCCCACTTGCACTAGAGTCAACAATCTAGTTCACATCACTATGTGATTGTAATGAATCCAACACCCATTGGGTTTGATCATATCTCGCTTGTGAGAGAGGTTATTAGTCAACGGGTCTGAATCTTTCAGATCCGTGTGTGCTTTACAAATCTCTATGTCATCTCCTAGATGCAGCTACCATATGCTATTTGGAACTATTCCAAATAACTGCTCTACTATGCGAATCCGGTTTACTACTCAGAGTCATCCAGATTAGTGTCAAAGTTTGCATCGGCGTAACCCTTTACGACGAACTCTTTTACCACCTCCATTATCGAGAAAATTCCTTAGTCCACTAGTTACTAAGGTTAAGTTTGACCGCTGTCATGTGATCCATTCCTGGATCACTCTTGTACCTATAGTGACTCATGGCAAGGCACACTTGGTCTTGGTACTCAGCATAGCATACTGTAGAGCCTACATCAAAAGCATAGGGGACGACCTTCGTCCTTTCTCTCTCTTCTGCCATGGTCAGGTCTTGAGTCTTACTCAATATTCATACCTTATAGCCAAGAACTCCTTTGCCGATCTATTTTGAACTCCTTCAAAATCTTCTCACGGTATGTGTTCATTTGAAAATACTATTAAGCGTTTTGATCTATCCTTATAGATCTTGATGCTCAATGTTCAAGTAGCTTAATCCAGGTTTTCCATTGAAAATCACTTTTCAAATAACCTATATGCTTTCCAGAAATTCTACATCATTCCCGATCAACAATATGTCAACAACATATACTCATAAAAAATGCTATAGTGCTCCCATTTACTTCTTTGGAAATACAAGTTTCTCATAAACTTTGTATAAACCCAAAATCTTTGATCATCTCATCAAAGCGTATATTCCAACTCCGAGATGCTTACTCCAGTCCTTAGAAGGATTGCTGGAGCTTTGCATACTTGGTAGCACCTTTCAGGATTGGCAAAACCTTCTGGTTGCATCACATAATACCTTTCCTCAAGAAAATTGTTGAGGAAACAATGTTTTGACATCCTATCTGCAAGATTTCATAAATAATGCAATAACTGCTAATGTAATTCCAACAGACTCTTAGCATCGCTACGAGTGAGAAAGTCTCATCGTAGTCAACTCCTTGAACTTGTCAGAAAACATCTTAACGACAAGTCGAGCTTTCTTAATGGTGATACTTACCATCATTGTCCGTCTTCCTTTTAAAATCCATCTGTACCTAACAACCTTACGACCATCGAGTAGTTCTTCCAAAGTCTATACTTTGTTTTATACATGGATCCTCTCTCGAATTTTATGGCCTCGAGCCATTTGTCGGAATCTGGGCCCACCATCGCTTCTCCATGGCTCGTAGGTTCATTGTTGTCTAGCAACATGACCTCTAAGACAGGATTACGTACCACTCTGAAGTAGTACGCATCCTTGTCGACCTACGAGGTTTGGTAGTGACTTGATCTGAAGTTTCATGATCACTATCATCAGCTTCCACTTCAGTTGGTGTAGGTGCCGTAGGAACAACTTCTTGTGCCCTGCTACACACTAGTTGAAGTGATGGTTCAATAACCTCATCAAGTCTCCACCATCCTCCCACTCAATTCTTTCAAGAGAAACTTTTCCTCGAGAAAGGACCCGATTCTAGAAACAATCCCTTTTGCTTCCAATCTGAGATAGGAGGTATACCCAACTGCTTTTGGGTGTCCTATGAAGATGCATTTATCCGTTTTGGGTTCGAGCTTATCAGCCTGAAACTTTTTCACATAAGCGTCGCAGCCCCAAACTTTTAAGAAACGACAAATTAGGTTTCTCCAAACCACAGTTCATACGGTGTCATCTCAACGGAATTACGTGGTGCCCTATTTGAAGTGAATGCGGTTGTCTCTAATACCTAACCCATAAACGATAGTGGTAATTCGATAAGAGACATCATGGTATGCACCATATCCAATAGGGTGCATTTATGATGTTCAGACACACCATCACACTATGGTGTTCCAGGCGGTATTAGAAACAATTTCCACAAGGTCTTAATTGTGTACCAAACTCGTAACTCAGATATTCATCTCTATGATCATATAATAGACATTTTATCCTCTTTCCACGATGATATTCAACTTCACTCTGAAATAGCTTGAACCTTTCAATAATTCAGACTCGTGTTTCATCAAGTAAATATACTTAGAATCTACTCAAATCATCTGTGAAGTAAGAGCACAACGATATTCACTGCGTGCCTCAGCACTCATTGGATTGCACACATCAAATGTATTACTTCCAACACATTTCTCTCTTGTTTCATCTCACTGAAAAACGAGGCCTTTCAGTCATCTTGCCCATGTGGTATGATTTGCATATCTCAAGTGATTCAAAATCAAGTGTGTCCAAACAATCCATCTGTATGGAGTTTCTTCATGCATATATACCAATAGACATGGTTCGCATGTCTCAATCTTTTCAAAACGAGTGAGTCAAAAGATCCATCAACATGGAGCTTCTTCATGTGTTTTACACCAGTATGACTCAAATGGAAGTGCCACAAGTATGTGGTACTATCATTACTATCTTATATCTTTTGGTATGAACATGTGTATCACTACGATCGAGATTCAATAAACCATTCATTTTTTAGGTGCACGACCATTGAAGGTATTATTCAAATAAACAGAGTAACCATTATTCTCCTTAAATGAATAACCGTATTGCGATAAACATAATCCAATCATGTCTATGCTCAATGCAAACACCAAATAACAATTATTTAGGTTTAACACCAATCCCGATGGTAGAGGGAGCGTGCGATGTTTGATAACATCAACCTTGGAAATACTTCCAAGACATATCGTCACCTCACCTTTAGCTAGTCTCCGTTTATACTGTAGATTTTTATTTCGAGTTACTAACACTTAGCAACCGAACCGGTATCTAATACCCTGGTGCTACTAGGAGTACTAGTAAAGTACACATCATAATGTATATCCAATATACTTCTGTTGACCTTGACAGCCTTCTCATTTACCAAGTATCTAGGGTAGTTTTGCTTCAGTGACCGTTCCCCTCATTACAGAAGCACTTAGTCTCGGATTTGGGTTCAACCTTGGGTTTCTTCACTAGAGCAGCAACTGATTTGCCGTTTCATGAAGTATCCCTTCTAGCCCTTGCCTTTCTCGAAACTAGTGGTTTTACTAAACATCAACAATTGATGCTCCTACTTGATTTCTACTTTCACGGTGTCAAACATCACGAATAGCTCAAGGATCATCATGTCTATCCCTGATATGTTATAGTTCATCACAAAGCTCTAATAGCTTGGTGGCAGTGACTATGGAGAACTATCACTGTCTCATCTAGAAGATTAACTCCCACTCGATTCAAGCGATTGCAGTACTCAGACAATCTGAGCACATGCTCAACGATTGAGATTTTCCCTTAGTTTGCAGGCTTAAGAAACTTGTCAGAGGTCTCATACCCCTTGACGTGGGCACTAGTCTGAAATCCCAATTTCAGTCTTTGGAACATCTCATATGTTCTGCGATGTTTCAAAAACGTCTTTGGCGCCTCAATTCTAAACCGTTTAACATTACGCACTCAACTATCACGTAGTCATCAAAACGTGTATGTTAGATGTTCGCAACATCCACAAACGACGCTCGAGGTTCATCACACCGAGCGGTGCATTAAGGACCTAAGCCTTCTGTGCAGCAATGAGGACAATCCTCAGAATAAGGACCCAGTCCGCATAATTGCTACTGTCAACTTTCAACTAAATTTTCTCTAGGAACGTATCTTAAACAGTAGAACTAAAGAGTAAGCTACGACATAATTTGCAAAGATCTTTTGACTATGTTCATGATAATTAAGTTCATCTAATCAAATTATTAATGAACTCCCACTCAGATAGACATCCCTCTAGTCATCTAAGTGATACATGATCCGAGTCAACTAGGCCGTGTCCGATCATCATGTGAGACAGACTAGTCATCATCGGTGAACATCTTCATGTTGATCGTATCCACTATACGACTCATGTTCGACCTTTCGGTCTCTTGTGTTCCGAGGCCATGTCTGTACATGCTAGGCTCATCAAGTCAACCTAAGTGTTTTGCTTGTGTAAATATGGCTTACACGCGTTGTATTCGAACATTAGAATCTATCACACCCGATCATCACGTGGTGCTTCGAAACAACGAACCTTCGCAATGGTGCACAGTTAGGGGGAACACTTTCTTGAAATTTTAGCGAGGGATCATCTTATTTATGCTACCGTCGTTCTAAGAAAATAAGATGTAAACATGACAAACATCACATGCAAATCATAGAGTGACATGATATGGCCAATATCATCTTGCGCCTTTGATCTCCAGCTTCGAGGCGCGACATGATCATCTTCGTCACCGGCATGACACCATGATCTCCATCATCATGATCTCCATCATCGTGTCTTCATGAAGTTGTCTCGCCAACTATTACTTCTACTACTATGGCTAACGGTTAGCAATAAAGTAAAGTAATTACATGGCGTTTTGATTGACACGCATGTCATACAATAAATTAAGACAACTCCTATGGCTCCTGCCAGTTGTCATACTCATCGACATGCAAGTCGTGATTCCTATTACAAGAACATGATCAATCTCATACATCACATATCATTCATCACATTCTTTTGGCCATATCACATCACATAGCATACCCTGCAAAAACAAGTTAGACGTCCTCTAATTTTTGTTGCATGTTTTACGTGGCTGCTATGGGTTTCTAGCAAGAACGTTTCTTACCTATGCAAAAGCCACAATGGTGATATGCCAATTGCTATTTACCCTTCATAAGGACCCTTTTCATCGAATCTGATCCGACTAAAGTGGGAGAGACTGACACCCGCTAGCCACCTTATGCAACAAGTGCATGTCAGTCGGTGGAACCTGTCTCACGTAAGCGTACGTGTAAGGTCGGTCCGGGCCGCTTCATCCCACGATGCCGCCAAATCAAGATAAGACTAGTAACGGTAAGCATATTGAACAAACCAACTCCCACAACTACTTGTGTTCTACTCGTGCATAGAATCTACGCAATAGACCTAGCTCATGATGCCACTGTTGGGGAACGTAGCAGAAATTCAAAATTTTCTACGCATCACCAAGATCAATCTATGGAGATTCTAGCAACGAGAGAGAGAGAGAGAGAGAGAGAGAGAGAGTGCATCTTCATACCCTTGAAGATCGCTAAGCGGAAGCGTTACAAGAACGTGGTTGATGGAGTCGTACTCGCGGCGATTCAAATCGCGGAAGATCCGATCTAGCGCTGAACGGACGGCGCCTCCGTGTTCAACACACGTACAGCCCGAGGACGTCTCCTCCTTCTTGATCCAGCAAGGGGAGAGGAGAAGTTGAGGGAGAACTCCGACAGCACGACGGCATGGTGGTGATGGAGCTCGTGGTTCTCCGGCAGAGCTTCGCTAAGCACTACAGAGGAGGAGGAAGTGTTGGAGGAGGGAGAGGGCTGTGCCAGGGAAGATGTGCGGCTGCCCTCCCACCCCTCCACTATATATAGGGGCAAGGGGA
Organism: Aegilops longissima; assembly: GCA_021605205.1. Classification (NCBI taxonomy): domain Eukaryota; kingdom Viridiplantae; phylum Streptophyta; class Magnoliopsida; order Poales; family Poaceae; genus Aegilops; species Aegilops longissima. Next base: position 150,073,577 of record CM038680.1, read on the forward strand.
GAGGGGGAGGTGCCCTAGGGTTTCCCCTAGGGGGCGGCGGCCAAGCAGATTGGATCTCCCTAGGGAAAATCCTAGGGAGACTTGCCCCCCAAGCCAAGCAGGTGGAGGATTGCCTCCCAAGCCAGGTGGAGGCGCCCCACCTCCCAAATAACGTGGGAAAGGGTGTGGGGGGCGCACCACCCCTTAGTGGGCTGGTTTGCCCCTTCCCCTTTGGCCCATGAGGCCCTCCAACACTTGCCGGGGCTCCCGAAACACCTTTCGGTCATGCTGGCCATAGCCTGGTACCCTCGGAACAGTTCCGGACTCCAATAGCCTTCGTCCAATATATCGATCTTCACCGCCGGACCATTCCGGAACTCCTCATGATGTCCGGGATCACATCCGGGACTCTGAACTACCTTCGGTAACCACATACTATTTCCCATAACAACTCTAGCATCACTGAACCTTAAGTGTGTAGACCCTATGGGTTCGGGAATCATGCAGACATGACCGAGACATCTCTCCGTCCAATAACCAACAGCGGGATCTGGATACCCATGTCGGCTCCCACATGTTCCACGATGATCTCATCGGATGAACCACGATGTCGGGGATTCAAGCAATCCCGTATACAATTCCCTTTGTCAATCGGTACGTTACTTGCCCGAGATTCGATCGCCGGTATCCCAATACCTCGTTCAATCTCGTTACTGTCAAGTCACTTTACTCGTTCCGTAATGCATGATCCCGTGACTAACTACTTAGTCACATTGAGCTCATTATGATGATGCATTATCGAGTGGGCCCAGAGATACCTCTCCGTCATACGGAGTGACAAATCCCAGTCTCGATTCGTGCCAACCCAACAGACACTTTCGGAGATACCTGTAGTGCACCTTTATAGCCATCCAGTTACGTTGTGACGTTCGGTACACCCAAAGCATTCCTACGGTATCCGGGAGTTGCACAATCTCATGGTCTAAGGAAATGATACTTGACATTAGAAAATCTTTAGCAAATGAACTACACGATCTTGTGCTATGCTTAGGATTGGGTCTTGTCCATCACATCATTCTCCTAATGATGTGATCGCATTATCAATGACATCCAATGTCCATGGTCAGGAAACCATAACCATCTATTGATCAACGAGCTAGTCAACTAGAGGCTCACTAGGGACATGTTGTGGTCTATGTATTCACACATGTATTACGGTTTCCAGTTAAAAGCATGAACAATAGAAAATTATCGTGAACAAGGAAATATACTAATAACCATTTTATTATTGCCTCTAGGGAATATTTCCAACAAATTCAACCACACTTGGAGACTATATATCTGCACCAGAGTGATCAGTAGCACAGTAGTATGGTAATTTGATAGTGGTAGTAACAATAGCGGTGGTAACAGTAACAGTAGCAATAGCAGTTTTATAGTGATTGTGACAGTAGCAGCAACAACAATAGTAACTTAGCAAGATCAATATGTGAAAAGCTCGTAGGCATTGGATCAGTGATGGATAATTATGTTGGATGACATTCATCATGTAACAGTTATAACCTAGGGCGACATAGAACTAGCTCCAATTCATGAATGTAATGTAGGCATGTATTCCGGATATAGTCATACGTGCTTATAATAAGAACTTGCATGACATCTTCTATCCTACTCTACTGTGGTAGCGGGGTCCATAAGGAAACTACGGTAATCACCGAAAAGAATCCCAACTATTGTCACCCTGGGGTATGTGGATCATAACACGTAATAGGTGTGTATAACTTGCATGGTAGGATCAAGAACACAAATATATTCATGAAAACATAAAGGGTTCAGATCTGAAATCATGGCACTCAGGCCCTAGTGACAAGCATTAAGCCTAGAAAAGTCATCGCAACATCAATCTCAGAACATAGTAGATACTAGGGATCAAGCCCTAATGAAACTAACTCGACTACATGATAAATATCATCCAACTCATCACCATCCAGCAAGACTATGAAGGAATTATGCACACCCGGTGATGAGCATCATGAAATTGGTGATGAAGAAAGGTTGGCGATGACGATGGCGACGAATCCCCCTCTCCGGAGCCCCAAACAAACTCCAGATCCGCCCTCCTGATGAAGAATACGAGGTGGTGGTGGCTCCATATCATAAAATGTGATGAATCCTTTCCTCTTATTTTCCTCGGGAAATTGGGATTTATAGTAATGAGATTAGGGTCAGTGGAGCTTCATGGGCCCCACGAGCTACCAGGGCGCGACCAGGGGGGTGGGCACTCACTGGTGCCTCGTGGGCAGTAGGTCGCCCCCCTCTAGTGGTCTTTGCTCCAGTATTTTTTATTTATTCGAGAGAAATCTCCAAAAAGTTTCATCCAATTTCAAGAACTTCTATTTCTGCAGAAAAACAACACCATGGCAGTTCTGCTGAAAACAATGCCAGTCTGGGTTAGTTTCATTCAAATCATGCAAATTAGAGTCCAAAACAAGAGCAAAAGTGTTTGGAGAAGTAGATACAACGGAGGCGTATCAACTCCCCAAGCTTCACTCATTGCTTGTCCTCAAGCAATTAAGTTGACAAACTGAAAGTGATAAAGAAAAACTTTTACAAACTCTTTTGTTCTTGTATATATATATATATATATATATATATATATATATATATATATATATATATATATATATATATATATATATATATATATATATTCAAGTAATACCCAAGTTTTCAGCAAAAATCATAACTAACAATGCAAATGAGAAATCTCAAAATTGTATTCACTTATATTAATGGCATAATCAACTAGTGAGAAATAATAAGATATCTCAAATGCCAATACTTTGTCAAAACAATCGTAATATCCTTGATAATTACATTAGAAAGCAAGATCACTTCAATGAAAATGTTATGAAATAATTGAAATATAATTCTGATATGATTGCTTGCTTGAGTGACTTGTTATTTAGAATTTCCAATTTTGTTAGGGGTGTAGGAAAACATGCCTCTATGGTTCAAACTCAACTAGAACAAGTTGCTAAATCTCAAAGAGAGTTTCTAGAGGAAATGAATAATAATATGAATGATCATGCTATAAGAGTAGTGACTAGAGGAGGTAGAATGACTCGGGAACCACTTTATCCTAAAGGTCACCCTAAAATAATTGAACAAGACTCTCAAAGAATCAACACTGATGCACCTAGTCCTTCTAGAAAGAAAAATAAAAAATAAAAATGATAGGACTTTGCATGCTTCTAGTGAACCTGAGATGGAAAAACCTCCTCATAGTAATAATGATGTTTCTATTTCTGATGCCGAAACTCAATCTGGTAATGAAAATTCACCTAGTGATAATGAAAAAGATAATGATGAGGTTCATGAAGATACTCCACTAGACAATGATAAACAACCAGATAATGATGTTGAAATAGAACCAGCTGTTGATCTTGATAACCCACAACCTAAAAATAAAAGATATGATAAAAGAGACTTTGTTGCTAGAAAACATGGAAGAGAAAGAGAACCATGGGTTCAAAAACCCATGCCCTTTCCACCTAAATCAACTAAGAAAAAACATGATGAATAATTTGAACGCTTTGCTGAAATGCTTAGGCCTATCTTTTTGCGTACTCGCTTGACTGATATCTTAAAGATGGCCCCGTATGCAAAATACATGAAAGACATCATCACTAATAAGATAAAAATACCTGAAGCTGAAATCTCCACCATGCTTGCTAACTATTCTTTTAAGGATGGAGTGCCTAAAAAACTTGGAGATCCGGGAATACCAACTATACCTTGACCCATCAAAAGAAACAGTGTTAAAACTGCTTTGTGTGATTTAGGAGGTGGTGTTAGTGTTATGCCTTTATCCTCATATAAAAGACTTTATTTGAAAACTCACACCTACTGAAATATCTTTGCAAATGGCTGACAAAGCAAATGCCATGCCTAGCGGTATTTGTGAGGATGTGTCTGTTGTTGTTGTTGTTGTTGTTGTTGTTGTTGTTGTTGTTGTTGTTGTTGTTGTTGTTGTTGTTGTTGTTGTTGTTGTTGTTGTTGTTGTTGTTGTTGTTGCAAATGTTACCATCTTAACTGAATTTGTTATACTTGAGATGCCTGAGGACGAAAACATGTCGATTATCCTTGGTAGACCCTTCTTGAACACTGCAGGGGCTATTATTGATTGCAATAAAAGCAAGGTCACTTTTCATATCAATGGTAATGAGCATACGGTGCACTTTCCGGAGAAACAATTCCAAGTGAATGGTATTAATGTCATTGAAAAATCTCCGACGCTCACAATTTGAAGTTTTCAACTACCTCTACCTACTGCCAAAAAGAAATATGAAATGCTTATTGTTGGGGACATGCATATCCGGGTTGAGGTAACTTGGTGTTTTATGAAAATTCTTCGGTTTCATGCTAATCGAAGGTGGTTGTTAATAAGACTTGATAAACCTTATTAATGGATCATTTTTGAGAAGTATGAAGTTGATGAATTTAGTAAGCACAACCTTCTGCCCCAACTTTTATTTTCTGTTTTTCTTAGTTAAATAAAATAAAATGCCATGTTTTTTCGTTTTCTGATTTTTTCGTGCAATAAAAAATGACCCCAAAATAAAAGTTCTCAGAATGCCCTGAAAATTTAATACAATTTTTTTTCTGAATTTTTAGTGCAAATAACATCAGAGGGGGGGGGGGGTGCACCAGGTGGGCACAACCAACCTGGGCGCGCTAGTAGCCCCAGGCATGCCCTGGTGGGTTATGGTCCCCATGTGGGCCCCCTCACTTATCTCTTTAGCCTATGTCATCACCTACCTCCAGAAAAAAATCACAAGCGCTCTCTCTCTCTCTCTCTCTCTCTCTCTCGTGTTCTTGCTCTCAAACCCACGGATCTCAATCTCTTTGCTCGAAGCTCCATTTCTAAAACTATTTTGGGGGATTGCCACTTGGTATATGACTCCTCCGTTGGTCAAATTAGTTTTTGCTTTAGTGGATTATATTTTGAATAATTATCTACTCTTGGTGCTGCTGTAGATGAGCTTGCATGTTGAATTCTTAGAGTTCTAAGTAGTTTGAATGCTTGATATGGCCTCTATGCATCCCTGTGAGTAGTTGCTATCAGTCTTGTGAAGTTTTGTTGACAAAATTTGGCGATCCAATTTTTTCAGAATATAGTACGCAAATATGATGAACCTCTTTGGAAGGAGTTGATACGTCTCCAACGTATCTATAATTTTTGATTGTTCCATGCTATATTATATTCTGTTTTGGATGTTTAATGGGCTTTATTATACACTTTTATATTATTTTTGGGACTAACCTATTAACCGGAGGCCCAGCCCAAATTGCTGTTTTTTGCCTATTTCAGTGTTTCGCAGAAAAATAATATCAAATGGAGTCCAAATGGAATGAAACCTTCGGGAACGTGATTTTCGAAACAAACGTGATCCAGAGGACTTGGAGTCTACGTAAAGCAATCAATAAGGAGAGCACGAGGCAGGGGGCGCGCCCTCCACCCTCATGGGGCCCATGTTGCTCCACCGACGTACTTCTTCCTCCTATATATACCTACGTACCCCCAAACCATCAGAGGCATCCACGAAAACCTAATTTCACCACCGCAACCTTCTGTACCTGTGAGATCCCATCTTGGGGCCTTTTCCGGCGCTCCGCCGGAGGGGGCATTGATCACCGTGGACTTCTACATCAACACCATAGCCTCTCTGATGATGTGTGAGTAGTTTACCTCACACCTTCGGGTCCATAGTTATTAGCTAGATGGCTTCTTCTCTCTCTTTGGATCTCAATACAAAGTTCTCCTCGATTCTCTTGGAGATCTATTTGATGTAATCTTCTTTTGCGGTGCGTTTGTCGGGACCGATGAATTGTGGGTTTATGATCAAGTTTATCTATCAACAATATTTGAATCTTCTCTGAATTCTTTTATGTATGATTGGTTATCTTTGCAAGTCTCTTCGAATTATCAGTTTGGTTTGGCCTACTAGATTGATCTTTCTTGCAATGGGAGAAGTTCTTAGCTTTGGGTTCAATCTTGCGGTGTCCTTTCCCAGTGACAACAGGGGCAGCAAGGCACGTATTGTATTGTTTCCATCAAGGATAACAAGATGGGGTTTATATCATATTGCATGAGTTTATCCCTCTACATCATGTCATCTTGCTTAAAGCGTTACTTCGTTCTTATGAACTTAATACTCTAGATGCATGCTGGATAGAGGTCGATAAGTGGAGTAATAGTAGTAGATGTAGGCAGGAGTCGGTCTACTTGTCACGGACGTGTTGCCTATATACGTGATCATACCAAGATATTCTCATAACTATGCTCAATTCTGTCAATTGCTCGACAGTAATTTGTTCACCCACCGTAATACTTATGCTCTTGAGAGAAGCCACTAGTGAGACCTATGGCCCCCGGGTTTATTCTCTATCATATTAATCTTCTAACACTTAGTTATTTTTATTGCCGTTTATTTTACTTTGCATCTTTATCATAAAAATACCAAAAATATTATCTTATCATATCTATCAGATCTCACTCTCGTAAGTGACCGTGAAGGGATTGACAACCCCTTTACCGCATTGGTTGCTAGGTTCTTATTTGTTTGTGTAGGTGCACGGGACTTGAGCGTGGTCTCCTACTGGATAGATACCTTGGTTCTCAAAAACTGAGGGAAATACTTACGCTACTTTACTGCATCACCATTTCCTCTTCAAGGGAAAACCAACGCAGTGCTCAAGAGGTAGCAAGAAGGATTTCTGGCGCCATTGCCGGGGAGATTCGCGCCAAGTCAAGTCAAGTCAAGACATACCAAGTACCCATCAGAAACTCTTATCCCTCGCATTACATTATTTGCCATTTGCCTCTCGTTTTCCTCTCCCCCACTTCACCCTTGCCGTTTTATTCGCCCTCTCTTTTCCGTTCGCCTTTTTTTTGCTCGCTTCTTGTTTGCTCGTGTGTTGGATTGCTTGCTTGTCACGATGGCTCAAGATAATACTAAATTGTGTGACTTTACCAATACCAACAAAAATGATTTTATTAGCACTCCGATTGCTCCTCTTACCGATACTGAATCTTGTGAAATTAATACTGCTTTGTTGAATCTTGTCATGAAAGATCAATTCGCCGGCCTTCCTAGTGAAGATGCCGCTACCCATCTAAATAGCTTTGTTGATTTGTGTGATATGCAAAAGAACAAAGATGTGGATAATGACATTGTTAAATTGAAACTATTTCCCTTTTCTCTTAGAGATCGTGCTAAAGCTTGGTTTTCGTCTTTGCCTAAAAATAGTATTGATTCTTGGAATAAGTGCAAAGATGCTTTTATCTCTAAGTATTTTCCTCCTGCTAAAATCATCTCGCTTAGAAACGATATTATGAATTTTAAGCAACTTGATCATGAACATGTTGCACAATCTTGGGAGAGAATGAAATTAATGATACTTAATTGCCCTACTCATGGTTTGAATTTGTGGATGATTATACAAAAAATTTATGCCGGATTGAATTTTTCTTCTAGAAATCTTTTAGATTCGTCCGCGGGAGGCACTTTTATGGAAATCACTTTAGGAGAAGCTACCAAACTCCTAGATAATATTATGGTTAATTATTCCCAATGGCACACCGAAAGAGCTACTAATAAAAAAGTGCATGCGATATTCACTGACTTTATAAGAAGATAAGGATCCATCTTTTTACCCCACGCCTTCTTCCTCCTCAGCCCATTCGCCCTCGAGCTCCAGCGCCCAAGTTTCAAACTTTCCCCTCGTCACCAACTACTCCAGCCATGTCCGGATTTGGAGCACAGGGCAAGTGGATGGCCTCCTCCGTCATGGAGGGGAATATCAAGGAACTCCGTGAAGCGGGGTATTTGTCCAAAGAAATCGCCCACCGGCTTCCTGCTAAAAAGCAAACCTTCCCCACTCCGGAGTCCAATGAGAGGGTGGTATTCATCCCCCACTTTCTTCGCGGGCTAGGGTTTCCACTCCACCCTTTCGTCCGTGGGCTCATGTTCTATTATGGGATAAACTTCCACGATCTAGCCCCAAATTCCTTCCTAAACATCTCGGCGTTCATCGTCGTGTGTGAGGCGTTCCTCCGCATTCCTCCCCCCCCCCACTTCGGCCTATGGCTCAAGGTCTTTGATGTGAAGCCGAAAGTGGTCGAGGGTCAACACACGGAGTGAGGCGGCGCCTGGTGAGCAAGCTCCCCAACGTCACCTGGGCAAAGGGGACCTTCCTGGAGACTGTGAAGGGATGGAAACAGGAGTGGTTCTAGATCACGGAGCCCCGTGACGCCACATGGGCCGCCGCTCCTGAGTTGAAATCCGGTCCTCCAATACGGCTCGCATCATGGATTAACAAGGGTCTGGATTGGGCATCATCCGATGAGGTGATGACGCTGCAGAAGCGCGTCAAGAGCATGATAGAGAAGAACACCAGTCTTGCCAACGTGATCCAGGTGATGCTTTTTCGCCGGATTCTCCCCTGCCAATGCCGGACTCTCCATATGTGGGAGTTTGATGTGGCCAGTCCCCGGACCTTGCCGTGGTTTTTCGGCACAACGCACGAGGACATATGGAAGCTGCTTTTCAAGGCCCAGAGGACGTGGCCGGAAATGACCGAAGACCTCGGCCTCGACTGCGCTCATCCGGCTACTCCAGTAAGTTTTTCAGATTTTCATTCATATCCTCAACTTGTAGATCCCAAGGGTATGCTAAGCCTCCCCCTTATCCTTTAGGGCTGGACGAAGAAAGCAGAGCAAATCCAGTGTCCGGCTCCACTGCCGAAGACCCAACTATTACTCTTCTAATGAATATGCTGGTTCCAGCACCGTACCAGGCGCCGGAGAAGAAGGCCAAGAAGAAGGGCAAGGAGGCCAGAAGTGGCCTTTGCCGTAAAGGTACTTCGGACATAGCGTCCAAAGATACCGAAGTTCTCTCCTCCCATGAAGGAGATGAAGACGAAGAGGAGGAGGAGGAGAGCCATTCTCCCCTTAAGGGGGGAAAGAAGAAAAGGGGGGCTTCCGCGGACCTAGAGGCGGTGGCGTCCAAGAAGGGGAAGCTCTTCGTTTCGGGCGATTCGTAATCGGACGCCGAAGCCGTCCCTGAGTGGCACCCCAGGCCGAAGCCCCTGGCCGAATCATAAGTATTCAAAGATAATGTATATATCCTGCTTTTTATAAATTGTAGGGTGACATGTCATCTATGTTTTTCAGTCCAGCCCGTGATCTCCTCCAACAATCATTGTCTTCGGGGAATTCTTTGGCGCCGGAGATGATGGAGAGTGAGTCGCCTCCACGAGCCTCCCCACCACATCCCATGGATGACACCGAGGTGTTATCCCAAAGGACCTCTTCGGGCCAGGGAGAGATGCGGAAGGCCACTGAAACGGTGCCAAAGGGCAATGCCTCGGCGGCCGGAAACATGGGGGCATAATCCCCATGGAGACTGACGGCGGGGGCCTTGACCAGTCCGGCCCGCAGCCGAATACTGCTTCGGAGTCCCACATGGCTCCGGACCCGAGCAAGCAGCCCCCTTCGAAAGAGGAGGGAGTGCCGACTCCACCGACGACCTCCATCAACCCGGAGGCACCGGATACATTGAGGGAAGCACTTCACCGTGCTTCCATCATGGATGAACACCGTGCCCTGATGGGTACAGTGGTTGAAAAGGTTTAGTCCACCAAAAGCAGACTGAACAAAGTGTTCACTAGCCTGCTAATAGGCTTTGAGGTATGTGGTGTAATATCTTTGGTCGCTTTTGCCTGTATAATAATACACCTGTGTATAGATAGTTGCCCCTGAGAATCTGTTCGTATTTTTGAAGAAAGGGCCGGACAGAGGGTCGAATATTCCAGAGGTAACATACTTGTCTATTTTGGTGAACGAAGCTTATTGCTAGCAGCTTCACCAAGAACATAAAGTCTCCGAACTCAATGAAACTGAAGCTGGCTGATGATGAGATCGACCGTATTAACAAGCGGTTCGATGAGGCTGTAACATCCCAAATTTCCTATTTGGAATGTTTTACAATTATAGCTAAGCATCTATGCATCCAGTTTGAATTTGAATGCCATTTGAAGTTTCAGAAGAGTTTTGAGTTTTCAAATTTGAATTCAAACTATGGCAAGTGGGAATCATTTCAAAAACTATGCCTGATAAATACTTGAGCAAAAGTATGAGAGGAGCAGACATGACACTCCAAAAATATCAGAGGAAACAATGCCAAAAGTTTTGAATTCAAATTTGGGTTTTATTTGAATATTGGAAAAAAATGAATTTTTATAAAGTTTGGATTTTGCCTTTGGAAAAATGTTCAAATGATAGGGAATATTCCCCTGATCATTTTGGTATATACATGTCCTATATAAAATATTTATATTTATTAAGTTATCTCTATTTTTGTTTTATTAAAAAATAAATTCAAAAAAGAACACCCCAGCGCCTGCCAGAACCCCTGCCCAGCCAGCCACGAGGCCACCCACCAAGACGGCCCACCAGCGGCCCAAGAGCCAGCCAGCCCAGCCAGCCGGCCTCACCTCACCCTCGCCTGAAACCCTTTCGGCTCGGCCGACCGACCGCGCCTCCCCCCTCTCTCTGCCAGGCGGACCCCACCTCGTCTTCAACCCCATGCCACGCGAACGATCACCCCACGATCACGGATCCCGTGAGATCCGGGATTCGATCCTCCCGATCGCCCCTTGCCAAGCCGAGGCCCCCTATTTAAACCCCTCCCTTTTAATTCCCCCCTCGCCCTCATGAACCCTCCTCCTCTCACGCGCTCGGAGCCAGAGCCGACCGCCGCCGCCATTTCCCTACGCCGTCACCCTAGACCTCCCGACCTCCACCGACTCCACAGAACCCCCCGCGTCGCCCGCTTCCACGGACCACTCCACCGACCTCCCCGACGACCGGAGAGGCCAACGCACTCGCCACCGCCGCCGCCGCCGCCGTCGAGCTCCGGTAAGCCACCGGAGATCACCTCCCCCGTCCGATTCGTTCTCGACGGTTAGGATTAGAACACCCCCGAAGGGGTACGTCCTTTATTTAAAAACCCGGTTCGCTCCGGTTTAGTCCGGTTTAGTTTTAGTTAGTTTTTTTTATTTAGCCGGCCCGATTCAGTTTAACCCTAGGCCCGTTTAGTTTATTTTACGCTCAGTGCGTAGGTTAGGCCCATTAGGCCCTTTTTCATTTATTTTCGTTTTCTGTTTTAATAGAATAGTTCCAGATTTGAAAAATTCATATCTTTTATTCTGTTTAATATTTTTAGGTGATTCTTTTTTTGTTGGTTTGCAAATTTTCTATAGTTTCTGTAGAAAATATTATTAGCTATGTTAAAATTAATTAAAACTGCTTTAATTTAGTTTTAGTCAGAATAGTAAATCTGTTATAACATGAGTTAGGAAAATTATTTTATATGATTCTTTTTGTCCCAACTTTGTTTTGACATTGCCAAACCATAGATATTAATTTGGGCATTTTAGGATTAATAAAAAAATAGTTTTAAGAAGAATCTTGTTAATCCTAATTAATTAACTAGCTACTGTTTTCCTATTATTTTAATTAGTAAATAAATTTATTTTTAACATGTGATTGATTATTCTAGGATAGTTTCTGTCACTTTATAGGATGACCTTTTATTTATAATAAATAAAAGTTTTATTTTGTTTTTCTTAATAGAAATTGAATTAGGCCTAATAGGAGTTTCATAATAGATTTTAAGTTAATTCTTTTTGCTCCTAATTGCTTAATGCATTCTTTTCTATTAAATTAACATAAATCCATGATTAGGTTATGTTGAGAAATTTTTTGTTATATAAAACTATTTTAGTTGTTGCTTGAAGTAGGAAAACTTTGAATTTGGATTTCTTTGAGTTTCCCTTTGGGTTTTGCTTTGTTGGTTTTAGTGTGTTATGTTGCTATTGCTATTGTATTATGTGATCCTATGCTATATGCTTATTGTGATTATTGTTTGTCTCGGTAGAGTTTCCGGAGTGCGAAGCTTGCTACCACGAGTCTTTAGCTTACGAGGATCATCAGCAAGGCAAGTCTTGATCATGTTATTTTCAATACCTATGATTTTGTGCATTAGAAATTATACCAACCCCACCATGCATGCAGTAGTTGAAATTTTGAAGTTATTAATCTTGAGTAGTATCATGTGGTAGGATGAACCAATCCCCTTGTTACCATGACCCCGGGACGAAGTAGTTTATTTTGCTATGCTCGTAGACGGGTTTTGGTTGAGTGAATTCATAAGCAAGATGTGAGAGTCAATGATGATGACAACCCCATGAACTACAATGATCAAGATGGACTTTGAAATTCACTACTGGGTGGAGGACGGTTGACGGGCACCCTGAAGAACCCAGTGGTTGGCCGGGATGCATGGAGAAGTGCCATGACATCTTGCGGAAAGCTTCACCCAGCCATGAAGAGACGGATGGATGCCCCATTGACCGGAAGCTTACCTGTGCAGCCGCAAGCCATTATGGGCTCTAGCTGGGTCAACCCTAGTAGTGACGCTGGCTGGACGGTACTACGAGATGTAGAAGAACGGTAGGATTGGATGGGTACCGCAGGTAGCTGAAGAACTCTTTGGAAGACCTGTTTCATTCGTCCGTCTTCAAACACCATGAAGTGCGAAGACTTAAAAGGAGGAATGATTCTTGCGGGAAAGTCATAAACCTCTGCAGAGTTAAAGATCTAATCAATTAGCCGTGTCCCGATTACGGACAATTTGAGCCTCTGGAACTTGGAAGTATTCGAAATCTCAACACTAAAACTAATGAATTAATTTGAGGGTTTATGACTTAATAATTTGGGAATGAGATATTGGTTGGCGGAACCATCTCAATAACTACCAACAATTTGTAGTAATTTTTGCAAGCAAGTCCACTGTAGTAGGAGAAAATTGGCTTTTCGCAAAATGATGAAACTTAGAGCCCCACAGCCAAAATGCATATAGTGTTAGTAATTTTATTATTGTTATTCTCTACATGACTTGCCAGCTTATTCAAAAAGCTGACCTACACGGCTGCAACGTCTTATGTTGCAGAGATTTATTCCGATAAGGAGTGAGGCTACGCTCCGCGCTTGGCGATTGCCCTTTGGAGTCGGATGGACTCGCTTTATCTTCTACGCTTCCGCAGCACTAGTAGTTTATTTCTCATGAGTTGGCCTTGAGCCGAATTTATTCTCTTGTAATAAAGACTCTATATGAGAATCGTGTAATAAATTTCAGGTGTGATTGAACTTTGATTATTTCATCGATGTCTTGTGAGTACCAAATGATCTTGGGATGGTACAGAACACGTAGATTTGACCGATTTTGGGTCAGTCGCCACAGAGATGGTATCGAGCACTACGCTGACCGTGGGATCGTAACCCCTAGGATCGGAAAGCCATAGGAAGAGACCATTTACTTTATATCCTTATCATTCCGTAATTCTCCCCTGTTCATTTCTAACTCCTCTCCGATTTTCAACATTCTAGATGGCCGTCGAGTTCACCCCAGTTTTGCTACCGGAGTTTTGCCAGCCCGATGAGACGATGCCCTTCGGAAAGAAGCTGGTCCAGATGGTGAAGAAGCTGAAGATTGCTCTGCCCTCGGTCACCGGGAAGCCAACCAATGCACTTCCGACGGACACCCGCTACAGGATTGAGGTGCATATCCCAGGGAGAACCTTCGGAGGACACACGGAGCCTATTGACTTTGAGTTCACCGACTTCAACTGGATCATTGGAAGGGACATGGCGATCTATCGTGCCCTTGGACATCTCCGAGAGGAGTACAGGGCCGAGCTCGATCCCTCAGACCTCGCCATGGTTTCTCGCAGGGCAAGGAATGGAGATATCATCCGTACCGTGGAGGACGACTCCATTCTCTCTTATGTCCAGGACATGGAGTGTCTCCTCAGGAAACGGGAGATTCAGACTCGCCGTAACTCTAAGGCACATAGGAGGCTTTTGTTCCGTGAACTGGGCTGGAGGAGAAGGCACACGCAGACTTCCTTAACCATGAGGAAGAAGTCGCGGACTTCATGGAGACAATCGACGACCAAGATGAAGCTTGCCGCGATAGAGGAAAAGATGGACTTGGGAGAGGACCTTTTCCGAGTGGAGATGACGGACCCTCGTGAGCAATGATCAGGATTATGAAGGAGTTCCACCGGAGGAAGCCGCAAGAGGAGGCGCCACAACAGAGGACATCACACCAGAGGACGCAAGGATTATTGATGAAGACTCTTAGTCGACCACCATGTTATTTTTACTTTTTCGTCGATCAGTTAGGCCTATATTTTCGATTAGTCAAGAGCTTTTGTAATCGAGATTGAACCATGTTTGAGTGGAATGAATAAATGATTGGTGTGTTTTATGATTGTGCATTCATATGGGTAGTGTTATTTCTCATAGACCATTGTTCTATTCTAATTTTCTCATCCACTCCAAAACACCAGATGCCTCCGAGACGTGACACCGTTTTTCCGCCAGAGCTCACCCAGCTGCTCCAGGAGCAGAATGCCCTCATGCAGCTACTCATCCAGAATCAGAACAACAACACCAACAATCCACCGCCACCACCCCCTGTGGACAACTTGACTCAATTCCTGAGGCTAAATCCGCTAGTGTTCTCTAGTAGCACTGAGCCGATTGTGGCTGATGATTGGCTCCGCAAAGTCGGAAGAGAGCTAATCACTGTTGGATGCACTGATGCAGAGAAGGTGCGCTTTGCCGCGCATCAACTTGATGGACCTGCAGCTTCTTGGTGGGAGAACTACACCACCACTTATCCCATCGGTGCCATCACGTGGGATCAATTCCAGCAGCCTTCCGCACCGCTCATGTTTCAGCCGGAGCCATGAGTCCGAAGAAGCGTGAGTTCCGCAACTTACGCCAGGGAACCGTCTTGTGGCGCGATGCGTGGATGAGTTCAACAAGCTAGCTCGCTATGCCCCGGATGATGTGGCCACAGATGCCGCAAGCAGGAGAAATTTCTCGAGGGTCTCAACGATGAGCTGAGTATGCAGCTTATTGTGGCTACCTTCAACAACTACCGTGAGCTGGTAGACAAGGCCACCATACTTGAAGGCAAGCAGCAGCAGATTGAAGCATAGCGGAAGTACAGCCAGGGGAAGCACAACTCAGAGCTCAGCGAAGCCCGTTATGCACCATACTCGGGAGGGCACACCCATCATTACCATGGAGGTCATAACCATGGAGGAAATGGGAACAACCGCAGCCAGGACAACAAGTCGAGGCCATGGCAATGGCAATGGAAGCGGTAATGGCAATCAGCATCGTTCTGCCCGGCTCCGAAGGATCTGAGCCACATCACCGCTTCAAGTGCGGAAGACAGGCACTATGCCACCGACTGCCCGGAGGCCAAGCGGAGGAATGGAAACGGCAATGGAGGCTTAGCGAAGAAGCCCAATCCGTTCCCTCGTGCTCGGTGAACCACATTGGCGTGGAGGGCGTCTATGATCAGCCGACTTCGTGGTTGGTAAGTTTTATTGAATTCACGTTCAGATTGGTACTCTTTGATTCTAGTGCAACGCATTCATTCATATCAAGGGTAGTTGTGGAAAAGTGCGGGTTGCCCACTAAAACCCTTAGAAGCCCCCTTCGCGTCGGTTCGCAGGAGGAGAAATGATGGCGAGCTTAGGCTGTCATGCAACCCTCAACATCGGGAACCATAAATTTCCGCAGACCTCATAGTGTTGGAAACCCGGACCTTGGATGTAATCCTAGGCATGGATTAGTTGATGAAGTTCAAGGAAACATAGATCGCGTTCAAGAAGTCTATTCTCGCTCACCACCCCGGAGCGAAGAGGATCAAGTATGTATCCGGACATAGCCGGATGAAGAATCAGGTGAATTCCCTCACGGAGTTGTTCAGAGGAAGTGCCGAGAATGCAAGACTTTCCCGATGTGTTTCGGAGGAATTACCAGAATGCCACCGGACAGGACATTGAATTTCTGATCGAGTTATTGCGGCACAGCCCCAATATCCAAGAGACCTTATCGGATGCCACCGAATGAGTTGAAAGAGATCAAGGATCAAATTAATGAGTTATTGGAGAAAGGATATGTTCGCCTAGCTCATCACCTTGGGGAGCCCCAGTTCTTTTGGTAGAGAAGAAGGATGGAAGCTTGAGGATGGTTGTGGATTATCGTGCGTTGAACGAAGTAACCATCAAGAACAAGTACCCTCTGCCGATGATTAATGATCTGTTTGATCAGCTAGTTGGAGCCAAGGTATTCTCTAAGATCGATCTTCGATCAGGGTATCATCAGTTGAAGATCCGTGAAAAGGATATACCCAAAATAGCATTCACTACCAGGTATGGTTTATATGAGTATACTGTCATGTCATTTGGATTGACTAATGCTCATGCATACTTCATGAATTTGATGAACAAGGTGTTTATGGAATATCTGGACAAGTTTGTCGTGGTGTTCATCGATGATATATTGATTTTCTCCAAGAGCGAGGAAGAGCATAAGGAACATTTGCGTCTAGTTCTGGAGAAACTTCGAGAACATCAGTTGTATGCCAAGTTCAACAAATGTGAATTTTGGATGAAGGAAGTTGGATTCCTCGGACATGTTATTTCAGGAGAAGGAATAGCAGTTGATCCCGCCAAGGTTGAATCAGTCACCGATTGGCAGTCACCCACCTCAGTCAAGGAGATCCGCAGTTTTCTCGGACTCGCAGGATATTATCGGAGGTTTATTGAAAACTTCTCGAAGATTGCCAAGCCCATGACTGAGCTGTTGAAGAAGGAAGCCAAGTATGTTTGGACCGAGGAATGTGAAGCCAGTTTTCAGGAATTGAAGAAACGGTTGGTTACAGCCCCAGTGTTAATTTTGCCAGACATACACAAGGAATACCAGGTTTATTGTGACGCTTCTCGTCAAGGACTCGGAGGAGTACTAATGCAGGAAGGAAAAGTTGTAGCTTATGCCTCCAGACAGCTCCGACCTCACGAGATGAATTATGCCACACATGACTTGGAGTTAGCAGCCGTAGTGCATGCACTCAAAACCTGGAGACATTTCCTCATCGGAAACCGTTGTGATGTCTACACCGATCACAAGAGCTTGAAGTATATTTTCACGCAGAAAGAGTTGAACCTCAGGCAGAGGAGATGGCTAGAGTTGATAAAGGACTATGACATGAGATTGCATTACCACCCAGGTAAGGCTAATGTTGTAGTAGATGCTTTGAGCCGTAAGAGTTATGTGAATACTCTTACAGCAGGAGGATTACCCCAGGAGTTAGTCGATGACCTCAGAGATCTCCGTCTGGAGATAGTTCCGAGAGGATTTGTTGCAACTCTGGAAGTCCAGTCCACTTTGGCCAAAAGGATTCGTGAAGCCCAGAAGTCGGACAAGGAGATTGATGAGATAAAGCAAAAGATGAATGAAGGAAAAGCTAAAGGATTCCGTAAGGATGAACACGGAGCTATATGGTTCGAGGATCGTATTTATGTGCCCAATGATCCCGAGCTCAGAAGCTAATTCTTCAGAGGCTCATGATTCACAGTACTCGATTCACCCCGCAACACCATGATGTACCTGGATTTGAAGGAAAGTTTACGTGGACGGTATGAAGAAGGATATTGCCGAGTACGTAGCGATATGCGATGTTTGCCAACGAGTAAAGGCAGAACATCGAAGCCAGCAGGTTATTTCAACCTTTGCCGATTCCGATTGGAAATGGGAAAAACTTGAATGGATTTCATCACAGATTACCCAGACCCGCTCAGGTTATGATTCTATCTGGGTAGTGGTTGATTGTTTGACCAAGGTAGCTCACTTCATTCCGTGAAGACTACCTATACCAGTGCTAAGTTGGCCAAGATATACATGACCAGGATCGATGTCTGCATGGAGTTCCAAGGAGTATCGTGTCGATAGAGGAACACAGTTTACCTCAAGTTTTGGAAGCGAGCTTGCATGAAACTTTGGGTACGAGGCTGGAATTCAAGACAGCTTTTCATCCGCAGATGATGGATGAGACCGAGAGAGTCAACCAGATTCGGAGGACATGTTGAGAGCTTGTGTGCTAGACTATGGGTCTAGCTGGGATGATAATTTGCCGACGCAGAGTTCTCATACAACAACAGTTATCAATCCAATCGAAGATGGCCCTTCAAGCTCTATACGGAAGGAGGTGCAGAACACCATTGCTGTGGGATAGTGTTGGAGATCGATCACTTTTCGGTTCCGATCTTATCAGGGATTCCGAAGAGAAAGTCAAGCTGATTCGAGACAGACTCAAGATAGCACAGTCGAGACAGAAGAGTTATGCCGACAGTAAGCGCAAGGAAGTGACTTACGAAGCGGGAGACCGAGCATATCTTCGTGTGTCTCCACTTCGTGGAATCAAGAGGTTTGGTGTCAAAGGGAAGTTAGCACCCCGATTCATTGGCCCCTACAAAATCCTCGAACGTCGTGGAGAAGTTGCTTAAAAGTTGGAACTGCCGGAAGGATTGTCCGGAGTTCATGATATCTTCCATGTTTCTCATCTGAAGAAGTGTCATGCCGACATGGCCGATATTCCGTTGAGAGACACAGTGCCCCTAGAGGCCATACAGCTTGACAGTGATCTGACTTATAAGGAGAAACCCGTCCGAATTCTCGAGACTGCGAGCAGAGTCACCCGCAGCAAGGTCATCAAATTTTGCAAGGTGCTGTGGAGTCACCACACCGAGGAAGAAGCCACACAGGGCGCGAAGACCTTCTTCGAGACCACCGCACCTATTTGCTAGCCAACCCAATCTCGAGGGCGAGATTCATCTTAAGGTGGGTAGGTTTGTAACATCCCAAATTTCCTATTTGGAATGTTTTACAATTATAGCTAAGCATCTATGCATCCTGTTTGAATTTGAATGCCATTTGAAGTTTCAGAAGAGTTTTGAGTTTTCAAATTTGAATTCAAACTATGGCAAGTGGGAATCATTTCAAAAACTATGCCTGATAAATACTTGAGCAAAAGTATGAGAGGAGAAGACATGACACTCCAAAAATATCAGAGGAAACAATGCCAAAAGTTTTGAATTCAAATTTGGGTTTTATTTGAATATTGGAAAAATGAATTTTTATAAAGTTTGGATTTTGCCTTTGAAAAATGTTCAAATGATAGGGAATATTCCCCTGATCATTTTGGTATATACATGTCCTATATAAAATATTTATATTTATTAAGTTATCTCTGTTTTTGTTTTTATTAAAAAAATAAATTCAAAAAAAGAACACCCTCAGCGCCACCAGCCCCCTCGGCCCAGCCAGCCGAGGCCACCCACCAGACTGCCCACCAGCGCCCAAACGAGCCAGCCTAGCGAGCCAGCGAGCCGGCCTCACCTCACCCCTCGCCTGAAACCCTTTCGGCTCGGCCGACCGATCAAGATCACAGAAACACGCCTAATATGCGACCCTATCCAAAGGGAACTCAAGGTCCCACCAAGGATAGACCCAGATATTGAAACGCTTTTGCAAGGTGGATATCATTACATCAACATTACATAATAGCTGGGATACATTCATAAGGCACAAAAGCCACAAGAATACATCAACATCATATACAAGATCAACATCCGACTATAGATGAAACATAAACGAAACTCAAACGACATCCACCTGCTAGCCCAAAGCCGACCGAACCTATCCCCGATCAAGAAGAAGAAGAAGAAGAAATCCAACACAAGCAAACATCGCTCTCGGCCATGAGCATCGCAAACCTGTACCTGCAATCGGTGGTGTAGTAAACTGTGAGCCACGAGGACTCAGCAATCCCATTACCATGGGTATCAAGACTAGCAAAGCTTAATGGGAAAGGAAGGGATAAAGTGGTGAGGTTGCAGCAGCGACTAAGCATATGTGGTGGCTAACATACGCAAATGAGAGCGAGAAGAGAAACAAAGGAACGGTCGTCAACTAGCAATGATCAAGAAGTGATCCTGAACTCCTACTTACGTCAGACATAACCCAGAAACCGTGTTCTCCTCTCGATCAACCCCAAAAGAGACACTCACGGTTACACACACGGTTGGTGTATTTTAATTAAGATCAACTTCGGTTTTCTACAACCGGACATTAACAAATTCCATCTGCCACATAACCGCAGGCACGGCTTCCAAAGTTTATACCTGCAGGGTGTCCCAACTTAGCCCATGATAAGCTCTCGCGATCAACGAAGAATAGACCTTCTCCCGGAAGCCCGATCAGTCTCGAATCCGGCTACAAGACATTTCACAGCAATAAAACAAGTCCAGCAAGACCGCCCGATCTTGCCGACAATCCCGATAGGAGCTGCACATATCTCGCTCTCGTGGCAACACCGGATAAGCGAAGCGTCTGAGAACCGACGTAACCCATGTTGCCAAGGGATGGTCCCAAGACGGTGCTCTAGTTTGGACCAACACTTAGACAAGCATTGGCCCGGGGGGCTGAATAAAGATGACCCTTGGGTTAATTACTCCCAAGGGAAATATAGGTGGTGGTGAGGCAAATGGAAAACCAATGTTGGGCCTTGCTGGAAAAGTCTTATTCAAAGCGAACTGTCAAGGGGGTCCCATAAATCACCCGACCGCGTTAGGGACGCAAAAATCCGGGAACATAACACCGATATGACGGAAACTAGGGCGGCAAGAGTGGAACAAAACACCAGGCATAAGGCCGAGCCTTCCACCCTTTACCAAGTATATAGATGCATTAATTAAATAAGATATATTGTGATATCCCAACAAGTAAACATGTTCCAACAAGGAACAACATCTCCATGTTCCAACAAGGAACAAACTTCATCTTCACCTGCAACTAACAACGCTATAAGAGGGGCTGAGCAAAGCGGTAACATAGCCAAACAACGGTTTGCTAGGAAGGGTGCAAAAGGTTAGAGGCTGACATGGCAATTTGGGATGGCTTGATAAACAGGTAATAGGTAGCGCAGCATAGCGATAGAACGGAGCAACTAGCATAGCAATGATAGTAGTGAGATCCAGGGTAGCGGTCATCTTGCCTGAAATCCCGCAAGGAAGAAGAACGAGTCCATGAAGAAGACGAACGGATGAAGCCGAACCAAGCGTAGACGAACGAATCCTCACGATCGCAACGCAACAGGAACTAACAAGAAGAAGCACACAACATAGTAAACACCCCACACATGAACAAGACATGATGCACAACCAAGCATGATGCATGACAAGGCTACATGAAGCTACTCATGGCAAGAGATGATGCAAACAAGAGCAACACATCAAGGCAAGTTTAAATGAGGCCGGAAACAACATAGAACAATTCCGGTAAGTCCTCATATGCAAATTTCGAAATTGGTCCAGATCTGAATAAACCTTATGGTCAAGTTGTTAAACAGCAATTTAAGATGCACCACGATGATCTACACGAAATTCTAGTCAAGTTACATATAAAGTTCATTAGATTCGGAGCTACGGCCTAGAAGATATGAGCAAAACAAGATAAACATGGCATTGATGCAAAATGCATGCAAACATCAAGAAAACACCTCAAAACAAGGATGCAACATGATAATATGAAACTACATGCAAAATCAAGCAAGTTTCATATAGAGCACACTCAAAACGGAGCAACGGTTCAACACATACACCCGATACAAGTTATAGCAACAATCTGTCCAAAACAGCAACTAGGCATATTGCAAGCATCAAAACAACATGCTACAGGACCTCAACACAATAAAAAAAGGCATGGGCATGATGTACAGGTAAAGCATTACAAAACATGAACACTGAGCTATCTCCAGAAATGACTAGAACATGCTCAAAATGACATGGCAAGATTGCAAGTAATAACAGTTTCAGACTTTGCAGAAATTAACATCAGGTTGCAATGTTTAGAGCTATGAAACAACATGTTACAGGAACTTATCATGGCAAACAAAGGCATGGCATGAATCTACTCAAAGCATTTAACAAAAGTCCTTTAGTGACCATAAGCCAAAAAGGATCAGAAAATATGATGGCACCCATGTCAATATTGAAAGTTCCGTTAACAGATTCAGCAACATGGCATGTCAAAAACTGATAACAAGTAGGCATGTTTACAAGCTCAATGCACTCACTACAGAGCCTTATATGAAAAACTAAGCATACATACATCAATAAGACATGGCATAGAAGACATACATGGCAAGAACAATAACATAGCATACATGGATCAACTACAACAAACTTGGCAAAATTGAATAACATGTAAACAATCTGCCAGGAACCATTTGATAGCAAAAGTAGAGCTCGATTGACTCAAGCTATGGCACTCCATAATTGCAAACAAGGGCATGGATGGATAGAGAAAGACATGTTTAACAAAACATCCTTACTGAAGTATCTCAAAATATGCATGGATCTCTTGGTAGCATCAAGTTAACATGGCATCAAAATATCAGCAAAACAGGGCTGAAATCAGCAACAACAGGACACCTAGTTTGCATGCTTGTGCTAGTCACCACATATATCACAAAAATACATAGCAAGCACCACTGGAAAGAAGACATGGCATATTGCAAAACACATGTAGGGCTCAAGTCCATAGGATGCACACATCGATCATGGTAAAAATGACAAAAGTGCAAGTTCTGATAAAAATCAGAAACTAACATCACATAGCACTCTTCTAACAGCATTTCGGGCATCAAGATGAGCTTAAATGAAAATGATGCAATGAGATGAAATGATCTACTCTTCGAGGCGAACATTTTGACATATTACACGCGCAAAACGGAGCAACGATGACAGAGTTATAGCATGATGAAAATGCATGAAAATGTGCAAAAACTTCGGGACTTAGTGGAATTTTACCCTCTGAAAAGTCAATGGGACGAAGACGTGCGGGGCGAGGAGATTCGGGTTCGGGGAAGACGTTTGGTTCGAGGGTTGCTGGCGTGCAGGGACGGGGTGGACCCGGGACGACGGTGTGCTGGGACGGCGGCGCGGGCGCTGTCGTTTGGGTCGGGGAACGGGGGCGTCCAGGACCGGAGTCGTCCAGATCGGCGCCGGCGGCTGATCTGAGACGCGCCGAGCCTGACGACGGCGAGGCAGGCGGCAGAGGCGAAGCGGATGGCGGGGCGGCGCAGGTGGAGATCCGGCGCGGGAGCAGGGCGCGGTCGGGCGGCGGTTGGTTAACTCCGATGAGGTGCGGGTGGTGGTGGTTGATGGCGGACGGCGGAGGAACAGGGCGGCTCGCGCTCCGGCAGAGGAGAGGGAGGAGTTGCGGGCGGCGCCCGCGGGAGGCGAGGAGGCATAGGTCGACGGGGAGGTCTCCCGGCGAAGCTCCTTGCCGGCGGCTGCCGGAGACCGAGGCGGCGCGGGACTCCAACAGAAGGAGACGGGCGAGCGGGAGCCAGGCGATGGCGAGGCAGCGCGCGGGCGGCTCGATCCGGGCCCAGATGGGCTCGGCGGGCCTCGCTGGCCTGGACGGGCTCACGCGACGGCGGGAGGCTGCTGGGGACGCGGGAGGCCAGGTGGCGACGGGAGATGCCGAGATCGGGAGGCGGCGGGGCCGGCCACTAGGGACTTGCCAAGTGGCGAGAGGAGGCTGGGGAGGCACCGGATTTGGAGGGGGAAGGCGGCAGCGCGGCCCCCGAGGTGGGAGGAGGTGGCTGGTGGCGCGGAATCTGAGGAGGGGAAGGCTAGAGGTAGGTGGAGGGGGGTTAGGCTGCCCAAAATGGACAAGGGGTGTCCATTTATAGCATATAGCTAGGGTTTTTTGGGGGTTTTGGGGCCCTGCGATCGCGATCGTGCGGCTCCGGACAGAGGGGGAACTAGGTGGGCTGTGAAGAGAAGCCTCGGGCTGAAAGGAGAGGAGAGAAGTAAGGCCCGGTGACTTTTCCGGAGACCGAAACGTCCGACGAAGGTACCTGCAGCGGTACCGCTATGTTTAACGGTTGGGCAGTCAAACGGACTCCGAATGCGACGAAACTTGACAGGCGCTCTGTCTACACTATAATAAGACCGCATGCCAAGTTTTGACTCATTCCGAGAACATTTTTCGGCCACTCGCGAAACGAGGTAAAAGGGGGCGCCGGGAGACATAGGAGTGCCGGATTGCAAAACCGACAACGGGAAAAATGCTCGGATGCATGAGACGAACACGTATGCAAAATGAAATGCACATGATGACATGATATAAAATGCAGATGATGACATGGCAAAGAGAGACACGCAAGCACATGACATGGCAACAACGGCAAATAACTGGCAGACACCTGGCGCATCGAATCCGGGGCGTTACACCGCGCCTCCCCTCTCTCTCGCCAGCGGACCCCACCTCGCCTTCAACCCCCACCCACGCAACGATCAAGGCCACGCCGATCGCTGGATCCCGTGAGATCCGGATTGATCCTCCCGATCGCCCTTGCCAAGCCGAGGCCCCCTATTTAAACCCTCCCCCGCACCCCCCCTCCCCCTCGCCGAACCCTCCTCCTCTCACGCCGCTGGGAGCCGAGCCGACCGCCGCCATTTCCCTCGCCGCCGCCCTAGACCTCCCGACCTCCACCGACTCCACCTGTAACCCCCCCTCGCCTCAAGACCACGGACCACTCCACCGACCTCCCGACGACCGGAGAGGCTAACGACTCGCCACCGCCGCCGCCGCCCGAGCTCCGTAAGCCACTGGAGATCACCTCCCCCGTCCGATTCGTTCTCGACGGTTAGGATTAGAACACCCCCGAAGGGGTACGTCCTTTATTTAAAAACCCGGTTCGCTCCGGTTTAGTCCGGTTTAGTTTTAATTAGTTTTTTATTTAGCCGCCCGATTCAGTTTAACCCTAGGCCCGCTTAGTTTATTTTACGCTCGGTCTTGCAGTTAGCCCATTAGGCCCTTTTTCATTTATTTTCGTTTTCTGTTTTAACAGAATAGTTCCAGATTTGAAAAATTCATATCTTTTATTCTTTTTAATATTTTTAGGTGATTCTTTTTTTGTTGGTTTGCAAATTTTCTATAGATTCTGTAGAAAATATTATTAGCTATGTTAAAATTAATTAAAATTTCTTTAATTTAGTTTTAGTCAGAATAGTAAATCTGTTATAACATGAGTTAGGAAAATTATTTTTATATGATTCTTTTGTCCCAACTTTGTTTTGACATTGCCAAACCATAGAAATTAATTTGGGCATTTTAGGATTAATAAAAAATAGTTTTAAGCAGAATCTTGTTAATCCTAATTAATTAACTAGCTACTGTTTTCCTATTATTTTAATTAGTAAATAAATTTATTTTTAACATGTGATTGATTATTCTAGGATAGTTTCTGTCACTTTATAGGATGAACTTTTATTTATAATAAATAAAAGTTTTATTTTATTTTCTTAATAGAAATTGAATTAGGCCTAATAGGAGTTTCATAATAGATTTTAAGTTAATTCTTTTTGCTCCTAATTGCTTAATGCATTCTTTTTGTTAAGTTAACATAAATCCATGATTAGGTTATGTTGAGAAATTTTTGTTATATAAAACTATTTTAGTTGTTGCTTGAAGTAGGAAAACTTTGAATTTGGATTTCTTTGAGTTTCCCTTTGGGTTTTGCTTTGTTGGTTTTAGTGTGTTATGTTGCTATTGCTATTGTATTATGTGATCCTATGCTATATGCTTATTGTGATTATTGTTTGTCTCGGTAGAGTTTCCGGAGTGCGAAGCTTGCTACCACGAGTCTTTAGCTTACGAAGATTCATCGCAAGGCAAGTCTTGATCATGTTATTTTCAATACCTATGATTTTGTGCATTAGAAATTATACCACCCCACCATGCATGCAGTAGTTGAAATTTTGAAGTTATTAATCTTGAGTAGTATCATGTGGTAGGATGAACCAATCCCCTTGTTACCATGACCCGGGACTAATTAGTTTATTTTGCTATGCTCGTAGACGGGTTTTGGTTGAGTGAATTCATAAGAAAGATGTGAGAGTCAATGATGATGACAACCCCATGAACTACAATGATCAAGATGGACTTCGAAATTCACTACTGGGTGGAGGACGGTTGACGGGCACCCTGGAGAACCCAGTGGTTGGCCGGGATGCATGGAGAAGTGCCATGACATCTTGCGGAAAGCTTCACCCAGCCACGAAGAGACGGATGGATGCCCCATTGACCGGAAGCTTACCTGTGCAGCCGCAAGCCATTATGGGCTCTGGCTGGGTCAACCCTAGTAGTGACGCTGGCTGGACGGTACTACGAGATGTAGAAGAACGGTAGGATTGATGGGTACGGCAGTAGCTGAAGAACTCTTTGGAAGACCCTGTTTCATTTGTCCCGTCTTCAAACACCATGAAGTGCGAAGACTTAAAAGGAGGGAATGATTCTTGCGGGGAAAGTGCGCAAACCTCTGCAGAGTTAAAGATCTAATCGATTAGCCGTGTCCCCGGTTACGGACAATTTGAGCCTCTGGAACTTGGAAGTATTCGGAAATCTCAACACTAAAACTAATGAATTAATTTGAGGGGTTTATGACTTAATAATTTGGGAATGAGATATTGGTTGGCGGAACCATCTCAATAACTACCAACAATTTGTAGTAATTTTGCAAGCAAGTCCATTGTAGTAGGAGAAAATTGGCTTTTCGCAAAATGATGAAACTTAGAGCCCCACAGCCAAAATGCATATAGTGTTAGTAATTTTATTATTGTTATTCTCTACATGACTTGCCAGCTTATTCAAAAGCTGACCTACACGGCTGCAACGCCTTATGTTGCGAGATTTATTCCATCAGGGAGTGAGGCTACGCCCGCGCTTGGCGATTGCCCTTTGGAGTCGGATGGACTCGCTTTATCTTCTACGCTTCCGCAGCACTAGTAGTTTATTTCTCATGAGTTGGCCTTGAGCCGAATTTATTCTCTTGTAATAAAGACTCTATATGAGAATCGTGTAATAAATTTCAGGTGTGATTGAACTTTGATTATTTCATCGATGTACTGTGAGTACCAGCATGATCTTGGGATGGTACAGACACAGAGATTTGACCGATTTTGGGTCAGGTCACCACAGAGGCCCTAGGTATGCTTTTAAAAGACCCCTTACAAGCCTGAATTATAATGCAAACTCAGAGTTTTAAGCTCATGTGCAACTATGTAAATGATTGTAGGTAACGCGGCCGAGGTCGAGGCCCTCAAGAGTGCCCTTGCCAAAGCCAAGGAGGAGGCAAGGGTAAGCAAAGCAGCCGCAGAGAAGGCGGTTGCGGATGTGGAGGCCAAAAAGGCCGCCCGCCTTAAGTTTGAGGCAAGGGTGACCGAAGTAGAGCAAGCGCTCTAGGAGGCCGCCACCAAGTTTGAGTCCTTGGAGGAGAGTAACAAGGCCCAAGCGGCCGAACTCACCAAGGCTCTTCAAGCTGTGAAGGAGGCTCGGTCCGAGTCCAGGGCTGCTCGCGAGGAGATCAAGCAAGCCGGATAGATAGCGGAAGGTAAGCCTTTTCTTTTACAGAGTATATTCGGCGGTCGAAGATATGCTTTGCTAAATCAATTGTGGAGTGCTCCAGACGCTTTTGACGATCTCCCGAGGATTGCTGCTGATGCCGCTCAATATTTCCGGGCTCAAGACGGGAACACGACGGAGAAGCTCTTCTGGTCGCAGTATTTGGCGCCGGAGCGACCAGCGCTACTAAACAATCAGATGATGCAGCTGGCGGAGCTACAGAGGATGTACGGTTTGGCCATGAAGGACATCACAGTCCGGCTATGGCCAACCGGACCCATTCCGAGCAACTACTTTGGCCTGGTCAAGCGAATCAGGGACGCCTTGTCCCGAATAGAGGCAGTAAAGCGCTCGGCATGCATTGAGGGCACGCGGATGGCCCTTTGCCCGTGTCAAGATGCACTGGGCAAAGATGAAGGCCGCCAACATGGCCGTTGAAGGTCCGCCCGGTGACAAGGTCCACCATACGCCGGAGCTCTACTTCGACGATGTCCTTCAGGGTGCCCGTTTGATAGAGGGTCAATGCTCAAAGGATATTATGTTCGAGTAAATGTATCTGAGCTACCTAAACATTTTATCATAAACCAAGGCTTTTGTAATATATTTGTGCATGTTATCTTGAATTACTTCTCCTCCTGTGTGGCCGTTTGTATCTCTGAGAGTTTGCCAGTCGTCGGCTTCAGCCCCCATGTAGATAGTACGGGGGTGTTCGGGATAGCACATAATCACACTTGACCCAACGTCTCGGTCCGTAAAGGAGGTGTTAGTGCAGTGAACGATGCAATTGGACTATGTGGCTTTGCCACTCTCACTTAGCCATAGGAGTTTGACAATGGGGTTGTAAGATAGCCCCTGGTGCGTATGCGGCTATCGAACTTAGATGCCTTCAGACGCGTGACTGAACAAGGCCGGCCCTTCGTGTAATATGGGAGAAATCGCTAGAGATTTAATAAGTCACCGAATTGCTGACCAGCTCTCGCCGCATCACGACGGTCAGTTTTCGGCTTTCTCAACTGAGGTGCTTGACCGGGCTAGCTGGAAACACAATCGCAGTAGTTCTCCCTTTACTACCTTACCCGAGAAACGGAACGTAAGGTGGCAAGCACAGGAGCCGGGCAACCCAACTATTGACCAAAGACGTGATTCGGAGCCGATGCATATAATGCAGTATCCGGGACGCTGAAGTGTACTCTGAGAGTGTTCAGATTTTCTATTGTTTGAAGATATATATATGGCTTGAATAGAGCCCCTGGAGATTGAAGTCGTACCAAGGTCTATATGCCAATTTGACGCAAAAAAGAAAAGGAGGGAAACCAGATTTAAGGAATAAGCCGATACCAAACAAGGCTGGGCAAAACTGTTTCCATTATAGTCTGATTGGTATGCCAAAACGTATTTTTATAGAAGATGCAATAAGCATCACGACTATTTTACATGCTGAGAACAAGGGAAAGCTATATACATGTCCTAAATTTGAAAATATGATCTAGAAGATCCTTTGGACACTCTGCCGCACGTTTGCGCCACTTTTCACCTTAGTGTAGGATCCTTTGAGAGGATCTACAATCGAGTATGTATAAGGGGCCTAGAAGGGGGGCCCTTTTTACCACCAGAAGTTGATGTGGGTTATAGAAAACTTGAAAAATGAAAACAAGAAGAAAAAGGTGGAGCAATATGAAGGTCTAGATAGGGTCAAGCCATACCGTGGACCTTATATTTAACCTGCCTCCGTCATTGCCCATGGAATTTTTAACACATAGTTATGCACGTGATACGTATGTCGTTATCAGGCTGGGGTGTTGACAGAGGCCGAATTGTTAATCTAGCTCTGGATGAGCTGGACTATCATTCTGTAGGGTAGACCGGACTTGTTTAATAGTGTCCGGGGGCTTGACTACCAGTGTAGTATTCGGCTTAGCGAGGCCCCCCTGCACCTCGGCTGCGAGGGCTGCGGTATGCTCCTATGTACGGAGGGGGCGCTCCATGTTTCCATTGACTATGATAACGCCACATGGTCTAGGCATCTTGAGCTTTAGATAAGCGTAGTGTGGGACTACATTGAAACGAGCGAAAGCAGTTCATCCGAGTAGTGCGTGATAACCACTGCAGAACGGGACGTTATCGAAGATCAGGTCTTCACTCTGGGAGTTATCCAGTGAGCCGAGGATGACTTCCAGCGTTGTGGATCATGTGCAACAGGACTCTATGCCGGGTATTACCCCTTTAAAGGTGGTTTTAGTGGGCTTGATTCTTGATGGGTCAATGCCCATTTTATGGACAGTGTCCTGATAAAGCAGATTGAGACTGCTGCCACCGTCCATAAGGACCCGTGTGAGGTGGAATCCGTCAACAATTGGACAAGGACCAATGTAGCCGAACCTCCATGACGGATACTGGTCGGATGGTCTTTGCGATCAAAAGTGATCGGACAAGCTGACCACGGGTTAAATTTCTGGGCAACTGGCTCGATGGCGTAGACGTCCCTTAACACGCGCTCCCGCTCCCGCTCCCGCTTAGGGATATGAGTAACATAGATCATGTTCAACATTTTGACCTCGGGCGGAAATTTCTTTTGTCCCCCTGCGTTCAGTGGGCAAGGCTCTTCGTCGTTGTCCTCGCTGGGCGGCCCTTTCCCCTTGTGTTCAGCGTTGAGCTTGCCAGCCTGTTTAAAGAACCAACAATTTCTATTGGTATGATTGGCAGGCTTGTCAGGGGTGCCATGAATCGAGCAAGGCCGATCGAGTATCCTGTCTAGACTAGATGGACCATCTCTGCTTCCTTTGAATGGCTTCTTCTGTTGACCGGATTTAGAGCCACTGAATCCGGCATTGACCGCCATGTCTTCGGTAACTTCATTATTTCTTTGACGTTTGTGCTTGTTGCGCCGTGGCTTGTCATTGCCATCCCTGGCTTCGGAGGTGCCGGGGTCGGTGGTGCTATTGCTTCTACGAGCTAGCCAGCTATCTTCTCCCGCGCAAAAGCGGGTCATAAGTGCGGTAAGGGCTGCCATGGACTTCTGCTTTTCTTGGCCGAGGTGTCGGGAGAGCCACTCGTCTCGGACATTGTGTTTAAAAGCCGCGAGGGCTTCGGCGTCCGGACAATCCACAATTTGGTTCTTTTTAATTAAGAACCTGGTCCAGAGTTTCCGTGCTGATTCTCCGGGTTGCTGGACTATGTGACTGAGGTCATCGACGTCTGACGGCCGAACATAGGTACCTTGGAAGTTGTCTCTAAAGGCATCCTCCAAGTCTTCCCAGCTGCCAATAGAATTTTCTGGGAGGCTGTTTAGCCAGTGCCGTGCTGGTCCCTTTAATTTGAGCGGGAGGTATTTGATGGCATGGAGATCATCATCGCGGGCCATGTGGATATGGAGAAGAAAATCTTTGATCCATACTGCGGGATCTGTAGGACCATCGTATGATTCAATGTTCACAGGTTTAAATCCTTCGGGGAACTAGTGCTCCATAACCTCATCGATGAAGCATAAGGGGTGTGCGGCGCCTCTGTATCGAGCGATGTCGCGGCGCAGTTCGAATGAAGTCTGAAGGCGGTTTTCGGCTTGGGTGAGGTTGTGCCTGTCACGCCAGGCCTGATGGCCGTCCTCTCGTGTCGGAGCACGCCCCCTCGACCCATAGATTGATCTTGTCTGACCAGCTCTATTGTCCAGGTCCTTGCATAGGTCATAAGTATATCCCGAGGCTGTTGCCTCCTTGCCTCGACGGCGGGGTGGCCCGGGCTGGTGTTCGGCGTACGTAGCCGGTCTGTCCCGTCCACGTGGTGGTCGGTCAGCTTCGTCAGCAGCTTTATTCTTTGGTGGTATTGGCTAAAGGGCCTCGTCGTCGAATTGTGGTTGTAGCTTGCGCTTCGGGTAACTCTTAGTTGGGTGTTCGAGGCCATATTCTGCAGCTTCCAGGACATTAGTCCATCTATCATTGAGTAAATCTTGCTCAGCTTGAAGCTGTTGCTGCTTCTTTTTCAGGCTTCCCGCAGTGGCGATTAGCCAGCGCTTAAAGCGCTCTTGTTCGAGGGGTTCCTCTAGCACGATAAAGTCTTCATCGTCGAGGCTCACATCCTCTTCAGAGATCGGTAGGTAGTTACTATCCTCCGAGTCTTCGTTCCCGATAGGGTCGTCGGGGTTAACTTGCCCATCCTCCCACTCGTCATGTTCGGATGTTGGCTCGGTAGGGGCTTCAGGGTCTTCGGCATTCCCCGGAGTGTTATTGTCTCCAGTGCCAGTATTGCTGTCTTTGTCGTGGCGCGATTTTGAGCGGTGCCGCTGACATCGATGCTTTGGAGGTGCCTCAACCGGATACTCCTTGCCATCGTCGCCCTCTTTGGGTGTGTCCACCATGTACACGTCGTACGTGGAGGTGGCCGTCCATCATCTGGTAAACGGAGGGTCTTGGCCTTGTTCGTCTCCGGCATCGTCGTCCATACCGTCGATGTCTTCGGATGCATAGTCCACCATGTCGATTAGATCTTCGATAGTGTCTATGAAGTGGGTGGTGGGTGGAACGTAAAATTCCCCACTCTCAGCCCCTAGTCCGGGCCAGGCATGATTCAGAAGCGATTCTTCCGTAATGGCGAGTGATCGCATTAAGTCCAGAGCCTCATTTAGGAGTGAGGTTTGGACAGAGAAGCAAGGGTCCGCAGGGCTGACCAGGGCGAGAGCCTCCTGGCCATGCCTTCTCGACGAGGACCTCGAGAGTTTGGATTTAGAGTCTGAGGGAGAATCTGGCACTTTAGCGACGAGGGGAGCTCAGTTTGTCTTCGGGTTTGCCGATGATGCCATCCCCTCTGGATCTCCGGTAGCAAGTTCCATAACTGCAGACAGTCCGGCGGGCTCTAAACTCCCATCTTCGGACCTGGTAGTGTGCTCCGGATCTAAGGCCGGAGTGGCGGTTGGGGCCTCGAACCCTTCGAAGATCAAGTCTCCGCGGATATCAGCGACATAGTTCAAATTTTCAAAACTGATATGATGACCAGGGGCGTAGCTGTCGATCTGCTCCAAGTGGCCAATCGAGTTGGCACGTAGTGCGAAGCCGCCGAATATGAAGATTTGGCCGGGGCAGAAAGTCTCCCCTGAAACAACATTATTGTAGATGATCGAACGAGCCATCGAACCTTCTATCGACAGCACAGAGGAACTCTCAATGAAAGCACTAATGTCGGTGTCAAAACCGGCTGATCTCGGGTAGGGGGTCCCAAACTGTGCTTCTGAGGATCGAAGGTAACAGGAGGCAGGGGACACGATGTTCACCCAGGTTTGGGCCATCTTAATGGAGGTAATACCCTACTTCCTGCTTGATTGACTTTGATGAGTATTGTGGTTACAAGAGTTGATCTACCTCGAGATCGTAATGGCTAAACCCTAGATGTGTAGCTTGTATAATTGTGATTGCCTCTACGGACTAAACCCTCCGGTTTATATAGACACCGGAGGGGCCTAGGGTTGTACAGAGTCGGTTTACAGAGAAATGAGTCTTCATATCCGAACGCCAAGCTTGCCTTCCACGCCAAGGAGAGTCCCATGCGGACACGGAGGAAAGCCTTTTATCTTGTATCTTCACGGCCCACCAGTCTGGCTGATGTCACATAGCCTGGACGCCCGGGGACCCCCTTATCTAGGACTCCCTCACCCGTCAAAAAAGGTGCAAAACGTTTGCGATGGTGGAGCCATCAAACACGTTTCAGATTTTAGTTGCATGTGCGATGCAGGGCACACGGTTAATCCATTCGAACTGTTCGCGATGAGGCAGAACAACAAAAACAGGCATCCATATCAATGTGTGTGCGATATACAGCATACAGTTCGCTCTGATGAACTGTTTTCTATTAGGGAGTGCAACAAAAATGGTTAGTCAGATCAAGGTGTGTGTGATATATGACATACAGTTCACTCGGACGAACTGTTTTCGATTAGGGAACACGACAGAATCGGTTCAACTTAACAAGATGTGTGTGATATGCGGCATACAGTTCACATGGATGAACTGTTTGCAATGAGCCAAAAGAACATAAATGAGTCGTGTAAACAAGATGTGTGTGATACTGGGCAAACATCTGACTGGGATGAACTGTTTGTAGTGAGAAATTACAACACAGACGGTTAATATAGTTAGTTCGTGTGCGATTCTGTGTGTACAAAAATCTTTGAGAAATGCAAAATAGTTGCTTGCGGTGGCTAGAAGTATCGCACACAATTCTTCTGCGAGTACTCGTGTGTGATGATTAGTAAGTTATACATACGTTTCCTGATGTTAACATGTGTGTTAATTTGCAATATGGACAGTAAATATGCAAATGCCTTCTGGACAACGGGCACACGCTTAAACTCAATGAACTGTGTATGATACTAACACTTTCCATGAAATTTAAGAACTTGGGTAACAACATTTGAGTAACATATATATAGTGGTTACACTATTCGACAATAGGAGGATCTTCGTAACATGGTTTTGACAACCATATGGTCCATATCTACATACTTAACATAGTAACAACTATCACATTTTAAGAGGCTAAGGGCCAACAACCATATGGTCCATATCTACATACTTAACATAGTAACAACTAGCACATTTTAAGAGGCTGGGGGCCAACAACCACAACTATCCGCTGGAAGCAGCTTGATCACGGTGACTCGTCATCTCGTCAATGAAAAGGAAGAGCCCTCCTATGCCTTGGTAGAGCATGAGTAGAACAGTGTCTCCAATTTTCCAATATGGATGCATTGCCACGGACAAGCGAGAACTTGTTAATTTGAATGGTTACATTTCTGCGGGAAATGCAGTACCTTGCAATCACTTTGGCGTTATTAGCAGGCACAAGTGTAATTCGACCACGCCGGGAAATCAATCTAGGAACTGCTACAATGGGCAATATCTATTGAAATGTAGAATAAAAACCAATTGTAGCATATCGTTGAAGATATACATAGTTTATGAGAATCAACATTAAAATAAGACTTTTTACGAGCGTTTTGTGCACACAATTGGTCTTGTTCAGTGTGTGCACCATAGGTATAATTAATCCCATCCAAAATCCAGTGTTCATACGCTGTGCTATATCTATCAGATTATCAACAAAGTTTATGACATGCTTCAAGTCCTTCTAGTGAAATTTGGTACGTTTAGTAACATACATATCATTCACTATTCATCCAACATATCCTGCTTAAAAGGTGGAAAGGTATTATTTACTCAGAACATGGCAAAAGAATATATAGTGCACATAAATTGGTAAAAATAATTTGTTACTGCCTAGGAACGGAGTCATAAAATGAAATCACAATTGGTTGCTTAAATAGTGATCAATTAGTAAGAACAAATACCCCAATTTTGCTAAGTAATATGGCAGCATGGAGAAAGTTGAAAGGACACTAACCTCGATCAGACTTTGATCGGCTGATGACGTTGGGGAAGTAAACATCCATGTTAATTATACCAGGTTGTGGTGCACGCACTAGAATTTTATTGCCAGCTTTCAGTTCATAACACTTAGACACTTTTCTCCAAAGGTCCGCATTAAAATAGGAGTGACCATATTTATCAAGTTTTACGCTAACCGTCGTTGTAAATCCATGTTGCATTGTCAATATGACATCCTGGGAGTCATCAACAAAGTGAAGCACAAGATTTCCTTCTACTCCTGTTCTTGCAAAGCAAGGGATGTATTGCTTGAAATGAAAATTAAGATTGTAAATTAGATATATTGAAATGTCAGAGCAAGATGCAAATATGGGAGTAACTGATAGAACAGATCAATATATAGATGAAAGCAAAGTACAAAAATATATAATTAAAAATAGATAATGTAACAAAGATTTGATGCAAATATATAGATAATGTAGCAACAGACGGTATATGTTCACAAATTTAGCCCATGCCGACAGTGGTAGGTTGAGATTGAACATATCGAGCGCTCCCTGAAGTCATCCGGAATGGTGAGATAGAACTTCGTTTCCGACTGGCCGCGGCCCCACTTGCCTGATTTGTGCTTACACTGTGGACACACGAATGAACACCCATGAATCAACTAGAACAAAAATGATGCCACTGTGATTTCCTCCGGTTGATTAACAGCAACGGACAGACTGCGATAAGAGATGACTAAATATTTCGCTAAGTTGATTACCTTCTCCATGAGAAAAATCCCCGGCCCAATTCCGTAGAAAACCCCAGTCGACTAGAGTCTAGAATGTCAGTACAGATAGGCGGCGGAAAGTGGTAGGGCGAAATCATGTGCCGTTTGGAGCGCGACCTCCACCCGCCAACAATAGCCGTCGAGCTTAGGGTGGCCACCGCGATAGAAGTTGATGAGGTGCAGAGTTGCGGAGGAGTCCGTGGCGAGTGGGTGGGGATGAAGTGGGTGAGGGTTTTCTTTCTCCTATTGCATGTGTGAGTGAACACACACGGGTCGCAGAGGCGACTGAGATGAATCGTGTGCGATAGTAAATCACCGAAATGTGTTTACTGGGTACTATACAAAAACGAAATACGTGCTTGAAAAACATGACACCTGGCATGGTGCCATGGTATGTCCTCAGCGTGCCTTGGTTAAAAGATAAGAAGGTTTGATTTATGTCGTCATGCACGCCCTTCATAAATCGAACCATCACCGAGGAAGTTCCATGCTTTCGATAGGGAAATCACCAAGATTGAAGGGGAATCCAAATTTCCGTCCTAGTTTGTCATTCATTTTTTTTTTCAACGATCAACATACCGCCTCAAATGCAGCGTGTTTAAATTTGACATTTTCCGGGCTCATTTACCATATTTAGGGGATTATTTGCATTTTCTATGCATTAATGCACATAATTCAAATTCGAACAATCGATGCATGAAAAGGTGCACAAGAACGGTCTGGGAAACAATGCTTGTGCTATTTAGTACATTCTCATGCCTTTTACAAGGAAAGGAAAGATATTTCAAGGAAATGTGTGGCAATAGTCAACCATAAATGCGTCGTTTACTGGGTCAACAACTATACAAAAATGAAATACATGCTTGGAAAACATGACGCCCGGCGTGGGGCCATGATATGGCCTCACCGTGCCCTGGTAAAAATTTGAGAATGTTTTCCTTATGTCGTCATGCATGCCTTTCATAAATCGAACCATCACCGAGGAAGTTTCATGGCTTCGAGGGGGAAATCACCAAGATTGAAGGGGGATCCAAATTTCCTTTATCCTTTGTCCATGAGTTTTTTCTACGATGAACATACACCCTGGAAATCACCATGTTCAAATTTGGCACTTTTTCGGGTTCATTTACCATATTTAGGGGATTATGTGAACTTTCTAGGCATTAATGCACATAACTCAAGTTCAAACAATCGGTGCATGAAAGGGTGCACAGGAACGTCCTGGAAAACCATGCTCATGCCATTTAGTAAATTATCATGCCTTTTAAAAGGAATGGACAGATATTTCGACGAAATGTGTGGCAATTGTCAACCACAAACGTTTGTTTATTGGGTTTTCATCTATAGAAAAAATGAAATAAATGTTTGAAAAACATGACGCCTGGCATGGTGCCATGGTATGGACTCACTATGCCCTGGTAAAAATATGAGAATGTTTTCCTTATGTCATCATGCACACATTTCATAAATCGAACCATCACTGAGGAAGTTTCATGGTTTCGAGGGGGAAATCACCAAGATTGAAGGGGGGGGTCCAAATTTCCTTTGTCCTTTTTCCATGAGTTCTTTTCTACGATGAACATACACCCTGCAAATCACTGTGT
Organism: Aegilops longissima; assembly: GCA_021605205.1. Lineage (NCBI taxonomy): Eukaryota > Viridiplantae > Streptophyta > Magnoliopsida > Poales > Poaceae > Aegilops > Aegilops longissima. The sequence goes on from CM038680.1 coordinate 150,110,774, forward strand.
TCAAATTTAACACTTTTCCGGGTTCATTTACCATATTTAAGGGATTATGTGTATTTTCTTGGCATTAATGAACATAATTCAAGTTCAAACAATCGGTGCATGAAAGGATGCAAAAGAATTGCCTGGAAAACCATGATCGTGCCATTTAGTAAATTCCCATGCCTTTTAAAAGGAATGGACATATATTTCAATGAAATGTGTGGCCATAGTCAACCACAAACGTTTGTTTATTCGGTTCTCAACTATAGAAAAATGAAATAAATGCTTGAAAAACATGACGCCTGGCATGGTCCCATGGTATGGCATCACCGTGCGCTGGTAAAAATTTGAGAATATTTTCCTTATGTCGTCATGCACGCTCTTCATAAATCAAACCATCATTGAGGAAGTTCCATACTTTCGAGAGGAAAATCACCAAGATTGAATGGGAATCCAAATTTCCTTTGTCCTTTGTCCATGAGTTTTTTTCTATGATGAACATACACCCTACAAATCACCGTGTTCAAATCTGGCACTTTTCCGGGTTCATTTACCATATTTAGGGTATTATGTGCATTTTCTAGGCATTAATGCACATAATTAAAGTTCAAACAATCGGTGCATGAAAGGGTGCACAAGAACGGCCTGGAAAACCATGCTCAAGCCATTTAGTAAATTCTCATGCCTTTTACAAGGAATGGACAAATATTTTGATGAAATGTGTGGCAATAGTCAACCACAAACATTTGTTTATTGGGTTTTCAACTGTAGAAAAAATGAAATAAATGCTTGAAAAACATGATACTTGCCGTGGTGCCATGGTATGGCCTCACCGTGCCCTGGTAAAAATTTGAGAAGGTTTGGCTTATGTCATCATGCACGCCCTTCATAAATCGAACCATCACCGAGGAAGTTCCATGCTTTCGAGAGGGCAATCACCAAGATTGAAGGGGAATCCAATTTTTCTTCGTTCTCTACCCTGGATTTTTTTCTACGACGAACATACACCCTGCAAATCACCGTGTTGAAAATTGTCATTTTTCCGGGCTCATTTACCATATTTAGGGGATTATGTGCATTTTCTAGGCATTTAGCGCATATAAATCCAATCCAGCTACAGCTGCATGGGTGTGATGTGAGGGACATGGATTGCCGTTCGATCACGGCGCATCCTACGGTGCACACACGCGATCCGCGTGGCTGGGGCTCCGTCCAATCATAACGCAACACACAATAGGCTCAGCGCACACTGTTTCAGGAAGCGACGGAGATGAACCGTGTGCGATAACGAACGAGTAACATTGTAAGGGAAGCCAAATTTCATTTGTCGTTTGTCGTTGAGCTCTTAAATACCACCGCACTGTACGGTTGCTCGGCCCATCCGTCCCAGAGCTCTCTCCAAGCGTCATTCATGGCACCGCGGCGCACAGTAACTGGTAACGAAGCGATGGCATCCCGCCGCGCCACGTTCCTCGCCGCCCGCGACCACACACATTGTAAGGAAGTGATGTCATCTCGCCGCGCCAAGTTCATCGCCGCCGGCGGCCACACAGTTACGTGGCCGGACTTTGAGGCTGCCATGGCCGAATGGGCGGTGGATCGAGAGGCGGCCAAAGCCGCACAGAAGGAGCAGAAAAGGCAGAAAGCAGTCAAGAAAAGAGAGTCCCGCCGCCGCAAGAAAGAAGAGTCTGCATGCCGTGGTGAGGAGAGCTTGGCAAAGATTGAAGCATGGTGGGGTGCCGCCAACAACGCCGGGAAGGAGAACACCCGCGTCTGGCCAGCATGCCCCGATGGCATCATGTGAGAAGTAGTTTAAGTTTGTAGTATTAGAGAAAATTACCAGTAGTACTTTAAGTTTGTAGTATTAACGTACAATGTCTATAAGAGCATCCTTTGAGGGCTTTGAGCGTTGATTAGCATGTCTGCCCGTGTGCGTTTTTTTGCGTTAATCATTAGAAGATCACAAAACACACGGTTTCTATGCCGTGCCCGTGTATGTTTTTTTGGAGACGGGATCTGCCAATTTTCTATTTTCTCACACACGAGTATTTTATGCGCTTCGTCTGCGTTGTGTGTTTCCGCCGCCCAAGTTTCAAGTTTTGCAGCGAAATTTTCACTAGGAGCGCGATTTCAGAATTTATTCCTCCAACCACATCCCCACCCATCAAATTTCCTCAGTATCCCCCCGTGCCTCCCCCTACTGGCAGCTCAAACCGCCATCGCTACAACCACATCTATGTTCTGCTCGAATCCAGTCAGGTAACCCACCGATCTCTATCACGGACCCGGCCTGATTGCTTAAATGGCGCCTGTGAAACATGGTCATGCCTCCAAATCCCCACCGCCAGGAGCTGATGGAGGTCCATGGCACGATGGCCGATGTGTGTGTTGACCTAGAGGAACACCTCGCCTCCGCCGCCGCCAACATGGTGCAGGCTCTAGCCGAGATGAAGTGCCCTAGTGACTACCCCCCAGGACTTAACAGGTATGCTCTGACCAGCTAAATCTTACCAATACCACTTGCAATGGCTATGTTTTGTACGGTTGATGTATTAAGCATGTTCTTGTCTTGTTTATTTTAGTACTGCACACTGTGTAATGTTCAAGTATTAACTGTCCAACTCAATTTCACCAATACCAGCAACAAACTTACAATACATGACTCAGGATATCACTGGAGATGCTGCCCATTTGCTATTTTTGGTGGATGCTAACCCTGTTGTACTTAACATGTCTGTCCATGTACTTACGCAGGGTCATAACGGGCGATGTTGTTGTTTGCCATCGAGGTCAGCTGCATCCCATGTCTTACAGTATTTCACATCATTTGTGCAATTGCAGTTTAACTTCTACCATTTACTGGTTGCCTATAGGTACACATGTCAGTGACACTGATCCACGCTTCAACCCGGAGGAACGGCTCGCCTCCACTGTCGCTGACTTTGGGCGGGCTCTGGCTAAGATGAAGTGCCTCAACAACTCCTCTCAGGACTTACCAAGTATGTACTCACCAGTTCAATCTTACCAATACCGGTTGCAATTAATATCTATGTTATATATGGTCGATGTATTAAGCATGTTCTAGTAAACATGCCAAAGACGTTTTAGCTACTTTCCCTACCTTTTTATAGACAACTGGGCCATTCTTTGCTCTGGCAGCACCTGTCTTGTGATGTTTTACTCTGCCAATTGCATTTTTATTAGTACCGGTTTCAATGGCTATTAAGCATGTTGCAATTAGCAGTTGAATCCATTTTTAAACAGTTGTATTTCAATGGCTACAAACTTACAGAACATGACTTAGGATGTTTTTAAGCATGTTGCAATTAATAGTTGTATCCATTTTTTAATCTGTTCCTTTGCTATCATGCTACTCTCCGCAATGAAGATATACTAGAGATGCCACTACAGGAATCAGGCACTTTGCCCTTCTCCATGGCTGACGGCAAAGGCATGCATGGCTGACGGCAAAGGCCTTTGCCGTCCGCCAGCGGACGGCAACAGGTCTGGCTTAATAGGCTACGGTGAAGGGCTCTTTGCCGTCTGCTGACGGATGGCAAAGATGAATCGCTCTTTGCCATCCGCCAGTGGACGGCAAAGAGCCTGGACGACACAATTCCAGGTTAGGTCCGTTAAGGGGTTAACAGTGTGCTTTGCCGTCCGCTGGCGGATGGCAAAAAGACAATCACACATTTGCCGTTTGCCAGCGGACAACATCATAGCTAAATAGGCCAGCCCCCAGGTGCTGCCACATGTCAAGCGATGCCGTTGAGGGAGACCTGAATTAAGGGGTCCTCGGGCGTCCGGACTATGGTACGTGGGCCGGACTGATGGGCTGTGAAGATACAAGTTCGAAGACTCTCTCCCGTGTCTGGATGGGACTCTCCTTGGCATGGAAGGCAAGCTTGGCGCCATGATATGAAGATTCCTTTCTCTGTAACCGACTTTGTACAAACCTAGTCCCCTCAGGTGTCTATACAAACCGGAGGGCTTAGTCTGTAGAGGAATCATAATCATAGTCATACAGGCTAGACTTTTAGGGTTTTAGTCATTACGATCTCGAGGTAGATCAACTCTTGTAATACTCATATTCATCAAGATCAATCAAGCAGGAAGTAGGGTATTACCTCCATAGAGAGGGCCCGAACCTGGGTAAACATCGTGTCCCCCGTGTCCTGTTACCATCAACCTTAGACACATAGTTCGGGACCCCCTACCCGAGATCCGCCGATTGTGACACCGACATTCGTGCTTTGATTGAGAGTTCCGCTGTGACGTCAAAGACATGATTGATGGCTCGCCTTGTTATCAAGGACAGTGTCACCTCCGGAGGAGTACTGGCCCCCAGGTCAAACCCTCCGGCTGGGCGGCTTTACCATGACCGCCCGTTCGACCGTTAAGCCGACGATGACTTCCCGAGTCATCGCAAATCCCCTCCGTGTTGACTCCTAATACTCCAAGCTGATAAATCCGGCGGGTTGTCGTCTTTGAATGATCTCCTAGATCGCATCACCGCCTTGGGGGTCGCTACAGACTACGATCAGGTTGGGCTTAAACCCGACAGAGAGAAATTAAACCTCCACCGATCACCCACCAGATAGCGGTAGTAGAGGAGCAAGACGACAACTCTTCCTCTATACTGAGGATGAACTATGTTCGGATCTGTGAGCTCAAAGAGCCGGATACCTTCCTTCGGAAAGATACGCCCCGCCCTCCGAACCTAGAATCGGACAACGGGCCTAAAAAAACAGTTGATATCCCGGAGCCCGAGCTATTGAGTTCGGAAGTTTTTCAAACTCCGGATCCCAAATCGGGTCAGGGTTTGGATCTAAAGCCACCCACCCGCCCAGATATAAATGATCTCATGCACATACGACAGCAGTCTCAGGAAACAGTCCATCACTTTTGGGCCAGATTCCTCCTTGTCAAAGACAAGATTAAAGATTGCCGTGACGAAGATGCGATCTCAGTATTCAGCAACAATTGCACGGACGAAGGAATCCTCAATGCCATCAACCGTCGTCGCGTATTACACTTAGCTGACTTGGCAACCATAGTATAGAAGTACTGCACAATGGAAAGCACCTAACCAAGGCAGCTCGCTGGGAACCACCTGTTTCCACTCAACCCCCCGTCCGGACAAAAAGGATGCACCCTTGTGGGGCGCCCGACCCAACAGTAAATAAATCTAAGCCCATTACAGGGCGCGGAACCGTTCTGGAGGGATGGTTCGATAGGCCATGCAAAATACACACAACACCGGATAACATACCAACCCACAGCCTTAGAGCATGTTGGATACTCCGGCAAGTGGCCAAGAGCGGCGAGGAACTCCTCACTTCAAATACCTTAGATCAACACCCCCCTGGAAGACGATGACCTTAGAGTATTGACGGTCTTCGAAACCTTCGCTTCAAATAACAGGTGCAAAAGGGCACCCCATGACCTCGCCGAAGTCTACCAAGTCGCAGCAATAAGCCCCTCGAACGACACGGCCATAACTTTCAACGCCGGTGACGAACCAAAATTCAGGACAGTCTGGGCACCAGCCGCCTTGGTCCTTAGTCTAATCGTGGACGGCTTTCGGCTTACCGAAGTGCTCATGGATGGCGGCAGCGGATTAAAACTCATCTACGAGGACACACTCAACAAAATGAAAATAGACAAGAGCCGCATCGAGCAAAGTAGCACGACCTTCCGAGGAATTATTCCCAGCCGGGAGGCGCGATGCGCGGGAAAAATCACACTCGATGTGGTATTCGGCATGCCGGAGAATTATCGGTCCGAAGAAATAACCTTCCAAGTGGCCCCTTTCAACAGTGGATATCACACCCTATTGTGGCGAGATGCATTTACACGCTTCCAAGCTATACCTCACTAGGGGTACATGAAGCTCAAGATGCCCGGGCCCAATGGTATAATCACTCTTGCCAGTGATCCAGACATAGCACTCCGTGCCGAAAATAAAACTGCATCCCTGGCCCTCGAGGCATTGTCCGAAGCCCTCGCGGCCGAAGAATTAACCTCACTACGCTCCACGGTGGATAGGGACGATGTAATCCTGGACAAGCGACCCAAATCCACCTCCTTTAAACCAGCAGACGAAATAGTCAAATTTCAAGTCCACCTAACGGACCCCAAGAAGACAACATCCATCGGGGCACAGCTGGACCCAACGGTTGACGCCGCGCTACGAGAGTTCCTGCGTGAAAATTGGGACATATTCGCCTGGCACCCTTCTGATATGCCAGGAATCCCGCGCAGGTTGGCCAAACACAGCCTCAATATATTGAAGGGATATAAACCGGTCAAGCAAACACTGCGGCTCTTTTTCGAACCCAAACGTCAAGCTATGGGGGAGGAGCTAGCCAAGTTAATCGAAGCTGGATTCATTAGAGAAATAAAACACCCGGACAGGCTAGCAAACGTGGTGATGGTGCCAAAGAAGGATAAATCCTGGCGCTTGTGCGTCGATTTCAAAGACCTTAATAAGGCTTGCCCTAAGGATCCCTTCCCCCTCCCCCGCATCGACCAGATTATCGATGCTACCGCTGGACACGACTCACTGTGTTTCCTCGACGCATATTTCGGATACCATCAAATCAAAATGAAGGAGTCCGACCAAGCTGCAACGGCATTCATTACGCCATATGGGCCATTCTGCTTCAACAAAATGCCCTTCGGGCTCAAAAATGCTGGGGCCACCTACCAATGCATGATTCAAACATGCCTGGAGAAATAGATTGGCAAGACAGTTGAAGCGTACATGGATGACACCGTCATCAAAACTAGGCACGTCGAGTCATTGATAGACGATCTACGTCTCACATTCGACAACATCCGTACATATGACATCAAGCTCAATCCAGAAAAGTGTGTTTTCGGTGTTCCCGCTGGAAAACTACTGGGCTTCATCGTCTCCAATAGAGGAATTGAGGCAAATCCAGCCAAAATCCGAGCTTTTCACAATTGGCTACACGAACAGACCTTAAACAGGTCCAAAAACTAGCCGAATGCATGGCAGCTTTAAGCTGCTTTATCTCCAGATTAGGAGAAAAAGCATTGCCACTTTATCGCCTTCTCCGACGCACCGACCACTTTGAGTGGACGGAGGCGGCAATGGCCGGACTAGAAGAAATAAAGGCCCTTTTAGCGAGCAACCCAATCCTGGCCGCGCCGAACATCGGCGAACCATGTTATTATACATATCGACAACACACCAGGTGGTGAGTGCAGTGCTGGTCGTTGAGCGAGAGTAGGACAGACACAAGTTCCCGCTCCAGAAACCGGTATACTACGTATCCACCGTTCTCACACCATGCAAATCCCGATACCCTCATTACCAAAATATAGCATACGCGGTCTTCATGGCATCCTGGAAACTGCGACACTACTTTCAAGAGTGCTCGATCATGGTGGCTTCCGAGGTACCACTCAACGACATAATAAACAACCGCGATGCTACGAGCCGGATTGCCAAGTGGGCCATTGAGCTCCTTCCATTCGACATAACATACAAACTGCTTCGAGCCATTAAATCCCAAGTACTGGCTGACTTTGTCGCCGAATGGATAGAGGCCGAACTCCCTAAATCATACAGCACATATTCCAACTGGATTATGCACTTCGATGGTTCCAAAATGCTGGCGAGATTAGGGGCGGCCGTTGTCTTAACGTCCCCCACTGGAGACCCAGTTTAGTACGTACTCCAAATATTATACACAGACTCCAACAATTGAGCCGAATACGAGGCCTTATTAGATGGTCTTCGGATGGCTGTCTCCATGGGCATACAACGCATGGAAGTGCGTGCTACCACTTGAGCACTGCGTTGGATTTCCCCGAAGAGGAGAGGATGATGCAGCAAAGTAGCGTAAGTATTTCCCTCAGTTTTTTAGAACCAAGGTATCAATCCAGTAGGAGGCTACGCACAAGTCCCTCGTACCTGCACAAAAACAAAAGCTCCTCGCAACCAACACGATTAGGGGTTGTCAATCCCTTCACGGTCACTTACGAGAGTGAGATCTGATAGAGATGATAAATAATATTTTTGGTATTTTTGGTATAGAGATGCAAAGTGAAAAGTAAAAGGCAAAGTAAAAACAAAGCAAGTAATAAAGTGATGGAGATTGATATGATGAGAATAGACCCGGGGGCCATAGGTTTCACTAGTGGCTTCTCTCAAGAGCATAAGTATTCTACGGTGGGTGAACAAATTACTGTTGAGCAATTGATAGAATTGACCATAGTTATGAGTATATCTAGGTATGATCATGTATATAGGCATCACGTCCGAGGCAAGTAGACCGACTCCTGCCTGCATCTACTACTATTACTCCACTCATCTACCGCTATCCAGCATGCATCTAGAGTATTAAGTTAAAAACAAAGTAACGCCTTAAGCAAGATGACATGATGTAGAGGGATAAATTCATGCAATATGATAAAAACCCCATCTTGTTATCCTCGATGGCAACAATACAATACGTGCCTTGCTACCCCTTCTGTCACTGGGAAAGGACACCGTAAGATTTAACCCAAAGCTAAGCACTTCTCCCATTGCAAGAACTACCAATCTAGTTGGCCAAACCAAACGGATAATTCGAAGAGACTTGCAAAGATAACCAATCATACATAAAAGAATTCAGAGAAGATTCAAATATTATTCATAGATAATCTGGATCATAAACCCACAATTCATCGGTCTCAACAAACACACTGCAAAAAGAAGATTACATTGGATAGATCTCCACGAGAGAGGGGGAGAACATTGTATTGAGATCCAAAAAGAGAGAAGAAGCCATCTAGCTACTAGCTATGGACCCGAAGGTCTGAAGTAAACTACTCACACTTCATCGGAGGGGCTATGGTGATGATGTAGAAGCCCTTCGTGGTGGATGCCCTTCCGTGGAGCTCCTAACAGGCCCCAAGATGGGATCTCGTGGATCTGAGGAAGTTGCGGCGGTGGAATTAGGTTTTTGGCTCCTGTTCTGATCGTTTGGGGGTACGTAGGTATATATAGGAGGAAGGAGTACGTCGGTGGAGCAACAGGGGGCCCACGAGGCAGGGGGCGTGCCCTAGGGGGGGCCACCCTCGTGACCGCCTCTTTTGTTCCTTGGAGTAGGGTCCAAGTCTCCTGGATCACGTTCGGTGAGAAAATCACGTTCCCGAAGGTTTCATTCTGTTTGGACTCTGTTTGATATTCCGTTTCTTCGAAACACTAAAATAGGCAAAAAAACAACAATTCTGGGCTGGGCCTCCGGTTAATAGGTTAGTCCCAAAAATAATATAAAAGTGGAAAATAAAGCCAATATAGTCCAAAATAGTAGATAAAGTAGCATGGAGCAATCAGAAATTATAGATACGTTGGAGACGTATCAGGCATCCCCAAGCTTAATTCCTGCTCGACCTCGAGTAGGTAAATGATAAAAAGAGAATTTTTGATGCGGAGTGATACTTTGGCATAATTTCAATGTAAATCTTCTTAATTGTGGTATGAATATTCAGATCCGTAAGATTCAAGACAAAAGTTCATATTAACATAAAAATAATAATACTTCAAGCATACTAACTAAGCAATTATGTCTTCTCAAAATAACATGGCCAAAGAAAGTTATCCCTACAAAATCATATAGTCTGGCTATGCTCCATCTTCCCCACATAAAATATTTAAATCATGCACAACCCCGATGACAAGCCAAGCAATTGTTTCATAATTTAACATTTTCAAAACTTTTTCAATCTTCACGCAATACATGAGCGTGAGCCATGGATATAGCACTATATGTGGAATAGAATGGTGGTCGTGGAGAAGACAAAAAGAGGGAAGATAGTCTCACATCAACTAGGCATATCAACGGGCTATGGAGATGCCCATCAATAGATATCAATGTGAGTGAGTAGGGATTGCCATGCAACGGATGCACTAGAGCTATAAGTATATGAAAGCTCAACAAAAGAAACTAAGTGGGTGTGCATCCAACTCGCTTGCTCACGAAGACCTAGGGCATTTGAGGAAGCCCATCATTGGAATATACAAGCCAAGTTCTATAATGAGAAATTCCCACTAGTATATGAAAGTGACAAAATGAGAGACTCTCTATCATGAAGATCTTGGTGCTACTTTGAAGCACAAGTGTGGTAAAAGGATAGTAACATTGTCCCTCCTCTCTTTTTCTCTTATGTTTTTATTTGGGCCTTTTCTCTTCTTTTTCATGGCCTCTTTCTTTTTTTATTTTTTTTCTTTTTCTCATCCCGACTTGTGGGGGAATCATGGTCTCCATCATCCTTTCCTCACTTGGGACAATGCTCTAAAGAATGATGATCATCACACTTTTATTTTTCTTACAACTCAACAATTACAACTCGATTCTTAGAACAAAGTATGACTCTATATGAATGCCTCTGGCGGTGTATCGGGATATGCAATGAAACAAGAGTGACATGTATGAAAGAATTATGAACGGTGGCTTTGCCAAAAATACGATGTCAACTACATGATCATGCTAGCAATATGACAATAATGGAGCGTGTCATAATAAACGGAACGGTGGAAAGTTGCATGGCAATATATCTCGGAATGGCTATGGAAATGCCATGATAGGTAGGTATGGTGGCTGTTTTGAGGAAGGTATATGGTGGGTGTATGATACCAGCGAAAAGTGCGCGGTATTAGAGAGGCTAGCAATGGTGGAAGGAAGAGAGTGCGTATGATCCATGGACTGAACATTAGTCATAAAGAACTCATATACTTATTGCAAAAATCTACAAGTTATGAAAGCAAAGTATTACGCGCATGCTCCTAGGGGGATAGATTGGTAGGAAAAGACCATCGCTCATCCCCGACCGCCACTCATAAGGAAGACAAACAATAAATAAATCACCATACGTGCATGCTACGGGAATCACAAACTTCAACACAAGTATTCTTTGAGTTCACAACTACTCAACTAGCATGACTCTAATATCACCATCTTCATATCTCAAAACAATTATGAAGCATCAAACTTTTCTTAGTATTCAACGCACTCAAAAGAAAGTTTCACATATCTTGAATACCAAGAATATTAATATTAAGCAAATTACCATGCTATTAACGACTCTCAAAATAATCTAAGTGAAGCATGAGAGATTAATAGTTTCTTTAAAACAAATCCACCACCGTGCTCTAAAAGATCTAAGTGAAGTACTAGAGCAAAAATTATCACACTCAAAAGATATAAGTGAAGCACTATGAGCAAAATTATCAAGCTCAAAAGATATAAGTGAAGCACATAGAGTATTCTATCAAATTCCAATTCATGTATGGATCTCTCAAAAGGTGTGTACAGCAAGGATGATTGTGGTAAACTAACAAGCAAAGACGCAAATAATATAAGACGCTCCAAGCAAAACACATATCATGTGGTGAATAAAAATATAGCTCCAAGTAAATTACCGATGGAAGTAGACGAAAGAGGGGATGCCTTCCGGGGCATCCCCAAGCTTTGACTTTTTGGTGTCCTTGGATTATTTTGGGCGTGCCATGGGCATCCCCAACCTTAGGATCTTGCCACTCCTTGTTCCATAATCCATCAAAAGAATTTACCCAAAACTTGAAAACTTCACAACACAAAACTCAATAGAAATCTCGTGAGCTCCGTTAGAGAAAGAAAACAAAATACTACTTTAAGGTAATGTAATGAACTCATTCTTTATTTACATTGGTGTTAAACCTACTGTATTCCAACTTCTCTATGGATTATAAACTATTTTACTAGCCATAGATTCATCAAAATAAGCAAACAACACACGAAAAACAGAATCTGTCAAAAACAGAACAGTCTGTATTAATCTGTAACTAACGCAAACTTCTGGAACTCCAAAAATTCTACCAAAATTAGAAGACCTAGAATTTGTTTTTATTGATCAGAAGCAATTGGAATCAGTATGTTATCACGTTCTGGTGATTTTTAATAATTCGGGCACTGAGCGCAAAGTTTCTGGAAATTACAGCAAGATCAAATAACTATCATCCAAGAAGATCCAATAGGTCTAGCTTGGCACAAACACTAATTAAAACATAAAACCACATCTAAACATAGGCTAGATGGATTAATTATTCCTAAACATAAGAAAAAATAAAAAAACTAAAACTAAAATTGGGTTGCCTCCCAACAAGCGCTATCGTTTAACGCCCCTAGCTAGGCATAAAAGCAAGGATAGATCTAGGTATTGCCATCTTTGGTAGGCAATCCATAGGTGGCTCTCATGATAGATTCATATGGTAATTTTTATTTATTTCTAGGGAAGTGTTCCATGACCTTCTTTAAGGGAAATTTGAATCTAATATTCCCTTCCTTCATATCAATAATTGCACCAATCGTTCTAAGGAAAGGTCTACCAAGAATAATAGGACATGAAGGATTGCAATCTATATCAAGAACGATAAAATCTACGGGCACATAATCCTATTTGCAACAATAAGAACATCATTAATTCTTCCCATAGGCTTTCTAATAGTGGAATCCGCAAGATGCAAGTTTAGAGAGCAATCATCAAAGTCACGGAAATCTAGCAAATCACACAAAGTTTTGGGAATAGTGGAAACAGTAGCACCCAAATCACACAAGGCATGAAACTCATAATTTTTAATTTTAATTTTAATAGTAGGTTCCCACTCATCATAGAGATTTCTAGGGATGAGACCTTCAACTCAAGGTTTTCTTCATAAGATTGCATCAAGGCATCAACAATGTGTTCGGTAAAGGCCTTGTTTTGACTATAAGCATGAGGAGAATTTAGCATGGATTGCAACAAGGAAATACAATCAATTAAAGAGAAATTTTCATAATTAAATTCCTTGAGATCCAATATAGTGGGTTTAGCAACATGTAGGTTTTTAGTTCTTTCAATCCCACATTTTTCAATTTCATCATCAAGATCTAAAAACTCTGAATTCTTCGAACACCTTCTAGGTAAAGGAAGATCATATTCAGTTTCATCAAGATTCATATTGCAAAACAAAGATTTAATGGGGGACACATCAATAACTTTTAGATCTTCATCTTGATTTTCATAGGAATTGGAAGAACACGCTTTAATAAAGGCATCTTTGGAAGCACGCATCCTAGCGGTTCTTTCTTTGCACTCATCAATGGAAATTCTCATAGCTTTGAGAGACTCATTGATATCATGCTTAGGACGAATAGATCTAAGCTTTAAAGAATCAACCTCAAGAGAAATTCTATCAACGTTCCTAACCAATTCATCAACTTTAAGCAATTTCTCCTCAAGCAAAGCATTGAAATTCTTTTGTGAACTCATAAATTCTTTAACACTAGTCTCAAATTCAGAGGGCATCTTATTAAAATTTCCATAAGAATTGTTGTAGGAATTTCCATAATTATTAGAGGAATTACTAGGATAAGGCCTAGGATTAAAATTCCCTCTATACGCGTTGTTACCAAAATTATTCCTACCAACAAAATTCACATCCATAGATTCATTATTATTCTCAATCAAAGTAGATAAAGGCATATCATTAGGATCAGAAGAAACACTCTTAGTAGCAAATAATTTCATAAGTTCATCCATCTTTCCACTCAAAACATTAATTTCTTCTATCGCATGCACTTATTTATTAGTAGATCTTTCGGTATGCCATTGAGAATAATTAACCATAATATTATCTAGAAGTTTAGTAGCATCTCCTAGAGTGATTTCCATAAAAGTGCCTCCATGGCGAATCTAAAAGATTTCTAGAAGCAAAATTCAATCCGGCATAATTTTTTTGTATAATCATCCACAAGTTCAAACCATGAGTAGGACAATTACGTATCATTAATTTCATTCTCTCCCAAGCTTGTGCAACATGTTCATGATCAAGTTGCTTAAAATTCATAATATCGTTCCTAAGAGAGATGATCTTAGCGGGAGGAAAATACTTAGAGACAAAAGCATCTTTGCACTTGTTCCAAGAACCAATACTATTTTTAGGAAGAGATGAAAACCATGATTTAGAACGATCTCTAAGCGAAAAAGGAAATAGCTTCAACTTAACGACGTCATTATCGACATCTTTTTTCTTTTGCATATCACATAAATCAATGAAGCTATTCAGATGAGTAGCGGCATCTTCACTAGGAAGGCCGGCGAATTGATCTTTCATAACAAGATTCAACAAAGCAGTATTGATTTCACAAGATTCAGTATTGGCAAGAGGAGCAATCAGAGTGCTAAGGAAATCATTATTATTGGTATTGGTAAAGTCACACAATTTGGTAGTATCTTGAGCCATTGTGACAACACACGAGCAAACAAAAGGCAAGCGAGAAAAAGGCAAACGGGAAAAGAGGAGGAGATTGGGAAAGAGAGGGCGAATAAAACGGCAAGGGTGAAGTGGGGGAGAGGAAAACGAGAGGCAAATGGCAAATAATGTAATGCGGGAGATAGGGATTGTGATGGGTACTTGGTATGTCTTGACTTGCTCTTGCGTAAGCCTCCCCGGCAACGGCGCCAGAAATTCTTCTTGCTACCTCTTGAGCATTGCGTTGGATTTCCCCGAAGAGGAGAGGATGATGCAGCAAAGTAGCATAAGTATTTCCCCTCAGTTTTTGAGAACCAAGGTATCAATCCAGTAGGAGGCTGCGCACAAGTCACTCGTACTTGCACAAAAACAATAGCTCCTCACAACCAACGCGATTGAGATCTGATAGAGATGATAAATAATATTTTTGGTATTTTTGTTATAGAGATGCAAAGTGAAAAGTAAAATGCAAAGTAAAAACAAAGCAAGTATTAAAGTGATGGAGATTGATATGATGAGAATTGACCCGGGGGCCATAGGTTTCACTAGTGGCTTCTCTCAAGAGCATAAGTATTCTACGGGGGTGAACAAATTACTGTTGAACAATTGACAGAATTGAGCATAGTTATGAGTATATCTAGGTATGATCATGTATATAGGCATCACGTCCGAGACAAGTAGACCGACTCCCTGCATCTACTACTATTACTCCACTCATCGACCGCTATCCAAAGATGCATCTAGAGTATTAAGTTAAAAACAGAGTAACGCCTTAAGCAAGATGACATGATGTAGAGGATAAATTCATGCAATATGATAAAACCCCATCTTGTTATCCTCGATGGCAACAATACAATACGTGCCTTGCTGCCCTTACATCCTTTGGGAAAGGACACCGCAAGATTGAACCCAAAGCTAAGCACTTCTCCCATTGCAAGAACTACCAATCTAGTTGGCCAAACCAAACGGATAATTCGAAGAGACTTGCAAAGATAACCAATCATACATAAAAGAATTCAGAGAAGATTCAAATATTATTCATAGATAATCTGGATCATAAACCCACAATTCATTGGTCTCAACAAATATGCCGCAAAAAGAAGATTACATCGAATAGATCTCCACGAGAGAGGGGGAGAACATTGTATTGAGATCCAAAAAGAGAGAAGAAGCCATCTAGCTACTAGCTATGGACCCGAAGGTCTGAAGTAAACTACTCACACTTCATCGGAGGGGCTATGGTGATGATGTAGAAGCCCTTCGTGGTAGATGCCCCCTCCGGCGGAGCTCCGGAACAGGCCCCAAGATGGGATCTCGTGGATACAGGAAGTTGCGGCGGTGGAATTAGGTTTTTGGCTCCTGTTCTGATTGTTTGGGGGTACGTAGGTATATATAGGAGGAAGGAGTACGTCGGTGGAGCAACAGGGGGCCCATGAGGGAGGGGGGCACGCTCCCCACCCTCGTGACCACCTCTTTTGTTCCTTGGAGTAGGGTCCAAGTCTCCTGGATCACGTTCGGTGAGAAAATCACGTTCCCGAAGGTTCCATTCCGTTTGGACTCCGTTTGATATTCCGTTTCTTCGAAACACTGAAATAGGCAAAAAACAGCAATTCTGGGTTAGGCCTCCGGTTAATAGGTTAGTCCCAAAAATAATATAAAAGTGGAAAATAAAGCCCAATATAGTCCAAAACAGTAGATAAAGTAGCATGGAGCAATCAAAAATTATAGATACGTTGGAGACGTATCAGTGCACGGGGATTCAAACCTCACAATATCTCAAATAAATGGAGATTTCAATGCCAAAGATCTGAAGATTGCAGCTTACCGTAATGCCATTCTCAAAATGTCAGCTCGGTTCGAGGGGCTCGAGTTTCATCATGTGGCTCGAGAAAGCAATCAAGCGGCGGATGTCCTTGCTCGCATAGGCGCCAAGGACGACCC
The DNA here is from genome assembly GCA_021605205.1 of Aegilops longissima. Classification (NCBI taxonomy): domain Eukaryota; kingdom Viridiplantae; phylum Streptophyta; class Magnoliopsida; order Poales; family Poaceae; genus Aegilops; species Aegilops longissima. The sequence continues at coordinate 150,126,981 of CM038680.1, forward strand.
CGTCCCACCTAACATCTTTCTGGGAAGGCTTTTCAAGCCATCCGTGGTGTGGCAAGGGGAGCGCTGCAACACCAGTCCGGATCCGACCATAACCCCAGATTCCGAACACACCGATATCATCGGGGGCTCAGCCACCGAAATAACATCGTCGGCCCATCTTATCATGGCAGTCATTGCCCCATGGACCGAACCCTTCTTGGCCTACCTTAATAGGCGAGAACTCCCTGAGGATCAGAATGAGGCTCGCCGCAGTGTCCGGCGCTCGAAAGCCTACAAGGTTCACGACGGAGAACTCTACAAGAAAAGCGCTACCAGAGTACTTCAAAGATGTATCTCTGAGGAAGAGGGGCAGCAGCTTTTGGCTGAAATTCATGCCGGTCTCGGTGGTCACCACACCACGGCTCGGGCCCTTGTAAGCAAGGCCTTCCGTACAGGTTCCTATTAGTCGATGGCGCGAGCAGATGCATAGGACCTTGTCCAACGCTGCATCGGATGCCAGCTTTTCGCCAACCAAAGCCATATGCCACCCACTACTCTACAAACAATCCCCATCACCTGGCCTTTCGCGGTCTGGGGGCTCGATATGGTCGCACCCCTTAAATGAGGAAGCCATAAGAAAAAGTATCTGCTGGTCATGGTGGATAAATTCACTAAGTGGATAGAGGCCAAACCAGTTAGAACGGCCGAAGCCGCACCAGTGATAGAATTCATATCCGGTGTTGTGCATCGTTATGGTGTTCCACACAGCATCATCACCGATAATGGCTCCAATTTCACAGCCGATGAGGTGAAATCCTGGTGTGTTATTCTGGGCAATAAGCTCGATTAAGCCTCTGTCTATCACCCGCAAACAAACGGTCAAGTCGAATGAGCCAATGGTCTTATTATGAGCGGCATTAAGCCCAGACTAGTGCGGTCTTTGAAAGAATCAGACAAGCACCGGGTTGAGGAGCTCGACTCCGTACTCTAGGGGCTGCGGACCATGCTCAATCGCACTACTGGATATACACCTTTCTTCATGGTGTACGGCGCAGAGGCTGTGTTACCCTGCGACATTATTCATGACTCACCTCGGGTGCGCATGTACAAAGAGAGAGAGGCCGAGCTTGATTGGCGGGACAGCCTAGATGCCCTGGAGGAGGAGCGCTGTCGGTGTCAAAACCGGCGGATCTCGGGTAGGGGGTCCCGAACTGTGCGTCTAGGCGGATGGTAACAGGAGACAAGGGACACGATGTTTTACCCAGGTTCGGGCCCTCTTGATGGAGGTAAAACCCTACATCCTGCTAGATTAATATTGATGATGTGTGTTACAAGAGTGGATCTACCACGAGATCAAAGAGGCTAAACCCTAGAAGCTAGCCTATGGTATGATTGTTGTTCGTCCTACGGACTAAAACCCTCCAGTTTATATAGACAACCAATAGGGTTAGGGTTACACAGAGTCGGTTACAATGGTAGGAGATCTACATATCCATATCGCCAAGCTTGCCTTCCACGCCAAGGAAAGTCCCATCCGGACACAGGACGAAGTCTTCAATCTTGTATCTTCATAGTCTTGGAGTCCGGCCGATGATGATAGTTCGCTATCCGGACACCCCTAGTCCGAACTCCTCCGTAGCCCCTGAACCAGGCTTCAATGACAACGAGTCCGGCGCATATTGTCTTCGCATTGCAAGGCGGGTTCTTCCTCGAATAATTTACGAAGATTGTGAACACCAGGATAGTGTCCGGCTCTGCAAAACAAGTTCCACATAACACCGTAGAGAGAATAATTTTTGCATAGATCTGCTGACGTATTCCGTGGCATGACATCGCACCACAGCCAGGCCTTTATATGAATCGTTTTTTATTGTTCCACCTCAGCGTGTTTAGCGAGGCGGTTTCCTTGGCATGTCTTATCAAAGCGTAGATCGTGCCCCTTATTCCGGATTCTCATCAATACGGACGTGGGTAACCCAACCGTGCCGTTGGCCTGCCTTCTCTATCAAAGGCGAGTCCTAATCGACCACGGGTGGGCTCTTGGTATTCAACCTCTTTATAATGAGACCAAGGCCCTCTTTTTTTTACACCCTCCATCGAGTTCACCTCACGCTTGATTTCCAACACCCAAAGCTTCAGATTCAGCGCCGGACTTTCGGCGATGTCCGGCTCCGACCAACACGGCCGATGGATGTCTTCCTCCGTCCACGAAAGAAGATGTGCTAAAGCTGCGAGACGCCAGTATCTAACCGGCGAGATCTCGCATAGGCTGCCTGCTCGGGGCAGGTCATTCCCACTCCCGAGCTGGCGAGAACGTGGTGTTCGTGTCCCACTTCCTTGGGTTTAGGCTTCCGACGGACCCCTTTGTCTTGAGGTGCATGTTTTATTATGGGCTCGATTTCCATGACTTGAATCCGGAGTCCATCCTCCATATTTCGTCATTCATTGTTGTATGTGAGGCCTTCCTCCATATTACCCCCCACTCTGGATTATGGCTCAAAACCTTTAAGGTGGAGCCAAAGATGATCAAGGGGCAGCAAGCAGAGTGCGGAGGGGAGGTCATAAGCAAATGTGCTGATGCTCCGTGGCCCGAGGGCTCTTTTCAAGAGGAGCTTGGTTTGTGGCAATGGGAGTGGTTTTATATCACCGCTCCCCGGGGCACCAAATGGGCGGCGCTCCCCGCCTTCCGCTCAGGTCCACCACAGCGGCTGGCGTCATGGGTCAACAAGGGGCTCGACTGGGGGCCATCCAAGGATGTTCCCCTGCTGCAGGGCCGTATTCGAGATCTCCATGAAAGAGGGATCAATCTGGTTGCAGTGGCACAGGTTATGGTGATCCGGCGCCTTCAGCCCTGAAACGTCGCCCCCTCCGCCTGTGGGAATTCAATCCGGAGGGACCACGAGCTCTCCAAAATTTTATGGGCACGACGCCCATGGACATGTATAAACTGTTCTTCGGATCACAAGAGAAGTGTCCGGACTTGACCGAGGACGCAGGACTAAGCTGCAATCGCCCAGATGCTCAAGTAAGTAGTCCAGTAACCGGACAAGCTGTTCATTCATTTATTATATATATATGCCCTTTAAAGGAGCCGTTTCTTGAACAGGAGTGGGTAGCCAAGGCAAAGTTGATAAGGTGTTCGGCTCCCCTCCCAGAGACCACGCCGGATCCCATGTTGACCAAGATGTTGAAGGTCGCGCCTTTTGAAGAAGGCGAAGGGAGGAGCGGGGAGCAACTGCCTCTGCGAAGGAGGCTATCAAGGAAGGAGGGATTAAGAGTCCCACCTTCCGAGGAGAGAAGAGGACCGCTTGAAAGATCCGGAGGTCAAGGCCTCAAAGAAAGGAAGGAATCTTGGCGGAGAGTCCGCGCTGGGAAGTAACCCAGCCGCATTATTTCCCCAAGGGATCAGCCCTCCAATGAGCCGTAAGTAGAAAGAAGGGTCTTGTAAATAAGGAGCATCCTGTATTTATTTATGAAGATAACCAAAATTGTACCTTGTAGTTCGGACCTCAGCCCTTCCCAGTAGAGCTCGTCTTCGGGGGATCTTCTTCCGGAGATGATGGAGAGCAAACGCCTCCACCTGTCGCACCCTCATGTGAAGCGGACGACCCGGAGGTGTCGTCGCGCAGGGTTCCTCCAAGTCCGGTGTCAAGTGGTGTGCGTTCGGAGGATCTGAAGGATCTGCTCGGGCGAGCGGCTATCTCAGAAGATCACCGTGCTCTAATGGGCACGGTGATTGAAAGAATTGCATCCGCGGAGAGCGGATTGCATGAAGCCGTCAGAAGCTTACTGACGGGGTTTGAGGTACGCAAAAAATGATGTACCTTCTGACAGTTATGCATATAAAATGCGCCCTGTATAGATAGTAGCCCCTGAGACTCGGTCTGTTGACAAAATTGACGACGTGCCGAGGATCAAATTCCTAGTTTTAACATATCGCCGCTTCTAAACAGGTGGTGGGGCGTCCGGAGGCCAGCCAGACTGATGAATATGCCGAACTAAAGCGGCAACTTGACGAGGCGGATACAGACATCGTGTTGGTCAATAAACGGTTTGACGAGTCACAAGGTATGCGACTTCTATGCGGACACCTGGTAAGGGAGCTTGACGCCCATGTCTTACTGTTTGTATGCTGCGGGCAGAACTTGCCCGAGCGAAAGAGCAAGCCAGGATTAGTAATGCGGCCGCTTTAAAGGCGGTCGAAGAGCTAGAAGCTGAACGGGCTGCTCACTGACGAAGCAAAGAGGAGATGGCCGATATGGCCAAAAAGTTAAGGAATGCTACCGATCGCTGCGAGGTTCTTGAAAAAGAGCATCAAGCGGAACAAGAGGGCCTAAAGAAGGCCGCCGCTGAATCCAAGAATGCCCAATCGGCTTTGAGAGCTACCAAGGAGGAGCTGAGTCAGGCCAGGGCAATTGCGGCTGGAAAACCGTTTCTGCTGCGGAGGAAATATACAGATCCAAAGTATGCTCCGTTGGATAAATTATGGAGTTCAGAGGATGCTTATCTGGACTTGGCGGCGAGCGCTGTGGACGCGGTTGAGCACTTTCGGGGCCAGAAGGGGCACAGAAGGGAAGAGCTATATTGGTCGCAATTACATAGTCCGGAGCGTCCTCTGCCGCTGACCGATCGGTTGGCCGAATGGGCCGAGCTGAATCGACTGTCGGGATTTGCCATGAAGCATGTCTTGACTAACTTGTGGCCGGACGGACCCCGACCGAAGAGCTATTTTGGTTTAGTGCAGCAGTTTCTTGGAGCAGTGCCGCGTATCGACACGATGAAGCGATCGGCATGTATTGAGGGAGCGCGGATGGCTCTTGCCCGTTGTCGGTGTCAAAACCGGCGGATCTCGGGTAGGGGGTCCCGAACTGTGCATCTAGGCGGATGGTAACAGGAGACAAGGGACACGATGTTTTACCCAGGTTCGGGCCCTCTTGATGGAGGTAAAACCCTACGTCCTGCTTGATTGATATTGATATTGTGGATGTTTACAAGAGTGGATCTACCACGAGATCAAGGAGGCTAAACCCTAGAAGCTAGCCTATGGTATGATTGTAAGGGTTGTTGTTGTCCTACGGACTAGAGCCATCCGGTTTATATAGACACCGGAGAGGGCTAGGGTTACATAGAGTCGGTTACAATGGTAGGAGATCTACATATCCGTATCGCCAAGCTTGCCTTCCACGCCAAGGAAAGTCCCATCCGGACACGGGGCGAAGTCTTCAATCTTCTATCTTCATAGTCTTGGAGTCCGGTGATGATGGTAGTCCGGCTATCCGGACACCCCTAATCCAACTCCTCGGTAGCCCCTGAACCAGGCTTCAATGACGATAAGTCCGGCCAGATATTGCTTGGCATTGCAAGGCGGGTTCCTCCTCCGAATGATAGAAGATTGTGAACACCAGGATAGTCTCCGGCTCTGCAAAATAAATTCCACATTCCACCGTAGAGAGAATAATATATATACACAAGTTCAATCTGCGGCGTTTTGCGGCATGACGTCACGCCACTACCAAGCCATTATTTAAATCGTTTTTACTCTACCACCTCAGCGCATTTAGCGAAGCGGTTTCCTTAGCACCTCTTGTCTAGCGAGATCGTGTTCCCCTTAATCCGGGATTCTCATCAATACGGACGTGGGTAACCCAACGCGCCCGTTCGCCACGCCCCTCTATCGGCGAGTCCCAAGCAGTCACGGAGGCGGCTCTTGGTATTCTCCTCTTTATAACGGGACCAAGGCTCGTTTCTTTTCTTCAATCCTTCATCGAATCCTCTCCCCGCTCCAAGTTCCAGCACCTAGAGCTCCAGATTCGAGTGCTTCGGACTTCCAACAATGTCCGGTTCCGACCTCCAGGGCCGGTGGATGCCCTCCTCCGTCACGGAGGAGGACGTGCTAAAGCTGCGGGAGGCCAAGTACCTGGCTTATGAGATTTCGCATAGGTTGCCTGCCGAAGGGCAGGCCATCCTCACCCCCGAGCTTGGCGAGTATGTCGTTTTTGTATCCCACCTCCGTCGGGGTTTAGGCTTCCCGATGGATCCTTTTGTGAGAGGGCTCATGTTTTACTATGGGTTGGAATTCCATGATTTAGCTCCGGAGTCCATCCTCCATATTTTCGCATTTATTGTCGTCTGCGAAGCCTTCCTCCGCGTCACCCCTCACTTCGGCCTGTGGCTGAAGACCTTCAATGTGGCGCCAAGATGATCGGGGCGTCAAGCGGAGTGTGGCGGGCGGCCATAAGTAGGAGGGCGATGCCCGTGGCCCGCTGGCTCCTTCAAGAGGAGCTCGGCTGTGGCAGCAAGAGTGGTTCTATATTACCGTTCGAGGGCCGCAGACAAAAGCCGCCGCCCTTATTCCGCCGGGACCTCCACGACGGTTGATGTCGTGGGTCAACCAAGGATCAGCTGGGGCCGTCAAAGGGCGTGCCCCTCTGCAGGGCCGGATTCGAGATCTCCAAGCGAGGGAGGTCGATATGGTGGTGGTGATGCAGGTTATGCTGATTAGGCGTCTCCTGCCTGCAAGCGCCGCCCTCTCCGGCTATGGGAGTTTAATCCGGAGGCCCACGGATTCTTCAACACTTCATGGGTATGACACCCACGGAGATGTACAAATTATTCTTCGGACCGCAAGAGGTGCGTCCGGAATTGACCGAGGATGCTGGCCTAAGCTGCAATCGCCGGATACTCAAGTAAGTAGTTCGAGTCCGGACATACCGTTTGTTTGCCTTTCGATGATTAAGCCTTATGACCAACTTCCTTCTACACAGGAGTGGATAGCGGAAGCAAAATTGATATGGTGTCCGCCCCCCCCCGAGACCGCGCGGATCCGTGCTGGTCCGGATGTTGAGTTGCGCCTTGAGAGGAAGGCGAAGGGAAAGCAGGAAAGCTCTTGCCTCGCCTAAGGAGGCTCTTGAAAGAGGGGATCGAGAATCCCTCCTCCAAGGGAGAAGAGGACTGCCTCCGAGGACCAGGGGAAAAGCCCTAAGCGGGGAAGAAATCTTCGCCGGAGGGTCCTGCGTCCGGGAGGCCCGGCCGCACAATCTACCTTAAAGAGTCAGCCCTCCAACGAGCCGTAAGTAGAAAGAAAGGAGTTTTATAATAAGGGACATCCCTATTTGTGCTTCGAGGATAACTAAAGTTTTTACCTTGTAGTTCGGATCTCCGTCCTTCGCATAAGTGAGCTCGTCTTGAGGGGACCTTCGTCCGGAGATGATGGAGAGCGAGGCGCCTCCGTCCGGGCGCCCGTCGGATAGGGCGGACGAGCCTGAAGTGTCGCCACGGAGGAGCCCCGGTTTGGCAAAGACGGATAGTTCGGCGCCAAGCGGTGTACTGGTGAAGGATCTGCTTGAGAAGGCGTCTATCTCGGAAGATCACCACGCATTGATGAGCATGGTGATTGAAAGGATTTAAATCCGCCAAGGCGGTTACTGTCTGCCGTCGGGGAGTTTGCTGGCGGGGTTTGAGGTGCGTAAAATGACACACCGTTTAACAGCTTTGCATATAGAATCGCCTGTATGGATAGTAGCCCCGAGACTCGGTAGGTTGTCGAAATCGACAGCGTCGAGGATCAAAATCGCAGGTTTAAATTTCCGCCATGCCGATGCAGGTGGCGGGTTGTCCGAGGCCAGCGGATGGACGGAGTTGCTGAACTAAAGCGGCAACTTCGCTGTTGCGGATCACGGACATCACGCTGGTCAGCAGCGACTTGATGAGTCGCAAGGTAAGTGTTATTGTCGCGCCACTTGGTAAGGGGCGAAGCCAGCTCCTTACAACATGTTCATGAAATGCAGATAGTGCCGCTGCTATGGAGAGCCTTGGGCGAACTTGCTCAAGCCAAGGAGCAGGCGGAAGAGTAATCTGGCGACCTCGAGGGCGGCCGAGGAGTTAGCGGCGAAAGGTCGCACACTGCGGAGCAGGGAAGAGATGGCGAAATGGCCTTGAAGTTAAAGATGCTACCGACCGCAATGAGGCTCTAGGGAAGGAGCGCCTAGCGGGGCAAGAAGACCTGGGGAAGGCCATCGCCGAAGCCAAGGATGCCCGCTCTGCAATGCGGGCTATAAAGGAGGAGCTGCGCCAGGCTAGAGATATTGTAGCTGGCAAGCCGTTTCTGCTGCGCCGAAGGTTCTGGATCAAAGTATGCTCAGCTGGGCCAACTGTGGGGTCGGAGGACCCTTATATGGACTTAGCAGCGAGTGCGGCGGATGCCGTTGTGCATTCGAAGCGGAAGGATCACAAGGCGGAAGAGCTGTTTTGGTCTCAGTTCCATAGTCCGGGCGTGCACTTCCGCTGACCGACCGTTTGGCGAGTGGGCTGAGCTAAATAGGTTGTCCGGCTTGCTATGACAGATATAGTGACCCATATCCGGCGGATAGGACCGAGCGAAGAGTTACTTTGGCTTATTGCAGCAATTTCTTGGGGCGGTGTCGCATATCAAAGCGATGAAGCGGTCGGCCTGCATAGAGGGTGCGCGGATGGCACTTTCGCCGTGTGAAGACACATTGGACGAAATGGATGCCACCGTTATTGCGACCCGGGTTGGATGATAACGGTTACCCGCCGAGCACTATTTTGGCGAAGTGCTGCGTGGTGCTCGTGTAATAGAGTCGCGATGCTCAAAAATGTTACGTTTGAATGAGCGTTTGTATGATGTAAAACAATATTTATGATGTAAGCGCCTTTTATACTTGTGCGTTCAAGTAATAGAATATCTCCTATGCGGCCGTTCATGTATACGTATGTATAACCCGAAAGATGGCGTCGTCGGCTTCAGCCCCCACGCACAAGGTGCGGGGTGTTCATAAAAAATAGCGCGTTTTCACACTTAATCCGGCGTCTCGGTCCTGTAAAGGAGGTGGTAGCGTAGCAAGCGAGGCAACCGGACTATAATGCTTTATCACTTTCACTTAGCCATGGAGTTCGAGGGTGGGGCTACGACATAGCCCACAGGGGCACCGCGCTCTCGAATTTAGGCGCGTATGTGCTGGCGGAAACGGCCCTTCGTCTAAGCGGAGGAATCCTAAACATTCCATGGTCGATCGAGTGGTTGACCAGTCTCTCGCTGTATCATGACGGTCAGTTTTCGCTTTCTCTCTTGAGGTGCTCGCCCGGCCAATCGGGGCACAATCGCGATAGTTCTCCACAGTGCCGCGTTAGCCGATGATCTGAGCGTAAGGCAGCAAAACACAGGGCGCCGGGCAAACCCAACATTTGACCAAAGACATGATTCGGAGTTGATGCATATAAGGCCTAACTCGAGGCGCCGAACACTCCGAAGGTGTTCGGTCTTTACAATAGCGGGCAAAACAAAGCCCTAAGCCCCTTGTGTCCAGTGCAGGCAGGTTCTTCTGGCGCGCCGATGCCAAAACGCCAGATCTCCACTCTGGTTATAATGATAAACCAGGGGATTATAGCAACAAGAGACAGAAGAAAGGTTTACGTGGGTCTTAGTCTGAAAAGAGTCCTTACAGCGGGTCCCTCTGCGTCTGCGCTGTGTCTCCGTTGTGCCGTATCACGGGCGGGTGTGCATGCTGTTCATCTGTAAAAGAGAGGAACTTAGTTGGAAAAGAAATCGTGCGAGAAAGTGCATAAAAATGAAATATAGATTAATAAAGCTGAGCCTATGCTAGCTCATTATGGCTTATATGTACAAACCCTTGTGAAGGGGTGTGCGGCTAGGTAACCCTAGCTTATTTATTCGGACTCGTCCAGCCGTGTTCGGGTCTCAAACGACCTTTTAATGAAATGATGCCACGTGGACCGGGCATTTTAAGCGTAAGAGGCAGCGTAATGTGGTATTGCATTGAAGCGGACGAAAGCTTCCGTCGATGATGCTTGATAGCTACTTTTAAATGGGGCGACATGAAAGGTTAGCTTTTCTCGTCGGAAGTTGTCGGGTGACCCTAACACAACTTCTAGTAATAATGAAACTGTGCACCTGGCGTAAGGGCCTGGCGCCACTCCTTTGAAGGAAGTGCGGCTATGCGGGTTGTAGTAGGGTCTATCCCAACTTGCGGATTGTGTCCGGATATAGCAGGTTTAAGTCACTTTGCGCCGTGCATCAAAACCTGCGTGAAATGCAGTCCGTCTATTATGGGATCCAATATCGGGCAGTCTATCCTGCGTTCGGATATACGGACTAATCCAGATGGTCGAAAGTGATTGGTTTTGACATCCAATCTCGGTGTTCCACTGGGGTGGACCGTGCGACACTTGTCTTAGCGAGTGCCGTGTTGGTTTTCCGTACTATCACGTGAAGGGAGTTTACTGTTTTGACTTCTTGTGGGAAAGTCTTTTGACTTCGGTGCTCTGCTGGTGGGGTTCGTCATCGTCCTCGCTTGGCGCATCGAGCCTTGTGTCCGGCATTGAGTCTGCGGACTGTTTAAAACCCAACAATTTCGGTTGGTATGGTTTGCGTGCCTTCCGAGGTCTTGTGGATTTGACATATCCGATCTAAAATTTTGTTTAAATTTGATAGCTCGTCTCTGTTGTCCTTAAGAGGCCGTGTTTTATTGTTTGGCCGCGAGCTTTTGAATCCGGCATTGACCGCCGTGCCTTTTGGGCTTTTTTCTTTATTCCGGCTGATCTTTCCTGCGCCGTGACTTTCCGTTCCATCTCGATCTCGGATGTACTCGGGTCGCTGGTCTGCATCTTGCTAGCCAGCTGTCTTCTCTAGCAAAAGCGTGTCATGAGGCTTGTTAGCGCGGCCATTGTTCTTAGCTTCTCATGGCGAGGTGTCTGGCGAGCCATTCGTCTCGGACGTTGTGTTTAAAAGCTGCTAAGGCTTCGGCGTGCGGACAATCGACTATTTGGTTCTTTTGGTAAGGAACCTGTTCCAGAATTTTTGGCGACTCTCCGGGCTGTTGGGTTATATGACTCAGATCGTCGCATCCGGAGAGCGGACATAAGTCCCTTGAAAATTTGCTCTAAACCGTCCTCAAGCTCTTCCCAACTTCCAACAGTTTTTCGGGAGGCTTTTGAGCCAATGCCGAGCTGGCCCTTTGAGCTTGAGGGTAGGTATTTTATGGCGTGGAGATCATCTCCTCTAGCCATGTGTATGTGTAGTATGTAATGTTCTATCCAGACTCAAGGTCATTGTGCCTTCATATGCCTCTATGTTTATGGGTTTGAACCTGCTGGAAATTCATGATCCAGCACCTCATCGATAAAACATAAGCGGGTGTGTGGCGCCCTGTATTTGGGTGTGCCGCTGTCTTGAACACTTGTCGTGTTGTGTTACTTCACAGGGCCCTCTTTTTGGCCCGTAGATGGACCTAGTTGGGCGTCCGTTTTCCCAGGATTATAATTAGACGTGTGCGGCCCTGCTTGTCGCTTTTGGCTGTCATCGGCGTCTATCCGCCAGCAGGCCTCTTTATTTTTGTTGTGAAGGCTCTATGGCTTCCTCGTCAAATTCTGGCAGCAACTTGCGCTGGGTAGCTCTTTGTTTGATGGCCATTGTCATATTTATGCGCAGTCTTGAATACTTTGCTCCACTTCATTACGGCGTGTCTTCGCTGTTTTGAGCTTCCGTTTTCCTTCTTCAAACTTCTTGCGATGGCGGCGAGTCTTTTGTGTATGTTCTTATGCTCCGGTGTTGTGTCCGGGCTGTTGATTGCTCCGTGAAGGGGTTGATTATCCGGCTCGTCCTGTTAAATCGTCCGCTGGTTTGCCCTGCTCTATCGCTGGGTCGTTAGGAATGCTGCTTTGATCGGCGGGACTTAGGGCGGCGTCTCGTCGCCGTTTTGGTTGTTTATCGGCGGGATTATCCTCTGCCGTGTCCGTTGTTCCTCGTTATCGCTTCCCTTTGGGGTGTCCACCATGTATATGTCGTGGGGCGAGGTGGTCTTCGATGTCCTGTAGGTGCTGGTTCTTGGTAGTCTCCGCATCGTCGTCCATCTTGTCGATGTCTTGGTCGTAGTCGAGTCGTCGGTTAAATCGTCGGCGGTGGCTCTGAAGTGGGTGGTGGGTGGGCTCTGAATTTCTTTGTTGTCGCGTCCCAACCATCCTGGCGTGAGTTCGGCAGGGCTCTCGGATAGCGAGATGCTTGATGAATTCTGATATCGCCGAAGGCGCATGCTGAAATATGTCCGCAGCGGTGAATTCCATGATCGGCGCCCAATCGGATTCGGTGGCGGGCGCGGGAGGTTCGGATTCGGCGGAGAGTCCGGCACCTCGAGTCATGAGCTTTATGCGGGACAAGGTAAGTGTTCGGCTCCATCGCCGTAGAAGTTGCAGCTCGGCGGTGTCCAGCCATCCGTCCTCGATCCGGCGATCGGCTCCGGACTATGGGTCGGGCGGATTCGTGTCGCGACATCGAGGTGCTGTCCGTGGCGAGTTAGGTCGTGCCCATCGTGACAGCATGGCATGCTCGGCTGTGGCTCAGATCCATCGGAGATCAAGTCCCCGCGGATATCGGTCGTGAAGTTTAGGCTTCCAAACCTGACACGGCGGCCGGGGCGTTGCTTCGATCTGCTCCAGATGGCCAAGTGAGTTGGCCCGTAGTGCGAAGCCGCCGAATATGAAGATCTGTCCGGGGAGAAAAGTCTCACCCAGGACTGCGTCGTTGTTGATTGAAGAGGCCATCAAGCCTATCGGTGACGACACGAGGAACTCTCAATGAAAGCACCAATGTCGGTGTCAAAACCGGCGGATCTCGGTAGGGGTCCCGAATGTGCGTCTAGGCGGATGGTAACAGGAGACAAGGGACACGATGTTTTACCCAGTTCGGGCCCTCTTGATGGAGGTAAAACCCTCGTCCTGCTTGATTGATATTGATATTGTGGATGTTTACAAGAGTGGATCTACCACGAGATCAAGGAGGCTAAACCCTAGAAGCTAGCCTATGGTATGATTGTAAGGGTTGTTGTTGTCCTACGGACTAGAGCCATCCGGTTTATATAGACACCGGAGAGGGCTAGGGTTACATAGAGTCGGTTACAATGGTAGGAGATCTACATATCCGTATCGCCAAGCTTGCCTTCCACGCCAAGGAAAGTCCCATCCGGACACGGGGCGAAGTCTTCAATCTTCTATCTTCATAGTCTTGGAGTCCGGCTGATGATGGTAGTCCGGCTATCCGGACACCCCCTAATCCAGGACTCCCTCACCCGTGTCAAGACATACTGGGCAGAGATGAAGGCCATTGACGTTGCATCTCAGGATTCGGACAGAGGCCGAGTACCTGCCGAGCACTACTTTGAAGAAGTCCTGCCGGGCGCTCGTTTAATAGAGACGCAGTGCTCGAAGGATATTATGTTTGAATGACATGTATGATTTGTGAAAACGATGTTTCAATGTAATATAAGTGCTTTTTATACTTGTGCGTGCAAGTAGTAAACTACTCCCTGTGCGGCCGTTTATGTATATGTGTATATAACTTGAAAGATGGCAGTCCTTGGCTTCAGCCCCACGTACATAGTGCGGGGTGTTTGCAAAAAGCGCTTTTCACACTTAATCCAACATCTTGGTCCTGTTAAGGAGGTGATAGCGTAGCAAACCAGCAACCGGACTATAATGCTTTATCACTTTCACTTAGCCATAGGAGTTCGAGGTGGGGCTACTATATAGCCCTCTGGGGCGCCGCACTCTCCCGAATCAAAGTGCGTATGTGCTGACCAAACCCAGTCCTTCGTTAATGCGGAGAATTCTAAACATTCTGTGAGTCATCGAGTGGTTCACCGTCTCTCGCTATATCATGACAGATCAGTTTTGGCTTTCTCTCTTGAGGTGCTTTCGCCCGGCGAACCGGGCTCAATCGCAGATAGTTCTCACAGTGCCGCGTTAGCCGTGAAAGCGGGCGTAAGGCAGCAAAACACGAGAGCCGGCAACCCAACATTTGACCAAAGACATGATTCGGAGCTGATGCATATAAGGCCTAACTTCGAGGCGCGAATACTCCCTAAGGTATTCGGTCTTTATGAAAATGGGCAAAATAATGCCCTAAGCCCTTGTGTCCAGTGCACGCAAAAAATTCTGTGCGGCCAATGCCAAAGCACCAGCCTCCTCCTCGATTATATTAAGGAACTGGGGAATGTAAATCAACAAGAGACAGTGAAAAAAGGTTTACGCGGGTCTTAATCTGAAAAGAATCCTTGCAGCGGGTCCTGCTGCTGCGTCTGCGCCCGTGTCTCCGTTGTGCCGTATCACGGACAGGTGTAGCACGTTGTTCATCTGTAAAAGAGAGGAATCTTAGTTTGAAAGAAAAAGGATCGTGCGAAAGATGTACTTAATATTAAATGAGCAGTGCAGTTCAAGAATAAAATTTGAGCTCTATTGTCTCTTGTTGCACATGCATGTAGCCCCTCGTATGGGGGTGTGCCGCTAGTAGGCGCCGGACTCGTCTAGCCGTGTCTGGGGTTTGAATGACCAATTACAGGTTCTTTTCCTAGTGGAGCCGGATAGCTGTGGAGCTGTCGATGCCGTCTCCCCTTCTTCCGTGCTCGAGTAACACTTAATACTTCCTTTTAACGAGATGATGCCGCGTGGACCGGGCATTTTAAGTGTTAGAGATGCATAATGAGGTATTGCGTTAAAGCGGGCGAAAGCTTCGTGTCCCAATAGTGCTTGATGGCTACTTTTAAACGGGGCGACATGGAAGAGTAAACTTTCGCGACGGAAGTTGTCGGATGAACCAAACACAACTTCTAGCAGTATGGAGCCCGTGCAGAGGGCGTATGGGCCGGGCAGTACTCCTTTAAAGGAGGTGTTGCTACGGCGAATTTTGGTTGGGTTTATCCCCATCCTGCGGATTGTGTCCTGATATATCAGGTTTATGTCACTGCCGCCATCCATGAGGACATGTGTAAATTGGAGTCCGTCGATTATAGGATCCAATATCAAGGCAGTCCATCCTGCGTTCCAGATATTATCGGAATAGTCATGATGGTCGAAGGTGATTGGTTTTGACAACCCGGTGTGCGGCGGCGCTTTTTAGAAGCGCTGCTTTGTTTTCCTTTTGATCACGTGAAGTGAGTTTACTGTTTTAACCTCCTGTGGGAAAGTTTTTGCTTTCGGGGTTACGCTTGTGGTGCTCGTCGTCATCTTTACTTGGTGTGTCGAGCCCCTTGTGTTCGGCGTTCAGTCTGCCGGACTATTTGAAGACCCAACAATCTCTGTGGGTATGGTTTGCAGGCTTCCCGGAGGTACCGTGTATTTGACACAGTCTATCCAGAATCTTGTTGAGGTTGGCTAGCTCGTCACTGTTATCCTTTAGGGGCAGTGTTTTGTTGTTCGGCCGAGATCTTTTGAATCCGGCGTTGACCGCCATGCTATTTGGGCCATTTTCCTTATTCCGGCACTGATCTTTTCTGCGTCGTGATTTCCCATTTCCATCCCTGATTTCGGATGTACTCGGGTCGCTGGTGATGCATCTAGCCAGCCAGCTGTCCTCTCCAGCATAAGCGGGTCATGAGGCTTGTTAATGCGGCCATTGTTCTTGGCTTTTCTTGGCGAGGTGTCCGCGAGCCATTCGTTTCGGACGTTATGTTTGAAAGCTGCTAAGGCTTCGGCGTCCGGACAGTCGACTATTTGGTTCTTTTTAGTAAGGAACCTGTTCCAGAATTTCTGGGCTGACTCTCCGGGCTGTTGAGTTATGTGACTTAGATCGTCTGCATCCGGAGGGCGGACATAAGTCCCCTGAAAATTTTCCCGAAATGCGTCCTCGAGCTCTCCCCAGCTTCCGATGGTATTTTCGGGGAGGCTTTTAGGCTAATGCCGAGTTGGCCCTTTGAGTTTAAGGGGTAAGTATTTTATGGCGCGGAGATCGTCTCCTCTAGCCATGTGTATGTGGAGGATGTAATCTTCGATCCAGACTCCGGGGTCTGTTGTTCCGTCGTATGCCTCTATGTTTACGGGTTTGAATCCCGCTGGAAATTCATGATCCAACACCTCATCGGTGAAACATAGGGGTGTCTGGCGCCCTATATTGGGTGTGCCGTGATCTTGAATTTTGGCGTATTGCATTGCTTTGTCGAGCCTGCTTTCTTGGCCCATAGATGGACCTAACTGGGCCATCCTCTTGAGGTGAATCCTTATGCGGATCGCATATTGGCTTGTGTGCGGCGCCATTCACCGCTCTCTTTTTGCCATGGGGTCGTCCATCCGACCGGGTGGCCTTCTTGCTTTTTAATTGCCGGGGCTCTAAGGCCTCCTCGTCGAATTCGGGCAGTAGCTTTCTTTTCGGGTAGCTCTTTGTTCGGCGACTGTCGCCGTACTTATCTGCGGTGCTGAATACTTTGCTCCATCTAATCCTGAGTGCATCTTCCGCTGTTTTGAGCTTCCGCTTCTGCTTTTTCAGGCTACACGCAGTGGCGACGAGCCTTTTCTGGAGGTCATTTTGCTCTAATGGTTTGTCCGGCGTGAGATCGTCCGGACTGTTGTCTTCGCCGGGGACAGATTGTTTATCCAAGTTGTCTTGTTCGGACGATTTCTCAATAGCTTGTTCGTTGTCCGCCGGTTCACCCTGCTCTATGGCTGGGTCTTTGTTGAGGCGGGACTTTGTTCGGCGTTTACGTTGCCGTTTTGATTGCTTTTCGAGGGATTTATCCTTCGTAGCGTCCCGTTGTTGCTCGTCTTCATTTCCTTTAGGTGTATTCACCATGTATACATCATGGGATGAGGTTGTCCAGCATCCTATAGGTGCTGGTTCATTGTTGTCCCCTACATCGTCGTCCATACCGTCGATGTCTTCGGAGTCGAAATCGAGCACGTCGTGTAAGCTTTCGACAGTGGCTATGAAGTGGGTGGTGGGTGGGCTTTGAATTTCTTCATCGTCCGCATCCCAACCGTCCTGACCGCTTGATCGACTAGGGCTCTCCGGATAAAGAGAGACTTTAGTGAATTCAGGATGTCGCCAAAGGCGAGTGCTGAAAGATGTCCGCGACCGTGAACTCCATAACGGGGCCCAATCGAATTCGATTAGCAAATCTGTGAGGGGTTGGTCCGGAGAGGTGCCCGACACCACAGTCGAGGTCTTCGCAGGGACAGGGATGGAGTTGACTCGATCGCCGTAGAGATTGTAGCCCCCAAGGCGGTGTCAACCACTCGTCCCGATCGGGAATCCGGCTCGGATTAAGGGTGGGCGGACTCTGAGTGCGGCCTCGGGGCACTGTTCGCTGCGAGCTAGATCATGCCCATCGAGGAGCGGTCTGGCGCTTGGCTGCGGCTCAAATCCGTCGAAGATCAAGTCTCCACGGATACCGGCCGTATAGTTTAAACTTCAAATCTGGCACGACGGCCAGGGCGTAACTTCGATCTGCTCGGATGGCCAAGCGAATTGGCCCATGCAAAAGCCGCCCGAACACGAAGATCTGTCCGGGAGAAAAGTCTCGCCTGGACCATGTCATTGTTGATGATCGAAGGAGCCATCGGGCCTATCGGTGGCGACACGGAGGAACTCTCAATGAAAGCACCAATGTCGGTGTCAAAACCGGCGGATCTCGGGTAGGGGTCCCGAACTGTGCGTCTAGGCGGATGGTAACAGGAGACAAGGGACACGATGTTTTACCTGGTTGGGCCCTCTTGATGGAGGTAAAACCCTACGTCTGCTAGATTAATATTGATGATGTGTGTTACAAGAGTGGATCTACCACGAGATCAAAGAGGCTAAACCCTAGAAGCTAGCCTATGGCATGATTGTTGTTAGTCCTACGGACTAAAACCCTCCGGTTTATATAGACACGGATAGGGTTAGGGTTACAGAGTCGGTTACAATGGTAGGAGATCTACATATCCGTATCGCCAAGCTTGCCTTCCACGCCAAGGAAAGTCCCATCCGGACACGGGACGAAGTCTTCAATCTTGTATCTTCATAATCTTGGAGTCCGGCCGATGATGATAGTTCGGCTATCCGGACACCCCCTAGTCCGGAACTCCCTCAAGCGCGATGTTGCAAAAGCCCGTTCCGCATTTTATCAACAACTGGCCCACATATATCAAAGCAGAGAAGTGCGGGCCAAGACTTATAATGTTGGTGAACTCGTTCTACGCTTGCCGGAGAAGAAAAAGGGCAAACTCATGCCCAAGTGGGAGGGTCCCTTCATCATCGACGAAGTTCTCACTGAAGGAGCGTACCGCCTGCGTGATGCATCAGACAATCGCCTAGAGCCGAACCCATGGAACGCGGCCAGACTCCAAAGATTCTATGCCTAGCGCCGAACTCTTTGTTCGTCTCCTTCTCCCTATTGTTTCCATTATTTTTTCCTCTCTTTGCGCTTTTTCTTTTTTAGCCTTAAAGCTTTCGTGCGGCTAAACCGTGCACCTATGACGTACACATACTCAAATATGTACATCCAATATACATGTGGGCTTCTTGGATAGAAGCTTATTATTGTTATTTTCCGAGCATCAAGCTCATCACATATGTGTTTTTTCCTTGGATGTACCTTTTCTTCACCATTATATGCATCGATATGACTTAAGTTTTGGCCAAGCTGGGTTGCCTGGCTCCTGTGCTTATGCCCTACGTCCCCGTTAGTTTGGCTAGGGGCATAAAGGGAGCACCTCTGCGATTGTTACTGCCAGATCATCCGGATGTGTACCTCAGACTGGGTGAAGCCGAAAGCTAGCGTTCTTAAGGGAATATTCGGTCGGCGGACTAAAGATGTTTTTACATTCATTCCACTATGAACCCCAAGATGTTACGTATACTGCGATTTTTTTTCCAATCACAGTTCGGACATGCACATTAACGCATGTACACCCAGGGAAAGGAACCCTTAACGGAACTATTCTCTCTGGAAATGTTTCTTACAATCGCAATGTAATATAACATAGCTAGCCGGATACAACTTGTCTGTTCAAGCAACTATGACCCCTACGCCTAGTTTCCACGCATACCCCGGTCTATTTTGCCGCTCAGGTATTCGGAAACACTCCGCACCATTGGGTCTAGAGGTCGAAGCGAAAAGGTCTGCCATGACTATCGTTTTACAATCCGGCTAGGGAAAAACATGTCAAGGAAAGTACATAGTCACTTGGACTCAAAAATTTCCTCCTCTATACCGTCTAACATGCTGTCTAACTTACAATCCTGTTGGGAATATTTGGCGGCTACTTCTACTTGGTCATATACCAAATTACCAGGAATTTCTTTCCCATCTGACCCTAGAGGTCCGACCCAGGCCATATGATTTGGATCAAGCTTGGTATACCATGTTTTCACCATGGACCAGGCCTCTCGCGCACCTTCCCGGCAGGCCGATATCTTCTATAATCGGAAACGCCGCCGCACTCACTTGAATAGCTGTACAAGCTCCTCCATACTTCCCAGAGGGGAGGCGGATGGCCATAAGGCCTTGGCAATACTTCGCATCGCCTGCCGAGCTTGCTCATGCATTTGCGAAAGCTCTTGTAGCAGATTGCCCGAAGATCCGGACATCTCCTCGTCGGGACGGCCGGTCAGCATACCTAAAGACATAACCCTGTCAGTTCCTTTCCTCGCCGAATTACACGGAGGCAAGTTTGAACACATACTAAATATGCCGCCTCGCAGCCTCTTATTTTCCTTCACGGAGTCAGCCAGCTAGGCCCGCACATCTTTCAATTCTTCGCCCAGCTGGGTGTTGGAATACTGGAGTTTGTTTTCTCCTCCCTGACCCGTGTCTGTATATGTTCACCCGCGGCCCGTTGCCTTTTGGCTTCTTGTTCACCCGCTTGTGCGACTTCTAGTGCCTCCTTCAGTTTATCTGACGCTCATGCCACGGGATATGCAACACTATTAGCATTACTGGTATATAACTATATTTTCTCGATGGAGGGGAATATTACCAGGCGATGCCTTCTTGGATTGTTCCAGTTGGACGGTAGTGGCATTTAGCTCGGTCCGACACTTTTCCAGTTCGACAACAGGTTGTTCCTCTCCGTAAGCACCTGGTTATACAATGATCCTTAAATCAGTTGTATCAACTGCTTCAAGTCTCGGGGGCTACTAGTATATAATTATCATATTTGGACAATGTAAATGTCGGTGTACTAGAGTAGGGGTACCCTAGTATCCCGAACTTCGTGCCGGCAATCGTCGCACACCCAGCGCGGGGGCTTGCGGTGACCGCCAAGGTCCTCCGTGGTTCCTTTGGAGCCATTCAAGAACAAAGTATTCAAGCCAAGGAGACAAGGCCCCGGCAAGAGGAGCTTGCCGGGAAGGCCAACCAAGGCACCTAGAAGACACGGCCCCGGCAAGAGGAGCTTGCCGGGAAGGCTCGGTGAGCGACAAGTTTCCGGACGTGACAAGGCAACAACCGCGGCAAGGCGCTTGCCGCGGCAGGCTACCACTCTTTTCCTTCGCTCCAACACATCCACCAACGTGTCGCCATGGGACCTTTCGGTAGCGTGGCAAGAAACTGTCTTGACCAGCGAGCGCTTGATGTGGCGGTCTTGACAAGATGGCCATCGTGGCAAGCGATGGCGTCCACGACGGTCCCTTTCAGCCTTTGTTTAGTCGACTTAGGCGGGCATTTAATGCCTTTGTCCCCTGCCGTCGGGGTTAGGTAGGATACCTTTGTACAAGTAGCTGTACCAACCGCAACTCATTTTCCCTTTTGCCCTTGTCTCGTTGCCACCTGTCGGTGACCCTTTAGCATATAAAAGGAGGCCCATGCGCAACGTAGAGGGGGGTTTGGTTCATTCGAAACCAGAGAACACTCAAGCTAGGTCTTGTAGCTCCCAGCGCTCCCTAGCAAGAACACAATACAATCAGACAAGCAGCAGTAGGAGTATTATATCTCCGGAGAGCTCCGAAGCTGGGTAAACTGATTGTGTGCTTCACCTCGATCTGCTCTTCGTGCGACCTCCGCCCCCCACCGAACTGAAAGGGGCTCGGTCCGCCGGTCCCATAGGTGTTCTTGGGTCCGATCAGCTTCCCCGACAGTAAACTTTCCCGCATATCTTTCAAATGCTGGTCTGTGGCTCTGTTAAGCCCGTCTCGAGCAGCTCGGATGTACGCATCAGCCGAGCTTAAGGCATTGAATGCCTCTTTTGTAAAGCTAGGGTTGCATAGAGCGGCCCTCCGGCGCCGTTGATTCATGGTGCTCTCCACTTTCGAGTTTGTGACGGATACATCATCCGAATCCCCTGCCAAAGGACAATCCGGCGTCACTCCCGTATCAGTCCCCGTCTTTACGGCAGGGTCTGGAACCTGGCTATTGGGAGTATGACCGGCAGGACCCTCGGACATAGTCCGGCGAACGCTTTTCCTGATAAGGCACAAACGGAAAATGTCACAGTTGGATGTGACTGCCAAGGGGCATATTTACAAAGCCATACCTCTTCGATGAAGGATCGGCCGTGTCTTCGTTTGCCTTCCTCTTCGAAGGCTTGCCCGGCATGGGCGCCGCTCTCTTTGGAGTTGCCTCTGGTGCAGCATGGCGCACCGAATGCGTCCCCTTTGGAGCAGGAGACAGTGCGGTGGGTAAGGAAGAACGAGGAAGATCTTTCGGAGGAGATGTCTCCTGATTACTTACGTGTGAGGTAGGGAGAAGATCGGGATAGTCGGCGGTGATGGCCACTTCCGTGCCGTCATAGCTCGCCTGGTAGAACACCCCATCCTCGAGCACCACGAATATGTCCGGATACTCTTCGAATCCGGGGTCAAGGTCTTGGTTTTGGTCCTCTGGCTGTGGAGCCCCTTGGTGATCTTTCACCATTCCTGTAACAAATGGACGGATTAATGTTCATTAAAAGTGACTCAAGGAGTAGAATGAGTAGAGCAGTGGGATTGGAACTCACCCAGCTAGGGGGATTGTACATGGAAAATCCATCTCTACGCTTAATACGAATGAATTCCTCTTCCTCCCCTTTGAATAGTTCGGACAATATTTTGGCCAAAGCGGCGGGGGTGTCCGGACCCTTCCGACCGCAGCGAGAGGCGTCATCTTCCCCATTATAGTGCCACATGGGAAGCCCTCTGTATTGGAGTGGCTGAACCCCTCGTAGTATGGAAGTCGCCATTACCTTGACTATTGATAATCTGGACTGGGCATGCGTCTTTATCTTGTTCATCAGTTGACGGACTTCCGCACTATCTTCCTCCTCGAGGCTCCGAGGGCGCCAACTGTGGCGTTTCTTCAACGGAACACTTGTAAATTCGGGAAGACCCATTCGGACTCGGTCAGGAAGGGCGACATCCTCGATATAGAACCATTCGGAAGGCCACTCTTCGGATGCCTTATTCAGCGTGCCAGACAGGTATCCGGTCCTGGCAATGCGCCATACCTCGGCTCCGCCCACTTCAAATATTGATCCCTCTTGGTTACGAGGGACGAGGTAGAATAGCTTCCTCCACAATTCAAAATGGGCCTCACAACCCAGGAATAACTCACAAAGAGCAATGTATCCCACGATGTGCAGGATGGAGGCAGGAGTAAAATTGTGCAGTTGAAGGCCATAATACTCCAGAATTCCTTGGAGGAACGGGTGGATGGGAAATCCAACGCCTCTCAACAAGTGGGGAAGGAAGCACACTCGTTCCTCCCTGGATGGGTTGGGGAAATTCTCTGCCTGAGCCCCGCCGCTGAAGGAAGTCAATCCGGCTCGAACGGGGACTAGATCCGCGGGGGAGGGGGGGGGGGAAGAAATCCCTGTGTCTGCAGCTTCACTAGCCGACCGTGGGATACAGAACATTTCTCCCAATCGCCTTTTTTTGGGCCGTGGTGATGGGAGGAAGAGCTGGGAGCGCTAGCCATTTTGGAATGGTTTCTCCTAGCGAGCTCCAAGGATTCCTCGCTTGATGTGGAATGGATATGAAGATCCCAATCTCTTTAAATAGACGCCTTTCTTACATGGTCAGGGTGATATGTGCAAAAATACCCCGACCTCTTGTATTTGCTCGACATGTGGAAGCTGAAGTCATGAAGGTGTGGAAGCCGATGGGCACGAAATTAAATGGAAAGCCGAATACTGCTCTTTAAGTCAGGTACTTTGAAGTAATCGGAGGAGGAACCCGCCTTGCAATGCCGAACACAATCTGTGCGCCAGACACCTCGTCATTGAAGCCTGGTTCAGGGGCTACTTAGGGAGTCCTGGATTAAGGGGTCCTTGGGCGTCCGGACTATGGTACGTGGGTCAGACTGATGGGCTGTGAAGATACAAGATCGAAGATTCTCTCCCGTGTCTGGATGGTACTCTCCTTGGCGTGGAAGGCAAGCTTGGCGCCCTGATATGAAGATTCCTTTTTCTGTAACCGACTTTGTACAAACCTAGTCCCCTCTGGTGTCTATATAAACCGAAGGGCTTAGTCTATAGAGGCAATGATAATCATAGTCATACAGGCTAGACTTTTAGGGTTTTAGCCATTACGATCTTGAGGTATATCAACTCTTGTAATACTCATATTCATCAAGATCAATCAAGCAGGAAGTAGGGTATTACCTCCATAGAGAGGGCCCGAACCTAGGTAAACATCGTGTCCCCCGTCTCCTATTACCATGAACCTTAGATGCACTGTTCGGGATCCCCTTCCCGAGATCCGCCGGTTTTGACACCGACACCCGTCCGCTGGCAGATGGCAAAGGTGCAACGCTCTTTGCCGTCCACCAGCAGACTTCAAAGTCACCAAATAGGTCAGCCAGTGTCCCAGGCTGCACAGGTAGCTGCCATGTGGCAGCTTTGCCATCTGCTGGCTGATGGCAAAGCTATTGCCATCCATGGTGACACAGCAAAGCTCTGTATAGCCCTGTTTTTCTGTTTTTGTTATATCCTTGCATTTTCAAAAGACATAATATATATATATATATATATATATATATATATATATATATATATATATATATATATATATATATATATATATATATATATATATATATATATATATAGTTTCAACCTCAAACATAGCCCATGCATCCATCATCTAGTAGTCCATCACGCAACAAAACACATAGGGTATTAAAACGTCCAATACATACATAGTTTCACGGAGTTCATTAACATACATACATAGTTTCACGGAGTTATTCAACATACATTGTTTATCAACACAAAATCAAAACAGAAACTAAAACTAGCAGTCCATCAATCCGGCTTCCATGAAGTGAATCAAATCTGCAAAAATGGGAGTAATCAAGTTAGAAGAAGAAGAAGAAGACTAGAAGGAGAAGAAGAAGAAGAAGAATAAGAAGACTAGAAGAAGAAGAAGAAGAAGGGGTTTTACCCTTTTCCTTCTCATTCTTCTTATTTTATTGTTTCCTTTTCTTCTCTTTCTTCTACTATTCTTTCTTTTTCTCCTCTTCCTTGTTTTTCTTCTTCTCATTCCTTATTTGTGTCATTTTAGAGCTTACATAGGTAATTATGCCATTTTTTAGCTAACTAAGCTTATTATGTCAATTTGGAGGAAATTAAGGTAAGTATAGGTCATTTTTGTGCTAACATAAGTAATTATGCTTTTTTAGCTAACGTAGGTAAAATGGATCATTTTGGAGCTAACCTAGCTAAAATGGATCATAGGAGCTAATGTAGGTAAAATGGATCATATAGGAGCTAACCTAGGTAAACTTGCTCATTTTGGAGCTAACGTAGGTAAAATGGATCATATTGGAGCAAACCTAGGTAAAATGGGTCATTTTTTAGCTAACTTAACTAATTATGCCATTTTTAGTTAACTAAGCATATTATGCCATTTTTGACATAAGTAAGCTAAGTATAGGTCTTTATTTTGCTAACATAGGTAACTAAGCATATTAGAGCTAATTTAGTTAGGTATAGATCATTTTGGAGCTAATTAAGCTAATTATGTCATTTTGTAGGAAGATTGGCTAAGTCTAGGTCATTATGGTAACCATTTTGGAGGAAATAAAGCTAAGTCTAGGTCTTTATGCATTTGGTAGGCAAAACACTAGAGAAATGTTACCGTCATCACCGAGGTGAAGGGCCGGTCGGGTTTACGACCGTGTCAGATGGAGAAGGACCGGTCGAGGTTAGGGTTGCGCCAGTGCGAGATGGAGAAGGATCGGTCGATGTTTGTCGGGAGGCATGCTGCACCAAAGATAATTTGCAATGTCTCGTTAGCATGATGCAACTTAAATGTGAATACTAGTAACTAATGACCATTCAAATGAAACTCACCGTGTCCGCTATACCAATCTGAGGCATCGGCGGAGGGGTCTGACCGTTTTTCTCGCACACAGACTGCACATTTTGATTTCACGAGTCAGTCATATTAGTTAGTAATGAAACAAACATTACATGCATGATTTGGCTAATAAGCAGGAGAAACTTACCACGAGGAGCTCGTATAGGGCCCGGTGAGGCGTGTCGTTCCGGTTCCTCTCCTCCTCCAGCATCCCTAGCCGTCCTCTGCTGCAGCTCGGTCTCCCTCTCCTTGGCCTGCCTGTTTGCCTCTGCCAGAAGCTCCTGGGCCCTAGCCTCGATGGCGAGGTCCACTGGCCGTGGTCGAGGCGGTATGTCAGGAAGAGACTTCGCGTGGCGCTTCTTGATCTCCCTGAGGCTGCTAGGACAAAGTCTCAGTCCATCCACAATGGCTGACAAGCCATGTTTCCTCCCATCACCAGATAGCATCACGAGCTCTGTATCCAAAGGACCCTGGCTCGGGTTGAAGTCATCCCCTTTCGTCTCCTTCCCCCAGTCTCTGTACCTCACCAGCTTGCTGTGGGAGGAGATGTTGGTGAAGCTCTCTGGATGATCGAGGTCATCTGCAGAGAATGCCTTGGCCTTCTTGAATGGGGCCATATGGGCCATGGCATAAAGGTTGTACAACGGTGGCACTTCCTTCTTGTTCTATTTCTCCTAAAAGAGAGGAACAACATATTAGTTAAGGGCTGAAGCTAGCATGAATAATGAAATTGCATGAATCGTTAAGGGCTGAAACCACATACCCAGTGATCCCCGTACTCAAACAGGTTGGAGCTCCCTTGATGGTGTGGCACACCTTGCATTTGGGAACGCTTATCCCTAGCCTTGTTGTGTTGGGCTAGCCATTGGGGAGAGCACCACTCATCCACCAACGCCTCCCAACAGTCCATCATATCCGCACACCATCTCGGGGGCACCTAAGTTTGGCAAAGAGAAATTTCAGCGCTACGCCTACGAATGAAATCAAGGAAACTAAGTACAAGGCCTTAAGAATAGGTAATTACCTTCATGTACTTCTCCTTACTCAGATACTTGCCACGACACTTCTTCTTGGCCCTCCTAATGTTATTCGAGGCGTAGTAGTCTTGAACAGCCTGCACCCTACCCTCATGCCGTAAGTTCTGAAGTAGGCGCTTGCACTCGGCTTCGAGAAACCTAGCCGCCTCCACCTCGTGTTCCTCTAAAACCTTGTAGAAGGTCTAGAATCGAACAAGACAACACTGATTAGTACAATCACTAGGTAATGTTCATTTTTAATTCTGTAAAGTAGAAATTACCCAAAACCGCTACCTCACAATGTCGGCCACCGTCTTGCACACGACAACGTCGACCCTCTCCTCTAGCGGTGCCGGGGCAGCCACGTACAACTCCCAGCTCATTGCTAGCTGTGGAGCCTGACCCTTATTGGGCAACGTGACCCACCCTGGGAAGTGGTGCCGGACTAGAGTACCAAGGACCTGGTTGGGCCTGCGGACACCATCGGGGTGTATTCAACCCCTGCAGTATGACAAGGCCAACACATTAGATATTAATTTGAAGAAACATGAAGGACAAAGGTTAAAATAGAGTAAATGCACTTACTTCTCCCCATTAGGCTGAATCAACCACCTCTGATCGCGGGTCACTGGCATGGCCGGGAGCTTTGTACCACCACACTGGTACACCTTCTTGCCCTGCTCAACCAGCTCGCCATCGCTAAAACTATCGTTAGACCAGGTATCCTCGCCATCAGCATGGCCACTAGTCTCCGGAGTCACCTGGGACGAAGACTCAGGGACCGGAGTCTCGTGGGACGAAGACTCTGGGGCCCGAGTCTCCTGGGACAAAGGCTCAGTGACACGAGGCTCGTCAGCCCGAGGCTCATGGACCGGAGTCCGAGATGGGAACAAGTCTGACGGATCCACCTGAGTCGGAGCACTCCGATGGTCCGGAGAATCAGCAATAGCCTTCCTACCTCTCCTGCCGCCACGTCCACCTCTAGATCCCCTCTTCGTCTTCCCCCGGCCTCTCCTGGCCGAGGAAGAAGGGCCCGCCGGTGTCGCCATGCTGTCTATGAGCACTCTACGAAGCTGCTGGGGTGGAATATAGCTACCCCTCCCAGCACGCGTCGAGGAAGAAGGAGGCTTGGAGCGCTCTCGACCCACACCCACCATCTGTCAACACTTGCAATGACAAAGAGTAAACAAAATTAGTGCAACATAAACATAATAAAAAATTTGGTGGGTGAAAACAACACCTAAAAAAATAACTAACTAATTAACTAACTAACTAAGTAATTATCCTAAAAAGTAACTAACTAACTAATTAAAGGCTTTTTCTTAAGGCCAGAAATGGTCTTTAATAGGTTAAAATTATTTTAGTGTGGCACCCCGGCTCAGAGAAACCGGAACGCCCCGTATTCCAGCCCAGAGATCGAGGAGAAGTCTCTGGAATACGACACTGCTTGACATAGAACAAATCAGCTCTTATTACAAGAATGATAATACAAGGGTCTGATGTTACAAAGAAGCACATCAGCACGACGACACTACGCTTGCGATACTACACTTGCTCTATGCTAGCAGCGGAACAACTTGTAGCAGCGGAACAATGACGAAGGTGGTGAACTCCACTCCGCAGGGACTCTGGCTGGGACACGATCTAGCTCGCACGAACGGAACCTTAACAAAAAATCAATCAATCACAACATCGCCTGCAATCTGGCATGACACGCCAGGTCAGTACATTGAATGTACTTGCAAGCTCACAACAACCATAAACATCAAGGCAAGACAATAACATAGCATTAAATAGGTTAATTAATTAACAACTACTATGACGAAGCAACTACTAAGCATGGTATGAAACCACTATCATACTGATAAATCAACATCTCTAATCTCAACAACCATCTCATTCTTGGCTAAACGGCCAAGCAATATACCATCTCGATCACCTCGTGATCAAAACCAGACAGTGATCACTCACGGATCACAAACGGAACTACACTTGGTTCAACGGGTTACCTTGTAACCAAACGGTGATCATTCACGGATCACAAACGGAACATCCACATGATCACCACATCACAAATTGAATGATCATCCTCCATATCATCCCAACATCATCATCAACATTCTGCAAAACTGTACTGCTCAATATATCAACATATAAATCACCTATAAGTCATTCCGTCACATGAGTGTTGATCGACCGGTGTGACCTAGTACGAACTTATGCCCATGACCGAGGACGCGGCTATCGATAATTTAAACACACACACTCTATAGAGGTCGCGCACTTTACCCACACCACGGAATCCATGGCCTCGCACTCCCATTCGGGTGGACCAACGGCATTCCGACAAAACCGATCTACTTCCATGATACTCTCCCGACCACTCCGACTAACACCCCCTTTGGGTTCAGTCCTGGGTGGCCCCGTGCCTACCAAAGGCACCAACGACCACCGTCGTGGCAAAACAAAAACGGTCCCAAACGGGGACAAAAAGGGCCCTATCCAACTACGAGCACACAAGGCTTATGTCCGCCTACCTGATCAAGGTAGCGCGCGCCCATAACCTTCCCTCGTTGGAGGCACTGGCAAGAGGCATGACAATAGCATCGCATTAGGGCCTTCCCAAAAAGGCAAATGTGGTTGCACTGGAAAAGCCCGGTTCGGTGGCACCTGACCAACTTAATGATGGAATTTGTCCCCAAAATATAATAGTGATAAATGATACTCCGATCTCAACTATCAACCTACAATCGAAGTCATAGCAATATCCAACAAATAACCCAAAGCAAACCAACGACATATCAAAATACTCCGAGGATAGCACAACAGTTCTATCATGATGAATACAAGAACGATAATACTACTACTCAAATATCAAGAACTAGCTATCCAACTATGATCCACATGCAAGCATCATCTCCAACGTCATACTCCAAAATATAATATCAACTAGCATCATGATGAAACTAATACTAGCCACTAATAATCCAAAGGCAACATGACGTCCAAAGCAAGTACGCCAAAATATCATATCCAAAACCACCATGAAAATAATCATAAAAGCTACTAATAATCCCAAGGTAACATGGCATCCACATCATCATCAAAATATAAGCCCTAGAACTCCAAGCAATATCATGGCAATAACAAGATCAAAATACAACTCCGAGAAATGCCATGAACAAGATCATACATAGCTACTGCAATATTTTAAATAAGATCAAATAAAGAACCATGTCACTGCATTGCAGTCATGCAAATGGAGGTTGTGGCTTGCCTGGGGTGGAAGAAATCACCGGGAGAAACTGCGAGAAGCTCGTGGAACGAATCGCCAGAAATCTTTCTCTCTCGGAGGGGGCTAAATAAGGGCAAGGGCATAATGGTCATTTTTAGAATGTCAAAACATGGCCAAGATGATTCCATCAGAACGAGCTCGACGAAAGAAAGAAGTGGGCTTTGGAATCACCTCATTTGGAGTTAGGATCAAAAATATATAGAGGTTTTTCTGCCAGGGACCTATCTGTAATGAAATCATCACAAACAGGCCCTCGGCTGGAAAAACAGAAAGCGCACTTTGCGGAAATACGCCTTCTCCTATGGAAAACGCATTCCTCGCTACAACAGAGAGAAAATAAGCTTCCAGAAAAGGAAAACGTACATTGGCTGAAGGGTAGGGAAAATACATTTTCTAGAAGCAAAAACGTACTCACGGGTTTACGCCTCAACTTAATCCAGTCAGCAGGGTGCGGGGCCAAGGCTTGTGTCTCTAACGCGTGGGGCCGCAGGGTCCACGCGCGGTCAACTCTCTCCTCCCGCCTCCTTCTTCTTTTTTCCCCGATACCGCACGCGGAGAAGAGGAGAGGCCGCCGGCGCCGGCGCTCGTTCCGGCCACTCGGGCTACCTCCGGCGGAGCTTTGACTGTCGGAGTGCTCAGGACGGCGAGGCGCACCCGTCCCTCCACCACTCGAGCGTCAGGGAGCATCGGGCAGGGCGGGACCATGGCCGCGACGGACGGGGCTCTCCGGGCTCCGGGGAACTCGTGGCCAGAGGCCACCGAAGAAGGAATGGGGGCACTGGGGTGGATCTAGGCTGGATGAATATTGGTCAAATCCATCAAAAACACTTTTCTGTTATTTCAAACTTTTGGAATATTTACAAGTATGCCATATTTGGTAATCTTGCCAAGTATCATCTCTTGGAGAACAAGATGATATCACCAAAACCCCTCACACTAATTAACCTAACTAACCTAGAAGCTAACCTAACTAACCTAGTCTAAAGATAACTACCTAACTAACCTAGCAAATCTAACTAATAACCTAGAAAATCAAACTAACCTAACTAACCTAATCATCTTCTACTCTTTTTCTTCTTCTCCTCCTCCTCCTCCTCCTCCTCTTCATCTTTTTCTTCTTCTTCTTCCCCCTTTCTACTTATTCTACGTTTCTTCTTCTTTTTTCATCTTTTTTTCACTTCCTTTAATTATGACTATTTAACTAAAACCTAATACTAATGTAATAAAATATAATTTAATCTAGCTAACAATATATCTAATATATCTATTATCTAAAACAGAAAAGAAAAACAGAACTCCTCATCATCATCATCATCATCTTCTTCTTCTTCTTCTTCTTCTTCTTCTTCTTCTTCTTCTTCTTCTTCTTCTTCTTCTTCTTCTTCTTCTTATTCTTCTTCTTCTTCTTCTTCTTCTTCTTCTTCTTCTTCTTCTTCTTCTTCTTCTTCTTCTTCTTCTTCTTCTTCTTCTTCTTCTTCTTCTTCTTCTTCTTCTTCTTCTTCTTCTTCTTCTTCTTCTTCTTCTTCTTCTTCTTCTTCTTCTTCTTCTTCTTCTTCTTCTTCTTCTTCTTCTTCTTCTTCTTCTTCTTCTTCTTCTTCTTCTTCTTCTTCTTCTTCTTCTTCTTCTTCTTCTTCTTCTTCTTCTTCTTCTTCTTCTTCTTCTTCTTCTTCTTCTTCTTCTTCTTCTTCTTCTTCTTCTTCTTCTTCTTCTTCTTCTTCTTCTTCTTCTTCTTCTTCTTCTTCTTCTTCTTCTTCTTCTTCTTCTTCTTCTTCTTCTTCTTCTTCTTCTTCTTCTTCTTCTTCTTCTTCTTCTTCTTCTTCTTCTTCTTCTTCTTCTTCTTCTTCTTCTTCTTCTTCTTCTTCTTCTTCTTCTTCTTCTTCTTCTTCTTCTTCTTCTTCTTCTTCTTCTTCTTCTTCTTCTTCTTCTTCTTCTTCTTCTTCTTCTTCTTCTTCTTCTTCTTCTTCTTCTTCTTCTTCTTCTTCTTCTTCTTCTTCTTCTTCTTCTTCTTCTTCTTCTTCTTCTTCTTCTTCTTCTTCTTCTTCTTCTTCTTCTTCTTCTTTCTTCTTCTTCTTCTTCTTCTTCTTCTTCTTCTTCTTCTTCTTCTTCTTCTTCTTCTTCTTCTTCTTCTTCTTCTTCTTCTTCTTCTTCTTCTTCTTCTTCTTCTTCTTCTTCTTCTTCTTCTTCTTCTTCTTCTTCTTCATCATCATCATCATCTTCTTCTTCTTCTTCTTCTTCTTCTTCTTCTTCTTCTTCTTCTTCTTCTTCTTCTTCTTCTTCTTCTTCTTCTTCTTCTTCTTCTTCTTCTTCTTCTTCTTCTTCTTCTTCTTCTTCTTCTTCTTCTTCTTCTTCTTCTTCTTCTTCTTCTTCTTCTTCTTCTTCTTCTTCTTCTTCTTCTTCTTCTTCTTCTTCTTCCTTCTTCTTCTTCTTCTTCTTCTTCTTCTTCTTCTTCTTCTTCTTCTTCTTCTTCTTCTTCTTCTCTTCTTCTTCTTCGTATCTTCTTCTTCTTCCTATCTTCTTCTTCTTCTTCTTCTTCTTCTTCTTCTTCTTCTTCTTCTTCTTCTTATTCTTCTTCTTCTTCTTCTTACCTCCCAGCGAACGTTCATCAGCTAATGCGATCCTACACGTACACTATCCGACCTACACGATCCTACACGAATAAATAGCGGATCGCGCATGTACTACCTCCTTTCCGGTTTGCAGGGCTCAATTCAGAAATCTCACCCACCAAGGTAGATGATGAGTGGTGGAATCCTTTTTGACAAGGAGGGAGTACCTCATCTAGATGATTCGAGTGCACTCGTTTGACCGTCATGCCGATGTGCGACCCAGCACGGACGGGACGCACCACTGACGGGGCGGGACGACAATCAATTTTTCCATTTTTTCCATGGTAAGCTTGCGCGCTAAGCCATGCCTGCTTATGCATTGAATTCCGATGACCATCACGTTTCCCGCGACATGCTTCTTCAACTACCTTCAGTATTCTATGGTAGCACTGTCACCCAACTCGCCCTATCGGCTCCCATCACAACCCCCGCCAGCCCGACGTCGCTCGCCACTTGCCCGCGCTCTCGCCAAGTCTGGCATGCCCCCTACCGTCCGCAATAGGCGACGCCAGGGGCGCTCGCCATCGGAGATAGTGTTCGATTATTCACCGAAAAGAAGACGGAGGGAGGAGGCATTCTATCGGTATTTAGATGGCAATGCGGAGTACGAGGACTTGTTGGAGCGCGACCGCTTGGCGGAGGAGCAACGTATCGCTGACTTGCGCCGCCAGCGGGTCATGGAGCAGCAGCGCACCGCCGCTTTGATTCGCGAGGAGAGTGCCCGGGACTGGGCCAACTACGTGGAGGTCGGCGCCCGGCAAATAGCCCTAGAGGCTGTCGGGCACGCACACGTGCGCGATGCCGAATTTTACTACCAGCTCGTCAAGTGGGTTTCCCGCTTAGAAGCTGAAGCTTCAATGGACCACACTGGCATGGAAAGGGCCAACACACGCGAGCAACGCGCCCTATCACACCTCCGGCAAGTCCGAGGCAAGGAGGAGGACGTCGGTGCCGGCATTTAGCGTGTACCGCAGATGGTGGCCAACATCGTCTAGTTAGCTAGGAGTAAGTCAATACTTGTACACTAGAGTATTAGTGGGAGTAGATTGTTAACTTGGCTATGATGGTTGTCAACATGGAAGTTCAGTACTCTATATCTGGTCAGACCTGTTACTTTGCTCTGTATGTTTAACTTTCCGTGTGAACGTATGGAATGGGATGTTATTTTTTAAATGGGTTGTATTTGTCCGCCACGGGTTTAGAGGCTGACTTCTGGGCCTACTAGGTTGATGCGTACACAATCAAAAGATGATTGTACATGGAGACGATGACAGTAGGGACCCACCAGTGTCATGGTAGTACAGAAGAAAGTGGCTGATGTCTACTATGCAACCTTCTTCTTGTAGACATTGTTGGGCCTCCAAGTACAGAGGTTTGTAGGACAGTAGCAATTTTCCCTCAAGTGGATGACCTAAGGTTTATCAATCCGTGGGAGGCGTAGGATGAAGATGGTCTCTCTCAAACAACCCTGCAACCAAATAAAAAAGAGTCTCTTGTGTCCCTAACACACCCAATACAATGGTAAATTGTATAGGTGCACTAGTTCGGCGAAGAGATGGTGATACAAGTGCAATATGGATGGTAGATATAGGTTTTTGTAATCTGAAAATATAAAAACAGCAAGGTAACTAGTAACAAAAGTGAGCGAAAACGGTATTGCAATGCTTCGAAAAAAGGCCTAGGGTTCATACTTTCACTAGTGCAAGTTCTCTCAATAATGATAACATAATTAGATCATATAACAATCCCTCAACGTGCAACAAAGTGTCACTCCAAAGTCACTAATAGCAGAGAACAAACGAAGAGATTAGTGTAGGGTACGAAACCACCTCAAAGTTATTCTTTCTGATCGATCTATTGGGATATTCCTATAAGTGTCACAAACAGCCCTAGAGTTCGTACTAGAATAACACCTTAAGACACACATCAGCCAAAACCATAATGTCACCTAGATACTCCAATGTCACCACAAGTATCCACGGGTTTGATTATACAACATGCACCACACAATCTCAGATTCATCTATTCAAACCAACACAAAGAACTTCAAAGAGTGCCCCAAAGTTTCTACCGAAGAGTCAAGACGAAAACGTGTGCCAACCCCTATGCATAAGTTCACACGGTCACATAACCTGCAATATGATCACCAAAACACACGTCAAGTAGATCACGTGAATATCCCATTGTCACCACAGATAAGCACATGCAAGACATACATCAAGTGTTCTCAAATCCTTAAAGACTCAATCCGATAAGATAACTTCAAAGGGAAAACTCAATCCATTACAAGAAGGTAGAGGGGGAGAAACATCATAAGATCCAACAATAGTAGCAAAGCTCGCGGTACATCAAGATCGTGCCAAATCAAGAACACGAGAGAGAGAGAGAGAGAGAGAGAGAGAGAGATCAAACACATAGCTACTGGTACATACCCTCAGCCCCGAGGGTGAACTACTCCCTCCTTGTCATGGAGAGCGCCGGGATGATGAAGATGCCCACCGGTGATGATTTCCCCCTCAGACAGGGTGCCGTAATAGGGCCCTGATTGGTTTTTGGTGGCTACAGAGGCTTGCGGTGGCAGAACTTCCGATCTAAGTTTCTTTTCGGGGGTTTCTGTATTTATAAGAATTTTTGGCGTCGGTTTCAAGTCAGGGGGGGTCCATGAGAAGCCCACAAGGTTAGAGGGCGCGCCCGTGGGTAGGGCGCGCCCTACACCCTTGTGGAGGCCTCGTTGCTCTTCTGGCCCAACTCTTTTGCTTCGGGGGCTTCTTCTAGACCATAAAAATCACCGTAAATTTTCAGGTCAATTGGACTCCGTTTGATATTCCTTTTCCGCAAAACTCAAAAACAAGGAAAAAACAGAAACTGGCACTGGGCTCTAGGTTAATAGGTTAGTCCCAAAAATCATATAAAATAGCATATAAATGCACATAAAACATCCTAGATGGATAATATAATAGCATGGAACAATAAAAAATTATAGATACGCTGGAGACGTATCAAGCATCCCAAGCTTAATTCATGCTCGTCCTCGAGTAGGTAAATGATAAAAACAGAATTATTGATGTGGAATGCTACCTAACATATGCATCCATGTAATTTTCTTTATTGTGGCATGAATGTTCAGATCCATAAGATTCAAAACAAAAGTTTAATATTCACATAAAAACAATAATACTTCAAGCATACTAACAAGGCAACTATGTCTTCTCAAAATAACATGGCCAAAGAAAGCTTATCCCTACAAAATCATATAGTCTGGCTATGCTCCATCTTCATCACACAAAATACTCAAATCATGCACAACCTCGATGACAAGCCAAGCAATTGTTTCATACTTTTGATGTTCTCAAACCTTTTCAACTTTCATGCAATACATGAGCGTGAGCCATGGACATGGCACTATAGGTGGAGTAGAAGGTGGTTGTGGAGAAGACAAAAGAGGGAGATAGTCTCACATCAACTAGGCGTATTAAAGGGCTATGGAGATGTTGTGACGCCCCCGATTCAATCGTACACTAATCATGCACGCAAATGTGTACGATCAAGATCAGGGACTCACGGGAAGATATCACAACACAACTCTAAAACATAAATAAGTCATACAAGCATCATAATACAAGCCAGGGGCCTCGAGGGCTCGAATACAAGTGCTCGATCATAGACGAGTCAGCGGAAGCATCAATATCTGAGTACAGACATAAGTTAAACAAGTTTGCCTTAAGAAGGCTAGCACAAACTGGGATACAGATCGAAAGAGGCGCAAGCCTCCTGCCTAGGATCCTCCTAACTACTCCTGGTCGTCGACAGCGGCTGCACGTAGTAGTAGGCGCCTCCGAGTAGCGATCGTCTTGACGGTGGCGTCGCTCCTGGCTCCATCGTGCAGTCGCAGCAACCGGTAAAGAAAGGGGAAAAGGGGAACAAGGCAACCGTGAGTACTCATCCAAAGTACTACAAAACAAGGAGCTACACTACATATGCATGGATATATGTGTAAAGGGCCATATTAGTGGACTGAACTGCAGAATGCCAGAATAAGAGGGGGATAGCTAATTCTGTCGAAGACTACGCTTCTAGCAGCCTCCGCCTTGCATCATGTAGTAGAGAGTAGACTGAAAAAGTCCTCCAAGTAGCATCAAATAGCAATAATCCTACCCGGCGATCCCCTCCTCGTATCCCTGAGAGAGAGCGACCACCGGGTTGTATCTGGCACTTGGAAGGGTGTGTTTTATTAAGTATCCCGTTCTAGTTGTCATAAGGTCAAGGTACAACTCCAATTCGTCTTGTTACCGAAGATCACGGCTATTCGAATAGATTAACTTCCCTGGAGGGGTGCACCATATAACCCAACACGCTTGATCCCATTTGGCCGGACACACTTTCCTGGGTCATGCCCGGCCGTGGAAGATCAACACGTCGCAACCCCACCTAGGCTCAACAGAGAGGTCAACACGCGGTCTAAACCTAAGCGCCGCAGAAGTGCAGGCCCATCGCCCTTAGCACACCTGCACGTTGCGTACGCGGCCGGAAGCAGAACTAGCCTAATAGGCGTTCCAGTCCAATCCGGCGCGCGCTGCTCAGTCGCTGACGTCACAAAGTGCTTCGGCTGATACCACGACGTCGAGTGCCCATAACTTTTCCCGCGTAGTTGGTTAGTGCGTATAGACCAAATGGCCAGACTCAGATCAAATACCAAGATCTCGTTAAGCGTGTTAAGTATCCGCGAACGCCGACCAGGGCCAGGCCCACCTCTCTCCTAGGTGGTCTCAACCTGCCCTGTCGCTCCACCACAAAGTAACAATCGGGGGCCGTCGGGAACCCAGGCCCACCTCTACCGGGATGGAGCCACCTGTCCTTTCAGCCCCCATCTCCGAACAGTATCACAGGTAATGTAATAGTGTAAAGTATCTAGTATATGCCCGTGATCACCTCCCGAAGTGATCATAGCCCAGTAGTATAGCATGGCAGACGGACAAGAGTGTAGGGCCACTGATGGAACACTAGCATCATATACTAAGCAGTAGGATAGCAGGTAAAGGTAACAACAGTAGTAGCAAGGACAGGCTATGCAGTAGTATAGGATTAACTGAAAGCAGTAACATGCTACACTACTCTAATGCAAGCAGTATAGAGAAGAGTAGGCGATATATGGTGATCAAAGGGGGGGCTTGCCTGGTTGCTCTGGCAAGAGAGAGGGGTCGTCAACTCCGTAGTCGTACTGGGTAGCAGCGGCGTCGGTCTCGGTGTCTAGCGAGAGAAGAGTGGGAAGAAACAATGAATACAATGCAAACATATGCATGACGATGCATGACAAAGCAAAGCGTAATGCCAGGCGAGCCCTAACGCAGTATGAGGTGATGCCGGTGAAGGGGGGGAAACATCCGAGAAAGTATCCCCGGTGTTTCGTGTTTTCGGGCAGAGGAGCTGGAGGAGGAAAGTTGCGAGTTCGATAGGTTAGGGATGCGTGGCGGACGAACGGGCTGCGTTTCCGGGTTCGTCTCGTCGTTCTGAGCAACTTTCATGTAGAAAACATTTTCATCCGAGTTACGGATTAATTTCTATGATTTTACAAAGTTTAAAATGATTTTCTATATTCACAGAATTCTTTTAATTCGAAAATAAAATAGCAAAATACTTTTGTCACCCAGTGCTATTCTAGCCGTAGTGTATGACAGTGGGACCAGTGGGGTTGGGTTGACCCAGTCAAATGTTGACTAGTCAACATATGAACAGTGTAGGGGGCCACATGTCATTGACTTATACTTTTCTGAAAAATTATTTTTCTTTAAACTAACCATGGGTCCACATGTCATCTACTATTGGACTAATTAACTAGTACTACTAATCTAACCAAGGGCGGCCCTTTGCTTGACCACGTGCACAACACACACACAACACACACTAGTAGGCTAGGAGTTATTAACATAAGATGTCATTTTGTGAATTTTGTAGGATTTAATCTATTCATCAAAAGGATTTGGTCCGATGGGATAAAATGGAGTTTGTCATGTATACTTTCTACTCATATTATTTTTAGGCCTGTTAGTAGTTGTTTAACCGCTGATCAGAGGCTGTAAAGGAGGTTAGTCATTGTGGAAATAGCAAAGCTAGCAACATGTATAGTAGCTAGTAGCAATACATGTAGAGGAACGATGGGCAGAGCCGTGGCGCGGCGTGCATGGCGGGGCCTTGCGTCTGGGCGCAGGGCGACGACGATCGTGGTGCGGGCGGGGCCAGGCCGCAGAGGGGCGCGGCGGCTAGGGGATACGCCGAGCAGGCGCGGGCGAGTGCCAACAAGGGGGAGAAGGTGCGGCCGGTGGAGGAGCAGCAGCGGCTGCACAGCGTGGCACAGTGGAAGCAGCAAGGAATGAGCGGGCGCCCGCGTGAGCAGAGGCGGAGGAGCGTGGGCGGGGTGGTGGCGCGGCTCGGGCTCGACGAAGTGACTACAACGGCGTGGGGGAAGGCCTACGGCGCCGAAGAGGCCAGGGGGAGAGAGGGAGGAGATGCGTGTGCTCACCGGGTAGGCACACGGTGGCTCGGCGGTGGCTTAGGAGCTGCAGAGCTCGTTGCAGACGGGGAAGATGCCGGGGTCGGAGGAGAAAGGCGAAGCCGTTGTGGCCGCAGCGGTGCTCCCCGTCTCCAGCAGAGGGCACCAGAAGACGATGCGGAGCCCAGCAGGGTTCGTGGAAACGAGCTGCGGACGCGGAGAGGACACCTGCCGCGGTGGCGCAGCAACGATGGCGACGGGCGCGTCGGCGAGAGAAGCATCTGGAGGGGGAGGGGGAGCAGGAGGGAGAGGAGGCAAGTGGGTGTGGGCGAGTGGTTGCCGATGTGAGTGGAGCAGGGGGGAGGAGCCCGAGGGGTCGGCCTTATCCCCTCGGGGCATCGCCGGCGAGGCGATCCGGCGGGGACTCGCCCCCTGTAGCGACGGGGTCGCTTGAACAGGAAGACGACCGGGGTGGGTGGCTGGGTCGACCTGGCCGGTCACGGCCAGCTAGGCCAAGAGGCCTAGTTAGGCCGGGGGGTTCTTTTCCTTTGCTTTGTTTATTTACCTTTTCTTTTATAGTTTCTGTTTAGTATTTAATTTAAACAACAAAAAGGGTTTTGTAAAATAAGAGACTAGGCCCATAATTTACAATGCAAATTTAGGCACTGCCACAAAAGTTTTGGTGGTTATTTAAAATAGTTTGTATTTTTATAAAATCTAAAAGGCATTTATTTAGATGTTTTACCTACTGTTTTAATTACTTAAGGGCATTTAAATCTTTTATAAAAATGTGGTTTCTCCATCATAATCACCTATGCATTATCTGGCACAACCCAGTTTTAATATTTAAAAAATTTATTGTTTGATTGTAATTCAGATTTAAATTGATTTGGTTTTTAAACTAACGTAAGTTTATCGACAGTAACAGACGTGACGTGGCATCATTAGCAGAGGGTTACTGTAGTCTAATTATCCGGGCGTCACAATTCTCCTCCACTACAAGAAATCTCGTCCCGGGATTTAAGAGGGGAAGTGAGGGGGAAGGGATTTGGTTACGAAACTCTAACGAGTGTCCTCGGTCTTGGTTGCTCTTCTCGAAGAGGTCGATCCCTTACGTTGATGTCTTCATTCCTCTACTGCAGGTCATCATGATGAAGTCGGCATCCTTTGTTCGGGAACTCCATCGTACTTAGGAAAGAATAAAGGGGTGGGTATTCCAGGAGAATGGACCTCCACAAGGTTGACTATCCGGTCGATAACATCGGGGAAGGTGGCGGAAAGTAACTCTCGAATTGGAAATTAAGAAAACATCGAGAGCAAAGTAAGGAGGTATCATGGGAAGTTTCGAGCGGGCAGGCAATCGTTCGATTCCTGAAACAAAGTGTGAAAGGGGTCTAGAGCAACGGGAATAAGTATTGTGTTTCATACCAGAAGTAATGATCTTTGGTAGGTGGCTCATGAATTACATACGAAGCTAAGTGCAAAGGATACTTCAAAATTGACGGAGGTACAAGAGAGTCAGGTTTCGATCCTGGGACCTGTGGGTTATGGGCCCACCATGTGGGTCAAAAGTATGAAGTCGATGACGTCTTACATGATCATGTAAGCAAGGCATGTCAGAGGATAGCCTATCGCTTATGTAAACAACAACATTGATACCAAGGCGAGGGACGAAGAGAACCATTTTCCTGCTTTCGTTGAAGCGAGGCAGACCAATAAACAAGGTTCCGTCCATCGGTGGTTACGGAATGTCATCAACAATAGTAACAAGGTCTTCTTGTGAGTTATACATCGAGGTGTTTGCACAAGCAGTGGATTATTACTGCTTATATCATATAGATCATAGAAAAGGTTTAAACAAACCAATGGAAAGGACAAAGTGTTTATCGATTTAACCAGAACAATGGAAAGAAAATGTGTTTAAACACATAATTCAGGGGTATATCCTTCCCGAGGACAAGCAGAGAATGATACCTATGGCAGGATATAACGTAGAAGACTCTTTAGGTAAGGGAAAGAATTTTCATGACATTACCCATACAGCGGTGTTTGGGCAATTTCAACAAGAACATTTAGCATGGTGCTTCAAATGTTCTTATTGAAAATCGGAGTATCACAGACATGCTTCGAGATAGCATTGACATGGTCTTCAAGCAAAGGTCGGACTTTGGATACAAAAGGATCCATCAGGATAACTTATTAAACAAGGCATTCAAGTTCCTCATGGAAAATTGGTTAACCTTGTTAAAAAGGAAACTATAACAATAGGCCCTTCGGCCAGGTGTGCTAGGCATGACATCACCTTACCGAGTCATATAAAGACCACTGTTAAAACTTCTGGAAATATGTTCAAACCATCATATCTGACCCGAGACTTGGATCTGATTGGTGTCAGGATACCTCAGACTCATGATGCCTGAGAGAAAAAGGGGTAATACTAATTGACGAGATGACATTGCAAAATTCTCGAAAATGAACTATGGAAGCAAGTTCCGAAACTAGAGTTCATCATTAAAACCAAGGAGAGGATGAAGAGAGGTGGCTGATGGACTCAGCAACAATTCATCGAGGTTTCCAAAAAGACGGATTCCCACAATTATGAGAACAAGGGGAAAACATTCGTCCGATCAAATGTTATATTGATGTATGCTCGAGGAAAACATACACAATTAAATATTGGTTGAAAAGTGCACCCATAATATGGGCTTAGGTAGCATGATCAATGTTAGAATGGTGATGGTGAGAAGTAACACTATACCAAGAATTCTTAAGAGGTGGTGAATTTCTCACAACATGCTTGTCATAGAAGATGATATTACTTAAGGTAAAGTATAGAAGAAATGCTGGATAGCAAGGAACTCAAGGTATAACACAAAACACAAACAAGTTTGTGTTGGAGGGAAGGCAATAAAGTGGCCGATGATAACACAACTCATCGAGGGGAAGGATGGTATTTCTCATCATGAATTCAATTGATATCCAGGAAGGAGTCAAGATGTTGATGATGATCACGACAAATTTTGTCGAGAGGCTCCACGAAGATGTAATCTATCGGCGATGACATCAAGTTAAAGGAATTATGAAGCAAAAGGTTATTGGAATCATGGGTACGACACAAACTCGAAATCAAGCTTGTTGTTCAAGGTGAAATGATATGACGAGGAAAATCGACGCAAGTTTAGCTCATCGTCGAAAATTTGTGCTCCGGGAAGAAGGACCAGGTAGCACAGTTAGAATTTGGCACGATAATGGTATAGCCGATCAGGCTAGGAATGACTTGAAGGATTATTAAACCCATAAGCAACGAAAATTACTTAAGAGTTATTGAATCGGATGCGGAATCGATTCACTTATCGGTGTTCTCGATTAAACAAACAACCCGAACCCATGAAGTGACAAAGACAAGGTAAGATAGTGCTTCATCAAAGATTATAAGATGTAGTGCAATGGCAAGATATCCTCGAGATACCCGGGGTAATACTCGACACAAGATCAAAGTAAAGGTTGGACTGGTGTATTGATCCATAGAAGACAAGTGATTAAACTTGCCCGAGAAATGGGATCAAAGAGAAAATATGGTCGGTACCACGATTGCATAGGATAAATTCACAGATACCAGATGATATTGTATCAACGAAATAGTTATTATCACAAGAAGCTTCTATGGTAGGATCTACATCGGGTCCATGGGCATGAACACAAAGTTCAAGGTCGACTCCCACTTCTCCAAAGCATAACCTTACATTCACTTCTCGCGTTTAATGAAGTTGTAGTGTTGAAATTTTATCTGGCAAAATACTAGAAGAGTACGACTCGTGAAAACTTTCGAGTTCACACATATCAAGGTAGGCATAGGTTCAACCCATCGGGGCATCTTAGAATCATATGCCAGAATCTTTAGAAGTAATTAACTCAAGCTCGAAGGCAGAGCATGGTTGAGAAAGCAGAGGATACAATTTACCAAAGGCATTATGTATCGGAGGAAAGGCTCACAAGGTTATTGAATATGAAGGCGTTGTCGGATAAAATCCAACAAAGGATCCGGTGGTCCACAAGGGATCCGCGTGAGCATTGGTACTCAACTAGAGGAAGAAGAATGCAAGGAGATCAGATTATAGAAACAACTGACTAACTCAATTGTCAAATGCAAAGGAATTATGATTTCCAAATCAAGGGATCAGAAGCAATGCTCTGATTAGGGATGGATAAGTTGAATAGCCTTAGGGTACAATCAACGACAATTGGATTGGTCGAGAACCAATTCCAGTTAAAAGAATGCCAGCTCATCCGGAAAGGTAATTTATAAGGATCAATGATGATTGCGTGTATTCACAAACATATTGAGTCAACAGACTCAAAATGATAATGACAAGGAATGTCAATAAGACTACGAGACTTATGGGATTAACCATAATGCAAGCAAGCAAGAATTTCAAGAGCCAAAGGCTCCAGAGGATTTTCGGAAGATCGAATAGTATTTTGAAGACTTTTGTGAAACACATGAACAACTGGGGGATGAGCAGATACTCGATAAGTGCGAGAATTATCCGTATGGGTATTCAGGTGACAATGAACAGCAAGGCACTAAGCTCAAAGGATTATCGAAACAACGACGAGTATTTCGGGGTATCTCGTAATAACAAGACCAACTGGGGATGAATGTAAGAATGACAACTGCAAGTAGTTATCCATAAGGGTTGACGGTGGAAGGGGAATTGCAAACGCGATGAACACAAGTTCTCGGGTTAACAGCGGAGAGTATCTTCAGGGTCTTCACGTGGCAGACGATCAATGTAATAAGGGGCTCTCCGGGAGGAAGTAGTTACGAGAACCTAGAGTCAGAATTAGTAAAATCATTTAACCCGAATAGAAGAGAGATCAGAGTCCCAGAGTTTAGATCGAGGAATAAAAGATCCTAATACCACCCAATGGCGACGTGGGCCCGTAAGGCACACAACCATGTTAGTAAAAGTTTTATAATGTCTAGACTCGACTTCGGCCAAGGAGTGTGGAAGGGGGATTCCTACAGGCAGTCGGCTCTGATACCAACTTGTGACGCCCCCGATTCAATCGTACACTAATCATGCATGCAAATGTGTACGATCAAGATCAGGGATTCACGGGAAGATATCACAACACAACTCTAAAACATAAATAAGTCATACAAGCATCATAATACAAGCCAGGGGCCTCGAGGGCTCGAATACAAGTGCTCGATCATAGACGAGTCAGCGAGCGTCAATATCTGAGTACGAGACATAAGTTAAACAAGTTTGCCTTAAGAAGG
The DNA here is from genome assembly GCA_021605205.1 of Aegilops longissima. Classification (NCBI taxonomy): domain Eukaryota; kingdom Viridiplantae; phylum Streptophyta; class Magnoliopsida; order Poales; family Poaceae; genus Aegilops; species Aegilops longissima. The sequence goes on from CM038680.1 coordinate 150,170,705, forward strand.
CTAGCACAAAGCGGGATCTGAGATCGAAGAGGCGCAGGCCTCCTGCAGGATCCTCCTAACTACTCCAGTGCGTCGACAATGGGCTGCACGTAGTAGTAGGTGCCTCCGATTAGCGATCGTCTTGACGGTGGCGTCGCTCCAGGCTCCATCGTGCAGTCGCAGCAACCGGGTAAAGAAAGGGGAAAAGGGGAACAAGGCAACCGTGAGTACTCATCCAAAGTACTGCAAAGCAAGAGCTACACTACATATGCATGGATATATGTGTAAAGGGCCATATTAGTGGACTGAACTGCAGAATGCCAGAATAAGAGGGCGATAGCTAATTCTGTCGAAGACTACGCTTTTGGCAGCCTCCGCCTTGCAGCATGTAGCAGAGAGTAGACTGAAGTCCTCCAAGTAGCATCACATAGCAATAATCCTACCCGGCGATCCCCTCCTCGTATCCCTGAGAGAGAGCGACCAGCAGGTTATATCAGCACTTGGAAGGGTGTGTTTTATTAAGTATCCGGTTCTAGTTGTCATAAGGTCAAGGTACAACTCCAAGTCGTCCTGTTACGAAGATCACAGCTATTGAATAGATTAACTTCCTGCGGGGTGCACCATATAACCCAACACGCTTGATCCCATTTGGCGGACACACTTTCTGGGTCATGCCCGCGCGGAAGATCAACACGTCGCAGCCCAACCTAGGCTCAACAGAGAGGTCACCGCCGTTCTAAACTTAAGCGCCGCAGTGCAGGCCCATCGCCTTAGCACACACTGCGTTGCGTCGCAGCGGAAGCAGACCTAGCCTAACAGCGTTCGGTCAATCCGGTGCGCGCCGCTCGATCGGCGACGTCACGAAGTGCCGGTGATACCACAACGTCGAGTGCCCATAACTGTTCCTCAGCGTAGTTGGTTAGTGCGTATAGACCAAATGGCGGACTTAGATCAAATACCAAGATCTCGTTAAGCGTGTTAAGTATCCGAGACGCCGACCAGGCCAGGCCCACCTCTCTCCTAGGTGGTCTCAACCTGCCACTGTCGCTCCGCCACAAAGTAACGATCGGGGCCGTGGGGAACCCAGCCCACCTCTACGGGATGGAGCCACCGTCCTTTCAGCCCCCATCTCCGAACAGTATCACGGGTAATGTAATAGTGTAAAGTATCTAGTATATGCCCGTGATCACCTCCCAAAGTGATCACAGCCCAGTGAGTATAGCATGGCGGACGGACAAGAGTGTAGGGCCACCGATGGAACACTAGCATCATATACTAAGCGATGAGGATAGCGGTAAAGGTAACAACAGATGAGTAGCAAGGACAGGCTATGCAGCGGTATAGGATTAGCGAAAGCGAGTAACATGCTAAACTACTCTAATGCAAGCAGTATAGAGAAGAGTAGGCGATATCTGGTGATCAAAGGGGGGGCTTGCCTGGTTGCTCTGGCAAGAGAGAGGGGTCGTCAACTCCGTAGTCGTACTGGGTAGCAGCGGCGTCGGTCTCGGTGTCTAGCGAGAGAAGAGGGGGAAGAAACAATGAATACAATGCAAACATATGCATGACGATGCATGACAAAGCAAAGTGTAATGCTAGGCGAGCCCTAACGCAGTATGAGGTGATGCCGGTGAAGGGGGGGAACATCCGGGAAAGTATCCCCGGTGTTTCGTGTTTTCGGGCAGAGGAGCCGGAGGGGGAAAGTTGCGAGTTCGATAGGTTAGGGATACGTGGCGGACGAACGGGCTGCGTTTCCGGGTTCGTCTTGTCGTTCTGAGCAACTTTCATGTAGAAAAAAATTTCATCCGAGTTACGGATTAATTTCTATGATTTTACAAAGTTTAAAATGTTTTTCTATATTCACAGAATTCTTTTAATTCGAAAATAAAACAAAAAAATACTTTTGTCACCCAGTGCTATTCTAGCCGTAGTGTATGACAGTGGGACCAGTGGGGTTGGGTTGACCCAGTCAAATGTTGACTAGTCAACATATGAACAGTGTAGGGGGCCACATGTCATTGACTTATACTTTTCTGAAAAATTATTTTTCTTTAAACTAACCATGGGTCCACATGTCATCTACTATTGGACTAATTACCTAGTACTACTAATCTAACCAAGGGCCGGCCACTGCTTCGGCCACGTGCACGACGCACACACACAGCACACACTAGTAGGCTAGGAGTTATTAACATAAGATGTCATTTTGTGAATTTTGTAGGATTTAATCTATTCATCAAAAGGATTTGGTCCGATGGGATAAAATGGAGTTTGTCATGTATACTTTCTACTCATATTATTTTTAGGCCTGTTAGTAGTTGTTTAACCGCTGATCAGAGGCTGTAAAGGAGGTTAGTCATTGTGGAAATAGCGAAGCTAGCAACATGTCTGATAGCTAGTAGCAGTACATGTAGAGGAACGATAAATGAGCCGTGGCGCGAGCGTCATGATGGCGAGGCGCTGCGTCTGGCGCAGGCGGCGCATTTACGACTGCAGGCGTGGTCTGCCAGGCCGCAGAGGGGCGCGGCGATCGGGGATCGCCGAGCAGCGCGGGCGAAAGCAACGAGGGGAGAAGGCGCGGCCGGTGGAGGAGCGGCGGGGGCTGCACGACGAGGCGGGCAACACGGCGCGGTGGAAGCAGCAAGGAATGAGCGGGCGCCCGTGTGAGCAGAGGCGGAGGAGCGTGGTGGGGGTGGTGGCGCGGCTCGAGCTCGACGAAGTGACTACAACGGCGCGGGGGAAGGCCTACGGCGCCGAAGAGGCCAGGGGGAGAGAGGGAGGAGATGCGTGTGCTCACCGGGTAGGAACACGGTGGCTCGGCAGTGGCTTAGGAGCTGCAGAGCTCGTTGCAGACGGGGAAGACGCCGGGGTCGGAGGAGAAAGACGAAGCCGTTGTGGTCGCAGCGGTGCTCCCCGTCTCTAGCAGAGGGCACCAGAAGACGATGCGGAGGCCAGCGGGGTTCATGGACACGAGCTGCGGACGCGGAGAGGACAGCTGCCGCGGTGGCGTAGCAACGATGGCGACGGGCGCGTCGGCGAGAGATGCATCTGGAGGGGGAGGTGGAGCAGGAGGGAGAGGAGGCAAGTGGGTGTGGGCGAGTGGTTGCCGATGTGAGTGGAGCAGGGGGGAGGAGCCCGAGGGGTCGGCCTTATCCCCTCGGGGCGTCGCCGGCGAGGCGATCCGGCGGGGACTCGACCCCTGTAGCGACGGGGTCGCTTGAACAGGAAGACGACCGGGGTGGGTGGCTGGGTCGACCTGGTCGGTCGCGGCCAGCTAGGCCAAGAGGCCTAGTTAGGCCGGGGGGTTCTTTTCCTTTGCTTTGTTTATTTACCTATTCTTTTATAGTTTCTGTTTAGTATTTAATTTAAACAACAAAAGGGTTTTGTAAATAAGAGACTTGGCCCATAATTTACAATGCAAATTTAGGCACTGCCACAAAAGTTTTGGTGGTTATTTAAAATAGTTTGTATTTTGATAAAATCTAAAAGGCATTTATTTAGTTGTTTTACCTACTGTTTTAATTACTTAAGGGCATTTAAATCTTTTATAAAAATGTTGTTTCTCCATCATAATCACCTATGCATTATCTGGCACAACCCGAACAATTAAGTTTTAATATTTAAAAAATTTATTGTTTGACTTTAATTCAGATTTAAATTGATTCGGTTTTTAAACTAACATGAGTTTATCGACAGTAACAGACGTGACGTGGCATCATTAGCAGAGGGTTACTGTAGTCTAATTATCCGGGCGTCACAGGTGCCCATCAATAGATATCAATGTGAGTGAGTAGGGATTGCCATGCAACGGATGCACTAGAGCTATAAGTGTATGAAAGCTCAAAAAGAAACTAAGTAGGTGTGCATCCAACTCGTTTGCTCACGAAGACCTAGGGCAATTTGAGGAAGCCCGTCGTTGGAATATACAAGCCAAGTGCTATAATGAAAAATTCCCACTAGTATATGAAAGTGACAACATATGAGACTCTCTATCATGAAGATCATGGTGCTACTTTGAAGAACAAGTGTGGTAAAAGGATAGTAGCATTGCCCCTTCTCTCTTTTTCTCTCATTTTTTGTTTTTTGGGCCTTCTCTTTTTTTGGCCTTTCCTCGTTTTTTATTTTTTTCCTCACGTGGGACAATGCTCTAATAATGAAGGTCATCACACTCTTATTTACTATACAACTCAAGAATTACAACTCGATACTTAGAACAAAATATGACTCTATATGAATGCCTCCGGTGGTGTACCGGGATGTGCAATGACTCAAGAGTGACATGTATGATAAATGATGAACGGTGGCTTTGCCACAAATACGATGTCAACTACATGACCATGCAAAGCACTATGACAATGATGAAGCGTGTCATAATAAATGGAACGGTGGAAAGTTGAATGGCAATATATCTCGGAATGGCTATGGAAATGCCATATAGGTAGGTATGGTGGCTGTTTTGAGGAAGGTATATGGTGGGTGTATGGTACAGGCGAAAGTTGCGTGGTGCTACCTCTTGAGCACTGCGTTGGTTTTCCCTTGAAGAGGAAAGGGCGATGCAACAAAGTAGCTTAAGTATTTCCCTCAGTTTTTGAGAACCAAGGTATCAATCCAGTAGGAGGCCACACGCCAGTCCCTCGTACCTACACAAACAAATAAGAACCTTGCAACCAACACGATAAAAGGGGTTGTCAATCCCTTCACGGCCACTTGCAAAAGTGAGATCTGATAGAGATGATAAGATAATATTTTTTTATTTTTATGATGAAGAGTAAAAGTAAAGAAAGCAAAATAAACGGCGCCAGAAATAGCTAGTTGTCGGGAGATTAATATGATGGAAAACAGACCCGGGGGCCATAGGTTTCACTAGTGGCTTCTCTCAAGATAGCATATGTATTATGGTGGGTGAACAAATTACTGACGAGCAATTGATAGAATTGAGCATAGTTATGAGAATATCTAGGTATGATCATGTATATAGGCATCAAGTCCGTGACAAGTAGACCGACTCCTGCCTGCATCTACTACTATTACTCCACACATCGACCGCTATCCAGCATGCATCTAGAGTATTAAGTTCATAAGAACGGAGTAATGCTTTAAGCAAGATGACATGATGTAGAGGGATAAACTCATGCAATATGATATAAACCCCATCTTTTTATCCTCGATGGCAACAATACAATACGTGTCGTTTCCCCTACTTTCACTGGGATCGAGCACCGCAAGATTGAACCCAAAGCTAAGCACTTCTCCCATTGCAAGAAAGATCAATCTAGTAGGCCAAACCAAACTGATAATTCAAAGAGACTTGCAAAGATAACCAATCATACATAAAAGAATTCAGAGAAGATTCAAATATTGTTCATAGATAATCTTGATCATAAACCCACTATTCATCGGATCTCAACAAACATACCGCAAAAGAAGATTACATCGAATAGATCTTCAAGAGAATCGAGGATAACTTTGTATTGAGATCCAAAGAGAGAGAAGAAGCCATCTAGCTAATAACTATGGACCCGAAGGTGTGAGGTAAACTACTCACACATTATCGGAGAGGCTATGGTATTGATGTAGAAGCCCTCCGTGATCAATGCCCCCTCCGGAAGGACGTCGAAAATGGCCTCAAGAAGGGATCTCATGGGTACAGAAGGTTGAGGCGGTGGAATTAGGTTTTCGTGGTGCTCCTCGATGGTCTGGGGGTACGTAGGTATATATAGGAGGAAGAAGTAGGTCGGTGGAGCCACGAGGGGCCCACGAGGGTGGAGGGCGCGCCCCCTGCCTCGTGCCCCCCTCGGTGATTTCTTGACGTCCACTCCAAGTCCTCTGGATCACGTTTGTTCCAAAAATAACACTCCCGAAGGTTTCATACCGTCTGGACTCCGTTTGATATTTCTTTTCTACGAAACACTGAAATAGGAAAAAAAATAGCAATTTGGGTTGGGCCTCCGGTTAATAGGTTAGTCCCAAAAATAATATAAAAGTGTATAAATAAGCCCATTAAACATCCAAAACAGAATATATAATAGCATGGAGCAATCAAAAGTTATAGATACGTTGGAGACGTATCAAGCATCCCCAAGCTTAATTCCTGCTCGTCCCCGAGTAGGTAAATGATAAAAACAGAATTTTGGATGTGGAATGCTACTTAGAATATTCTTCAATGTATTTCTCTCTATTGTGGCATGAATGTCAGATCCGAAAGATTCAAGATAAAAGTTTAATATTAACATGAAAATAATAATACTTCAAGCATACAAACAAAGCAATCATGTCTTCTCAAAATAACATGGCCAAATAAAGTTATCCCTACAAAATCATATAGTCTGGCTATGCTCTATCTTCACCACACAAAGTATTTAAATCATGCACAACCCCGATGACAAGCCAAGCAATTTTTTCACACTTTTGGTGTTCTCAAACTTTTTTCGATCTTCACGCAATATATGAGGGTGAGCCATGGACATATCACTATAGGTGCAATAGAACGGTGGTTGTGGAGAAGACAGTCTCACATCAACTAGGCGTATCAACGGGCTATGGAGATGCCCATCAATAGATATCAATGTGAGTGAGTAGGGATTGCCATGCAACAGATGCACTAGAGCTATAAGTTTATGAAAGCTCAACAAAAGAAACTAAGTGGGTGTGCATCCAACTCGCTTGCTCACGAAGACCTAGGGCATTTTGAGGAAGCCCATCATTGGAAAATACAATCCAAGTTCTATAATGTAGAATTCCCACTAGTATATGAAAATGACAGCATAGGAGACTCTCTATCATGAAGATCATGGTGCTACTTTGAAGCACAAGTGTGGAAAAAGGATAGTAGCATTGTCCCTTCTCTCTTTTTCTCTCTTTTTTTGTTGAGCCTTCTCTCTCTCTTTTTTATGGCCTCCTTTTTTTATTTAGTCCGGAATCTCATCCCGACATGTGGGGGAACCATAGTCTCCATCATCATTTCCTCACTTGGGACAATGCTCTAATAATGATGATCATCACACTTTTATTACTTACAACTCAATACTTGGAACAAATTATGACTCTATGTGAATGCCTCCGGCGGTGTACCGGGATATTAAATGAATCAAGAGTGACATGTATGATAGAATTATGAAGGTGGCTTTGCCACAAATACAATGTCAACTACATGATCATGCAAAGCAATATGACAATTATGAAGCGTGTCATAATAAATGGAATGGTGGTAAGTTGCATGGCAATATATCTCGGAATGACTATGGAAATGCCATAATAGGTAGGTATGGTGTATGTTTTGAGGAAGGTATATGGTGGGTATATGATACTGGCGAAGAGGTGCGCGGTATTAGAGAGGCTAGCAATGGTGGAAGGATGAGAGTGCGTATAATCCATGGACTCAACATTAGTCATAAAGAACTCGCATAATTATTGCAAAAATCTATTAGTTATCAAAACGAAGTACTAAGCGCATGCTCCTAGTGGGATAGATTAGTAGGAAAAGACCATCGCTCGTCCCCGACCGCCACTCATAAGGAAGACAATCAATAAATAAATCATGCTCCGACTTCATCACATAACGGTTCACCGTACGTGCATGCTACGGGAATCACAAACTTTAGAACAAGTATTTCTCAAATTCACAACTACTCAACTAGCATGACTCTAATATCACCATCTTCATATTTCAAAACAATTATCAAGTGTCAAACTTCTCTTAGTATTCAATGCACTTTATAGTTTTTATCTTGGATGCCTATCATATTAGGACTAGTTTTATAACCAAAGAAAATTACCATGCTGTTCTAAAGGACTCTCAAAATAATATAAGTGAAGCATGAGAGATCAATAATTTCTATAAAATATATAACCGCCACCATGCTCTAAATGATATAAGTGAAGCACTAGAGCAAAAACTATATAGCTCAAAAGATATAAGTGAAGCACATAGAGTATTCTAACAAATCCCGATTCATGTGTGTCTCTCTCAAAAGGTGTGTACATCGAGGATGATTGTGACAAACTAAAAATCAAAGTCTCAAATCGTATAAGACGCTCCAAGAAAAACACATATCACGTGGTGAATAAAAATATAGCTCCAAGTAAAGTTACCGATAGACGAAGACGAAAGAGGGGATGCCTTCCGGGGCATCCCCAAGCTTAAGCTTTTGGTTATCCTTGAATTTTACCTTGGGGTTCCATGGGCTTCCCCAATCTTAGGCTCTTGCCAATCCTTACTCCATAATCCATCAAATCTTTACCCAAAACTTGAAAACTTCACAACACAAAACTTAACAGAAAATCTCATGAGCTCCATTAGCGAAAGAAAACAAAACACCACTTCAAAGTACTGTAATGAACTCATTATTTATTTATATTGGTGTTAAACCTACTGTATTCCAACTTTTGTATGGTTCATAAAATCTTTTACTAGCCATAGATTCATTAAAATAAGCAAACAACACATGAAAAACAGAATCTGTCAAAAACAGAACAGTCTGTAGTAATCTGTAACTAACGCAAACTTATGAAACTCCAAAAATTCTACCAAAATATGACAACCTAGATAATTTGTTTATTGATTTTCTTAAATTGGAATCAATATTTTACCACGTTCTGGTAATTTTTAACAATCGTTTTCGTGAACAGAAAGTTTCTGGAATTTTCAGCAACATCAAATAACTATCATCCAAGAAGATCCTATAGGTTTAACTCGGCATAAACACTAATTAAAACACAAAACCACATATAAATAGAAGCTAGATGGATTATTTATTCCTAAACTGAACCAAAATAAAAAAAAATTGGTTTGCCTCCCAACAAGCGCTATCGTTTAACGCCCCTAGCTAGGCATAAAAGCGAGGATAGATCTAGGTATTGCCATCTTTGGTAGGCAATGCATAAGTGGCTCTCATAATAGAGTCATATGGTAATTTAATTTTATTTCTAGGGAAATGTTCCATGCCTTTCCTTAACGGAAATTGGAATCTAATATTCCTTTCCTTCATATCAATAATTGCACCAATCGTTCTAAGGAAAGGTCTACCAAGAATAATAGGACATGAAGGATTGCAATCTATATCAAGAACAATAAAATCAACGGGCACATAATTCCTATTTGCAACAATAAGAACATCATTAATTCTTCCCATAGGTTTCTTAATGGTGGAATCCGCAAGGTGTAAGTGTAAAGAACAATCATCAAATTCACGGAAACCTAGCAAATCACACAAAGTTTTTGGAATCGTGGAAACACTAGCACCCAAATCACACAAAACATAGCATTCATGATATTTAATTTTAATTTAATTGTAGGTTCCCAATCATCCCAAAGTTTTCTAGGAATAGAAACTTCCAACTCAAGTTTTTCTTCATAAGATTGCATCAAAGCATCAACGATATGTTTAGTAAAAGCTTTATTTTGGCTATAAGCATGAGGAGAATTTAGCACGGATTCCAAAAAGGAAATACAATCTATCAAAGAGCAATTATCATAATTAAATTCCTTGAAATCCAAGATAGTGGGTTCATTGCTATCTAAAGTTTTAACCTCTTCAATCCCACTTCTACCAATTTTTGCATCAAGATCAAAAAACTCCGAATTTTTGGGACACCTTCTAACTAAAGTTGACTCATCTCTAGTCCCATCATTATCAAGATTCATATTTCAAAACAAAGATTTAATAGGGGACACATCAATAACTTTTAGATCTTCATCTTTATTCTCATAAAAACTAGAAGAACACACCTTCACAAAGCAATCTTTCTTAGCACGCATCCTAGTGGTTCTTTCCTTGCACTCATCAATGGAAATTCTCATGGCTTTGAGAGATTCATTGATATCATGCTTAGGTGGAATAGATCTAAGTTTCAAAGAATAAACATCATGAGAAATTCTATCCACGTTCCTAGCCAATTCATTAATCTTAGGCAATTTTTCTTCAAGCAAAGCATTGAAATTCTTTTGAGAAATCATAAATTCTTTAACACTAGTCTCAAAATTAGAGGGCAACTTGTTAAAATTTCCATAAGAGTTGTTGTAGGAATTACCATAATTATTAGAGGAATTATTAGGGAACGGCCTAGGATTAAGTTTCCTCTATTCACGTTGTTACCAAAATTGTTCCTACCAACAAAATTCACATCCATAGATTCATTATTATTCTCAATAAAAGTAGACAAAGGCATATCATTAGGATCAGAAGCAACACTTTTATTAGCAAACAGTTTCATAAGTTCATTCATCTTTCCACTCAAAACATTAATTTCTTCAATTGCATGCACCTTTTTACTAGTAGATCTTTCAGTGTGCCATTGAGAATAATTAACCATAATATTATCTAGGAGTTTAGTAGCTTCTCCTAAAGTGATCTCCATAAAAGTGCCTCCCGCAGCCGAATCTAAAAGATTTCTAGAAGCAAAATTCAATCCGGCATAAATTTTTTGTATTATCATCCACAAATTCAAACCATGAGTAGTGCAATTACGTATAATTAATTTCATCCTCTCCCAAGCTTGTGCAACATGTTCATGATCAAGTTGCTTAAAATTCATAATATCGTTTCTAAGGGAGATGATCTTAGCGGGAGGGAAATACTTAGAGATAAAAGCATCTTTGCACTTATTCCAAGAATCAATGCTATTTTTAGGCAAAGACGAAAACCAAGTTTTAGTGCGATCTCTAAGAGAAAACGGAAATAGCTTCAATTTAACAATATCATTATCCACATCTTTCTTCTTTTGCATATCACACAAATCAACAAAGCTATTTAGATGGGTAGCGGCAACTTCACTAGGAAGGCCGGCGAATTGATCTTTCATGACAAGATTCAACAAAGCAGCATTAATTTCACAAGATTCAGCTTCGGTAAGAGGAGCAATTGGAGTGCTAAGAAAATCATTGTTGTTGGTATTGGCAAAGTCACACAATTTAGTATTATCTTGAGCTATCGTGAAAAGCAAGCAATCCAACACACGAGCAAACAAGAAGCAAGCAAAAAAGAGGCAAACAAAAAAGAGGGTGAATAAAACGGCAAGGGTGAAGTGGGGGAGAGGAAAATGAGAGGCAAATGGCAAATAATGTAATGCGAGGGATAAGAGTTTGTGATGGGTACTTGGTATGTTGACTTGTGCGTAGACTCCCCAGCAACAGCGCTAGAAATCCTTCTTGCTACCTCTTGAGCACTGCGTTGGTTTTCCCTTGAAGAGGAAAGGGTGATGCAACAAAGTAGCATAAGTATTTCCCTCAGTTTTTGAGAACCAAGGTATCAATCCAGTAGGAGGCCACACGCAAGTCCCTCGTACCTACACAAACAAATAAGAACCTTGCAACCAACGCGATAAAGGGGTTGTCAATCCCTTCACGGCCACTTGCAAAAGTGAGATCTGATAGAGATGATAAGATAATATTTTTGGTATTTTTATGATAAAGAGTAAAAGTAAAGAAAGAAAAATAAACGGCGCCAGAAATAGCTAGTTGTCGGGAGATTAATATGATGGAAAATAGACCCGGGGGCCATAGGTTTCACTAGTGGCTTCTCGTAAGAGCATAAGTACTTTACGGTGGGTGAACAAATTACTGTCGAGCAATTGATAGAATTGAGCATAGTTATGAGAATATCTAGGTATGATCATGTATATAGGCATCACGTCCGTGACAAGTAGACTGACTCTTGCCTGCATCTACTACTATTACTCCACACATCGACCGCTATCCAGCATGCATCTAGAGTATTAAGTTCATAAGAGCGAATAACGCTTTAAGCAAGATGACATGATGTAGAGGATAAACTCATGCAATATGATATAAACCCCATCTTTTATCCTCGTTGGCAACAATACAATACGTGTCGTTTCCCCTACTGTCACTGGGATTGAGCACTGCAAGATTGAACCCAAAGCTAAGCACTTCTCCCATTGCAAGAAAGATCAATCTAGTAGGCCAAACCAAACTGATAATTCGAAGAGACTTGCAAAGATAAACATTCATACATAAAAGAATTCAGAGAAGATTCAAATATTGTTCATAGATAATCTTGATCATAAACCCACTATTCATCATATCTCAAAAAACATACCGCAAAAGAAGATTACATCGAATAGATCTCCAAGAGAATCGAGGAGAACTTTGTATTGAGATCCAAAGAGAGAGAAGAAGCCATCTAGCTAATAACTATGGACCCAAAGGTCTGAGGTAAACTGCTCACACATCATCGGAGAGGCTATGGTGTTGATGTAGAAGCCCTCCGTGATCAATGCCCCCTCCGGCAGGACGCCGAAAATGGCCTCAAGATGGGATCTCATGGGTACAGAAGGTTGTGGCGGTGGAATTAGGTTTTCGTGGTGCTCCTCGATGGTTTGGGGGTACATAGGTATGTATAGGAGGAAGAAGTAGGTCGGTGGAGCCACGAGGGGCCCACGAGGGTGGAGGGCGCGCCCACGGGGGTAGGCGCGCCCCCTGCCTCGTGGCCTCCTTGGTGATTTCTTGACGTCCACTCCAAGTCCTCTGGATCACGTTTTTTCCAAAAATAACTCTCCCGACGGTTTCATTCCATTTGGACTCCGTTTGAAATTCCTTTTCTGCAAAATACTGAAATAGGCAAAAAAACAGCAATTTGGGTTGGGCCTCCGGTTAATAGGTTAGTTCCAAAAATAATATAAAAGTGTAGAAATAAGCCCATTAAACATCCAAAACAGAATATATAATAGCATGGAGCAATAAAAAATTATAGATACGTTGGAGACGTATCACGCGACACAGGAGAGGCTAGCAATGGAGGAAGGGTGAGAGTGCATATAATCCATGGACTCATCATTAGTCACAAAGAACTCACATACACTACAAAAAAATACACTTCCGTGATGATACATGTTTGTCACAGTAGGTCACGTTTTTTGTCATGCATGTACATCCATGACAATTTTATGACAGAATCAAGATAGTCATACTTGTGCACGTAGAAGTGTTCCATGACATTACCAAAATTATCATCACGGAAGTGTCCACTTCCATGACGATAAATCGCGCGTCATAGAAGTGCTTTCGTCAAGGGTGACCGACACGTGGCATCCATCGTAACGGAACATCGTTAAGCTATCGGGTCCGGTTTTGGATCCGATAACCCGCTAACAGCCCCGACCAATGGGGATTTTCCACGTGTAAAATCATCATTGGCTGGAGGAAACACGTGTTGGCTCACCGTTGGGACAAATGTCATCCACTCATTGGACCGAAGGCGCCTATGATCGTCGACACGTGTACGGCGAAGAGAGGCCCATTCCTATGAAAAGGCCGGCCCATTTGACTTGGTCAAAAGGTGGCAGGCCGGCCCACGGAAAGCCTGTTAACCGCCTATTCGCATATAGCCCATTTATAGCCCGCTAACCCAGGGCCCATTATGACCTATCTGAATTAGGCCCAGTAGCGTCATATGGGCCGTCCAATATGATTCCAGCCCATTTTAAGTTCCGGCCATGTATGGCCCATGACGTCTTTCGGCCCATATGAGGCCCTTTGTAACTCTTGGCCCATTAACGGCCCGTGGTGAAACTGGCCCGTAATGAACAGTGTATCACTTTATACCCATTAACGGCCCATTAACCCATTGGGCCGTTTGCACTCCATGTTATCTTTCGGCCTTCTTAGGGCCTCATTTATTCTTGGGCTCATTTCCAGCATTCAGTTACTTACGGCCCGTTACTGCCATTTTCTGCTTGTGGGCCAAATTCAGCCTGTGGTAACAGTCAGCCCGTTTGTGGCCCGTTAGTACGTTGGGCCATTTTCATAGCATCATCAAATACGACCTATTAACGATGGCCCGTTATGGTCAGCCCATGAACGGACAACTCCAACTCTAGCCCGTTTATGGCCATAATGCGGTCTGTTTTTGGCCCATGTTTGGCCAATCGATCATACGACCCATATAAGGCCCATTGATGATACGGCCCATAGAAGTCCCATTGTTTCTATGACCCGTAGAAGGCCCATTGTTTCTAAGGCCCGTAGGAGGCCCAGTGTCACTACAGTAAATATGTAGCCCATGGCCTGTTAAAGGCGGGAAACTACTATAGGCTTAGACCTGCTAATGGCCCAAGATGATTATAGGCCCATGTTTTGGCCCATATGAGTAACGGGCCGGCCTGAAGAACGATAACACTGAGATCCACTGAACCTTCCGGCCTAAATTACAGCATACCGACCAAAGAATAAACCTAGACTATACAATAAAGAAATTACGGCATATTACATCCACTGGGAATCAAAGTTCGCTACCGGTGATAATAAAGCGCAACATGACCGTGGATTACATAAACTGGGCATCAAAGGTCGCCACCAGTGCATATAAACGCGCCGACAAAAGAATATACAAAACTAAGAGCACTTCAGAAGGCACTAGACCTGGCAAGGTCGGGCCCCGCAAGCAGCCGAACAAGCTGATGAGACCTCAGTTGTGTCAACGATAGATGCTTCATCCCTAGCTGTATGGCACCATAGTGCGCAAGGCAGTCCCCTGACTCTTCATTAAATCTTTGACTTCAAGTCGGTGATGAGCTGAAGCAAGCCTTTCCGCTTTAAGAGGCAGCGACTTCACAGAGGTTGTCTCACACCTGCTGGTGAGTAGCTTCAACTCACTCTCTTCATCAAGACAGGACCTTGGGGGTCATCTCGTTGTCCTCAAGATGGTTTGGCTCACTATCTTTCCTAAAGTTCTGCCTAGCATAAGAGATATGACTCTGAAAGAGAAACAAGGAGACATGTAACATGTTTCACAATTATATAAGCAAATAAATGGATCTGTTCTGCATAAGGAACATGTTTTTACAACTACAATTTAAAACTGGTAGTTGTTGCAAACATCCAATCAAATGTAAACTGCAGTGGAGGAAATGATGCCTATCCAAATCTATACTAGAACAAAGTTTGAAGGCTTGAGAAGGATGAACTTACATTACATGTTAACACGGGCTGGACAAAGCCCTTCTCCATGTTGATGGAAGGATAATTCAATAAATTCCCCAAAGAAAATTCTTTATAAGCGTTGCCATTATTCTGCATTTTGCAAAGAGTAGATATAGATCAAATAATATTGGAAGAAATAGAGGATAATGAAGCTCAGGTGCAAACTGATGATACATAACCAAATAGCAATTAATTAAGTACAGCGTTACAAGGCAAAAGGTACTGACAAGAGGAATGCAAACATCAACGTGTGCAGTGGCATTGGCTTTATTCAACATTTTGGTAAGAGTAAATGTAGATATGATAATTTGGAGAAAGTGGAGGGTAGGGCAGATAAGATGAAGAGTAATGCCAGACAATCAACTATCTTGCGATGCATGTACAGTAATACCACCACCGTACGTTATTACTTGTCGCTCAAATGGATGTATCTAGCACTATTAAGTTCTAAATACATCCAATTGATCAACAATTAATTCGATACAGAGGGAGTACATGACAACAGGTACTTACATGAGCAATCCAAAACTTCGTAACCATTGTGTTAATTCTACATTTATCTAAGAGTAAATATAGATCTTATAATTTCAAGCAATGGGAGGATAAATAAGCGAACATTTACAGTGATGGTACATAATCAAACAGCAATGAGTGTAAGTATGCTGACAAAGGGTAAGAGGTACTGACAAGAGCAATGCAGAGCCCGGTATTTTCGTGAGATCCTATGATCCTTTGAGCAAGGAGATTCATCTAAAATTAGTTTTCATACAAGAGAGAAGGTAAGGCACATGCAGAAATATAGGAGTTCAAATTTTGAATTGATATCATAGACAATACCTGACGCTGGGCTCTCAGCAGTTCTAATAGGGGTTTGGCCACTGGAGTAGGGGTAAAGTCTGTTACAGTTGGGCCTTTGTTTTCTGTGGCTGCTGATCTATGTGATTTAACAGGTATCACTACCTTTTCCAAATACCTAGTTTGTACTAATTGAGGATCTGCACTCACCCTCTTCCTTTTGGACATCTATTACGAAAGAACAACATTTGACTGAAAAAACATAGTATGACGAGTGGAATAGGTACAGAAAATGGATAGGTATGTCATATACTCATATATGATGCTTAAACTAAGCAGATGGTGTAACAAAGTAGAAGTAATGCAAGAGGTCAGATGCAAAATATGTGCGACCAATACAACCTTGCCAAGTTAGAGCATGCACCTTGATGGGTGAATAAGATAGGCCATCCTCCACCATGTCAAGTTTGTTAGCCAGTGGATTGTTTCGCAATATTCCTCTCGTGCACCCATTCTCATATTCATTTTGATAATGTTCAATACCTGACATGCATGAAAACATAAAAACAAGTGAGATTATCTTTGTAATGCAGAAGTGATTCTAATCCAATACTTCCTCCCTGTAAACCCCTTTGTGCTATCTCTGCAATTCTTCTAAGAGGTGCCATGCATGCTGTAATTTGGTGTGTCATTAATATAATGTGGCCTACTACTCAAAATATGAGAGCTCGAGTGATGATACTTAGAGATGACACTTCAACATATAGTAAAGAAGAACAAGTCGACTGACCTGATAGATTCAAAATATACTAAGGGAGAATAACTCGACCTGACCAGTCGACCGCAAGAGAAGAGGATCATCTTAAAGAAGAGAAAGCAGATTGAAGATATTACAAGTCTTTCTATACAATGTCGGTTGGCCACCCATGATGAACCAGAGCACACAGAGAAATACTATTCCTTCCGGTCTCTCCATATGTGGCTCACATGCATTTCAAAACTAAAGTAGGAACATTTAGCTGACCAATTAAACATCTCTCAGTTTTACTAATATCAGCATAATATCATATTTGAGTTTGTACAACTAAGCTTGTTTAGCTCGATGGGTGGAGCAGTGCTATTACGACACGAACCACGTAGGCTGATCGTGGTCATCATAAAATGGGGAAACCGTAAGCATGATGAGTATAGTGTTGACCGTGGCAGTGGGATGGTAGATCTGAAGCTGCAAACCGCGCAAAGGGTAGTTAGCAACCGATGTTTGCTTTGAAATAACAACTAAGATTTGGTATGGACAAGAAAGTACAGTCAACAAGTGACAAAGAAATGCAATTATGCTGTCTCTCTATATGTCATGACATGCATTTGGAAACTCAAGTGGGACCTTTAGCTAACCAATTAAATGTGTCTGTTAACTAATATCAGTATCATATCACAATCATATTTGAACAACTAAGCTTTGGAATTTTGAGTGTTTTGTTGTTTAGGTTGAAGGGTGGAGTAATGCTAGTACGACAGAAAGCACCCACGCAGATCATAGTTGAGTAGATAAAAGGGGAAAACCCTAAGCATCATGAGTAAAACCAGGAAAGTGGAACTAGCTGGACTAGTGGGTGGCGCACATGCTTTTCAAAACGAATATAGGAACATTAGGTGACCAATTAAACGTTCTTTGTTTTAGTAATATGAGGATCATATCAGATTCGTATTTCAACACATAAGCTTTGGAATTATGAGTGGCATGTTGTTTCGCTTGATGGGTTGAGGTCTTGAGGAGCAGTGCTAGCACGACACGAAGCAGTGAAGCACCTACGATGATGTTAGTGAATATAAAGGGGGGAAACTATAAGCTTTACGAGTATAGTGACCGTGACATGGCGGATCTGAAGGTGCAAACCAGACAAAGCTACTTCGCAACCAATGTTTGCATTCAACTAGCCACAACGATTTGGTACAGACAAGAAAAGTATAGTAAACAATTTAAGATCTATTTTCCGGGTGAGATCAATAACTTAAGCACATATGGAAGAGTACCACCTCTCTTGCGACGCCGTGTAAGCACCTTGTCGTTGAGGGTGCTTCGGTGCGATGGTGTCGTCGGCGGGAAGAAGACTTTAGATGGCGACGGCCGGGTCGGGGGATAAATCCTGTTGCCATGGACGAGGCGGTCGTAGGAGCGGCAATGACAAGGTGGACGACGGCGCCGATGAAGCAAGACGACGCGATGAAAGGATCCTGGTCCGGCGCCGTGGATGAGAGACGTCCATCTCTTGAAGTGGACGACGGGGTAGGGGTAGCGCCTCCGGCAAGGTGGAGGATGGGGTGGTGGACGGAGGAGGCTGGCCGCAGTGGGGAGGTTGTCGTGGCGCTGACGGTGTATGAATGGTGAAATGGAGGGGGATGGGGATCTCAAACTTTGGGACGCGCTTGTCTGAAATGTGGGGAAGTTACGAACTTATCCCCCATTTAAAATTTCGGACATCACATCGGTTGGGGATAGGACGGTAATCTCGCATCTCCCAAATATTTGCCGGTAACGATTTGAGGCGAGGATAGGGTGTTTTGCCATACGGTTGGCGCCCACGATGTATGAGCAGGGCTGACAGGTAGGGCAGTTGTGTCACGTCTGAGGGAAGTTACACATCTGCCCTATTTAAAATATTAGCCTACATCGATTTCGGACGAGGAGAGTTTGTTTTGCCGCCTACCGTGGATGAATGGGGAAATGGAGGGAGAGACACATGTCTTTCGAACGAGCTTGAATCAAATGTGTTTTGCTGCCCACGCACTACAAAAAAATACACTTCCATGATGATACGTGTTTGTCACAGTAGGTCGCGTTTTTTGTCATGCATGTACATCCATGACAAATTTATGACGAGAATCAAGATAGTCATACACATGTCTTTGTCGTAGAAGTGTTCCATGACATTACGAAAATTATCATCACGGAAGTGTCCACTTCCATGACGATAAATCGCGCGTCACAGAAGTGCTTTTGTCAAGGGTGACCGACACGTGGCATCCACCGTAACGGAACGCCGTTAAGCTATCGGGTCGGGTTTTGGATCCGATAACCCGTTAACAGCCCCGACCAATGGGGATTTTCCACGTGTAAAATCATCATTGGCTGGAGGAAACACGTGTCGGCACACCGCTAGGACAGATGTCATCCACTCATTGGACAAAAGGCGCCTATGATACGTCGACATGTGGCACGGCCCAACAAGTTTAATTGGGTCGGCCCAATCAAAGGCCCACAAGTTTTGTGGACCATAACGGGCCGACCCAGCTAAAGGCCCACAAGATTTTGCGGACCATAATGGGCAGGCCCAGCTAAAGGCCCACGAGATTTTGTGGGCCATAATGGGCCGGCCCAGGTAAAGGCCCACAAGATTTTGCGGGCCATAATGGGCCGCCACTAAAACCCACAAGATTTTGTGTGCTATAATGGGCGGCCAGTAAAGGCCCACAAGATTCTTGTGGATCATAATGGGCCAGCCCACTAAAGGCCCACGAGATTTCACCGACATTAATGGGCGGCCGGATGTAGGCCCATAAGATTTTGAGGACCCTAGTAGGCGGCCCATTAACGGCTGCCATGTTTTGGGCCAAATGCATATATCGATCCGGTCCATTAATGGCCTGCCATGCTCCGGGCCTAAAAGTGGCCCATATGAGATCCGACCGTTATAAACCTACCACGTTACGGCCAAATTACGGCCCGGATCAGTCCGACCCTTTAAGAGGCTTTTGGCTCAATTATGGCCCATATCAAATTGACCCGACAATCGGACACTATGCTTTTGGGCCCACTTGCTAAAACCCACTTAGTAATTCGCCTGATATTAGTTTTGGCACATTAAGGGCCCGTTTAACATTCGGCCCTATATTAATTTCGGCCGTTAAAAGCCCGTCATATAGTTGGGCCTAACTACGGCCCGATTGCATCCGCTTCTTGGCAGCCGATATCGATTGGGCCAAACAAGGACCGAGACAATTTTGGATTGTTAAAAGCCCGTGATTTGATTCGCACAATCATGGGTCGGGTTCATTTCGGCTGCTGCCGCCCGTGAGCTGTTCGACACGTTTGGGCCCAACATACATCGTGATCGCATGACGGCCCGATTATGTACCGTAATTTTACGGTTTGGCGGTTCTTTGCGAAGACAGGAGATATATCTGATAAAATAACTGCAGCATCGTGAATAAGAAAAAACCTAGACTATACAATAAAGAAATTACGGCATATTACATCCACTGGGCATCAAAGTTCGCCACTATGATAATAAAGCATAAGCAGACAACATATTACATACACTGGGCATCAAAGATTGCCACCAGTGCAAATAAACACGCCGACATAATAATATACAAAACCGACAGCACTTCAATAGAGTTCAAGAAAGGTTAGCCCTCACAGGGAGCTGCAACAAGCATAGCAGTGAGCAAGATGATGAGGCTGCGCTTGTTCAACACTTATATCTTCCTCACTCGAAAGATAAACAAGCGAAGAGATGACAGGTTTTGCACGTAAAAGTATCAAGTCTTGACAATTCATAACATTTCTTCTTGATGAATAAAGTGACACAGTTTAAAATTGCATTAACACAATATGGTATTGTTCAGGTCAAGACATGGCAGGAAATGACATTGTGAAGGAGTTGGCGATTCACGACAACACCGGATTACGATCAAGAACTCATAAGTATCAATGGTTAGTGTCTTTGTCAATTTATACCATATCAAATTGGCAAATAAAGAGACGGTTTAAGTAATAGTAGAATGATATGACATTGTTCATAGTTAATACATTGCAGAATATGACATTGTGTTGTAGTGGGTAGGTTCACCACACCAATTGGATTACGGATGAAGAATGAAGCATACATGCGGTGCAAAAGTAGATCACTTGCTCAGTATAGTTTAATTTACATGGTATGAAGAAGGAACTTGGTTGTACAACTGAAAACTTAAATTGAGGAAGGACAAACTTTTGTTTATGAACTACATAATAAACTTTAAATAAGCAATTTGATGCAAAACCAAAAATAAACAGTTATTGCAGTCATGCCTAACCAAATATATACAACAAAGTTTGAAGGCTTGAGATGGACAAACTTACATTATTGGTGAAGACAGGCTCTATAAAGGCCTTGTCCATGCTGATGGGGGGCAATTCAAGAAGTTTACCACATAATCTTCTTCAAAAGCATTGCCTTTATTCTACATTTTGTTAAGAGTAAATATAGATGTGATAATATACGAAAAATGGAGAATATTTAAGATAAGATGAAGAGTGATGCTACATAACCAAGTAGCTATAAATGTAAGTGCAGCGATATAGGCAAAAGGTACAACCAAGAGCAATGCACAGCTAAACTTCTTCAGTACCAACCTTATGGTAAGAGTAAATATATATCTGATGTGTAGAAAATGGAGGGCAAAGGAAAATAAGATGCAGAGTGATGGTACATGAACAACTACCTATCATTATAAGTACACTGATAAAGGACAACATGTACTTACAAGAACAATGCAGAGCTAAAAAAATCATTGGCATTGGATATATTCTACACTAATGTATAGATCAGATAATTTGGAGCGAACAATTGATAAGCAAGCTATCACGCATACTGCTGTCACATAATGAACCAGGTATGTATGCAAGTACAGTGATAAAAGACAAGAGGTACTAACAAGAGCAAAGCAGCGGGCATCATATTTGCGATATCCTGTCGTTCTTTCAAACCGGAATTCTTCTTCGAGCAGATTTCCTGCAAAAAAGATCCGTAAGGCACATGCGGAAAAGTAGAAGTTCAAATTGTCATGTGATTTCATAGACGATTACCTCATCCCAGGAGCGAGACGATTGCATAACAAGGTTTTTCCATTCAATGTCTTCTAAATTTAGCACAGGAGACTTCACCAGAAATTCGTTTATAGACTTGCCACCAAAGTGTGATTTCCTCACGTAACACCGATACTGCTGCAATGCTTCCTTGAAAAGCACAAGCAAGCTTTGCTCGTCATGACTATCCAGATTGACCCTCGCCTAGTTACAACAATGTAATGTAAATCATTGATGTGTTCAATCAGCTGAAAACAGGAAAATAATAACCATGAATAATAGCACTTACACGTAAGTTGGACAGGAAGATGTGAAAATGGTGTTTCTCTTCACAATAATCTTCCCATGATGGGAATATATGCACGTAGTCCCTAACAACATTGAAAGCATTGTCTTTTAAACTGGGAATAAATGGAATGGGGTTCCAATCTACAGGAATTGGCCGTCTCTCTGATTGGGATTGGTCTTGACGATGGACTTCTTGTACTTTTTCTTTGGAGTGGGATTTTTCTGTGGTACAGCTGGTGCTATGGCAAATGAAATCGGTATACCTTTTGCTGGAGTGCAGGTCCTGTGTGGTGGGGCTAGTGGTGTGGCCAGTGAAGTATGGGTACAGTGTCTGATGCACTATCAATACTTTGATGTCTGATGCACACGAACCCATAATCAGCCAATATAAGTAGTCATCAAATCCATTATCAATACTTTGATGTCTGATCCACACGAACAGCATTTGAGTGGAAAAAACATGGTATGATGACAGATGGAATATGTATTGATAATGGATGGGCATGGCATCTCGACATATATGATGAGTAAACTAAGCAGATGGCGGTGCAACAAAGTAGAAGAAATGCAAGACAACATATGCAAGATACCCGCAATCAATAAAACATTGCCAAATTAGAACAGACACCTTGATGGGTGAACAGGACATGCCATCTGCCTTTGACTCCTCGAGGTTAGAATAGTCATTAGGGTCATATTCTGAACAAGAGTCAACAGGTGGGAAGCGTATGAGTTTCATTGCATCCAGAATGGCACTCAATGCCTTGGTGCCAATTTTGTAAGTCATTGCAGTGTTTAGCTTCAAGAGTGGACTGCTGCTAGTGCGACACAAAGCAGCTACACAGATCATAGTGTAGATATCATGGGAAAACCTTAAGCATCAGAGTAAAATCAGCAAAGTGGAACTTGCTGGAATATATGTGCTAGTATTGCGATGCGGCTAGAAAGGCTTCAGATACCAGCTCTCTTCAAGTGAAGGTGCGGTCTTTATTAATATCGATGTAACTCTCAAAGGCGACACAACTCCGCGCATTTCCTTGCTATTCTTATAGGATTCAAGTGGGCAGGCCACTACAAATCCTATTCCTATGTTTACAAGATCCTCTGAATCAAAGAGGCTCAAAGTGTCCATCACAACCGACCGTATAGACCTCTACACCGCAAATGTCCTGCTCATCTTGATTACAAGGAACATCTTGTACTACTAGCATACTCCTCCGTTCCAAAATATAAGTCTTGGTAGAGATTTCCACTATGGATCACATACAGATGTATCCAGATACATTTTAGAGTGTAGATTCACTCATTTTGCTCCATATGTAGTCCATGGTGGAATCTATACAAATACTTGTATTTAGGAACGGAGAGAGTACATATTAAAGAAGGAGGAGGAACATGGTAAAGAAGAGCAATCAGATTTTGGATAATAAAATGTTGGTTGCGCAGTGCCCACACAAGATGAACCAGAGCGCATTAAGAATGCAACTCCCAGCCGTCTCTCGACCACTTTAGGCGGTTGGATGAAGATCCTATGTCTCCTAACCCTTCTTCTTCCTTGTCTCTTAATTCTTCCCATACAGAACACCGCACGGGCCGCCGGCCGGACCACCGGCCCCCACCGCCTGCGTTCCTCCGCCACCCCCACCCCCCACCCGCGTCGAGTTTTATTAGTTCGTGAGGCCCCACAACCACCGAGACCCTTGGATCGCACCGCGAACTCCGTGAGCTCTAAAAATTAGTGACCCAATTTTGAAATTTAGTCTCTGTGATTTAACTAGTGTGGAATATAAAGGGAAAACCATAAGCATTGGGAGTATAGTGTTGGCGTGCCATGGCGGATCTGAAGGTGCAAACCGACAAAGGCAACCGCAACCAAGACAAGAAATCGAGTAAAGCGGTGGCGATCTATTTTCTTGCTGCGATAAATAAGTTGAGCAGATCTGAAAGAGTACCGCCTGCAGTGCGGCGCCGTGTCTTGCATCTGCTGAGAATTTGATGGTGCTGCGGTAGCGATGGCTGTCGGTGGCGTGGAAGCAGATCTAGGAGGGTAGACGGTGGCGGCGGTCACGGTGGGCGAGGCAGTCGTGAGGAGCGGTGTCGGCAAGGTGGACGACGCGGGATGAAGCGAGAGGACGGGATGCAAGGATCCCGGTCCAAGGCGTGGATGAGAGAGGTCGATCTCTTGTAATGGACGGCGGCGTCAGGGTATCAGCTCCGGCATGGTGGAGGAGGACGGCGGTGGATGGGGTGGAGGACGGCGATGGACGGAGGAGGGTGGGGTGGAGAGGGTGTTTTGGCGCCCACGGAGTATGAATGGGGAAAAGGGAGGTAGAGAGGAAGGGGGGGGGGACCATGTATTCAGGGCGCGCTTGTCTCAAATGCGAGGAAATTTACAAACTTAGCCCCCGTTTCAAATTTCTACTACATCACAGCAACATTAGTCGGTTGGGGATAGGACGGTAATCTCACATACACCAAATATTTGCCGACGAGAGTTTGTTTTTGGCGCCCACCGTGTATAAATATGAATCAGGGAGGGAGTCGATTTTGGCCGAGGGCACACCGTGTTTTGGCACCCACCATGTATGAATCGGGTGAGAGGCGGTTACGTCATGTTTGGGTGAAATTACAAACCTACCCCTATCGAAACCTATAGAAATCCAGCAGATAGGCTTTGCGTGGCAGGGATAGGCAATAGTGATTTCCATCTCGCAGATTTTGGTTTCAAGGGGATTCTGCGACTTTCCCGCTTTGTTCAAATTTTGCATAGTGCACGCCACGTGCCAACTCAATTGAATCCCGTTTGTATTCTACTATTTTTTCAAGCGGGATCCATTTTCAATTGGAATTACATTCTATATACATCATTTTTTATATATACTTTCAAAAGCACAACAAAGAATTCTGCTCCTTTATATGTATAATATGATTTACAAATACAACGATCTCAAAATCTTAAGGTTGAATTCGAAAAAATTTAACCAAATTATGTTCTACTAAAATGTATGGATCAGTAATATCTACATATTAAATAACATAGATGTGCGTGAATTCATATGAGTATGCATGTTTGATAGATCAATTTTGGTTCGAGTATGGATTACATGTATCATCATCTCAATTCAAATATTTGAATCCCTTTTTGTTCACTCCTTTCACGCCCATCTCTCTCGCATGCATGCTCCTTCAGGTAGCTATCACTCTCTTTTCTCCAGCTCACCCGCACGCTCACTTCATGTTTCTCCTATCCTCGCAAACATGGTCTCTCGACGTCTCCCTTGAGAAGTGTCACACTCTCCCTATCATTATACATTACACGGTTTTCATTATCTCTCACGTCTACTGTTCTCTGGTATCACTCGGTACCTAAGCTTTCTTTTTCACCGCCACACACAGTCTCCACTCGTCTTTCACTTTGTCTTTCTCTCTATGGGATTCTCTCACACTCCCTGTATGTCTCTACATATGACTCATACCACTAAAATTACTCTCTCTCTCTCTCTCCTGTAGACACAACATTTGTTGCGGTCTCCTTTTCGTCTCCATCCCATACGGACATTATTCATTTGTTTACCGATCAGACAACCCCGACTACCGTCTCCTCTCTCTCTCTCACAGACACACACACACAACTCCTGCTTCCACTCCCCTTCCCGACTATCGTCTCTCTCTCTCACACACAAACTCTCGCTTCACTTTTGACTCGTATTTCTCTCACAAACATTTATTGACTAGCTAGCCTCTAGATAGGTTTATACACCCTTTTTCGTGCTTCCACCATCGCATACATGTCTCTCTCCGCTCCTTGTATCTATGTAGCTTTTTCTTCCCTTCTTGAGACACACCCTCTCGATCGTGCACACACACACTATCGCCTCATTTTAAGCTGATACCTATCGCACACACACTACTTGTGTCTTTGTCACACAAGCACTCCGCCTCCTCCACTCTCCCTCTCTCTCACACACACATGGGCCTTTTGCAACAACTAGCAAGATGCCCATGCGTTGCACGGAACATCAAGATGCATTTGTATGAGTAGTTTATCTTGTGGGGGAAAAGGATGAAAGAGGGAAGGCCTTATTTGCAAATGTGGAGAGGGGTGTGGGTATCTTTTTGCAAAATTGCCATAGTTTCCTTCCTATCCGTCAGATTAGATCGGATGGCCTATATTGCAGGATGGTAGGCACACGATCATCACCGACAATGCTTTTTATAAGAGTAGGGATAAAAATAGAGTTGGTGATGATGGTGGGCCTGCCATCCTGCAATGTAGTTCGTCCGATTTATATCTGACGGATAGGAAGGAAAATATGGCAATTTACCCGCACTCTTCACCACATTTGCAGATAAGGCCTTCCCTCGTTCATCCTTTTTTCCCACAAGATCTTGATGTTTCGTGCAACGCACAGGCATCTTGCTAGTAAGAGTAGAAATTAGACATATACCACTTCTCGAATCTTGAAACCAACAACATTCCTCCCTTATCTCATCAAAACCGCCAAAGGAATATATTTTGAGTGAAACATAACATATTTTTAGTGATATATGTATTTCAAAACTAGACTTTTTTCTATCAAATCGGTGAATATGTATTAATCTACTTTGATCGTGTGGCAACACATTGGCACATTGCTAGTAGTTATTATAATTTTTTGGACACCAGACAAACGGTGGAGTACATATACGAAGAGAAGAGGCGCACGCACGCAGTCGGCCTCTCGCTGTCTCGCACAAATGAGTGTTACGTAAAGGCGACGTTAACAAATAAACCCTAAAACCCTAGGCGCACGATTGTCGCATTCGCGGGTACAGGGTACGTGGTGGAGCACCTTTGTAGGAGTTGATGGTCGGGACCACAGGTGAACGACTTGGAGAGCGGTGGCTTGCTAGTTGCCACAGATCGAGTATCCACGTTGAAAATATCGTTTTTTAGCGGGGTTAAGAGTTCCGATTTCCAATGGCACGTTATAAGTATTAGGTAGTTTTTAGAACGATTTGTATGGAGCGAAAATGGAATTCATAGTACTACGTACCTCCTTGGCGTATGGTTGTATGGGTTTATGTTGCGAGATGTTGAACCTGGTAGTTCTAGGGCAAATACTATGGTTTAGATTTAGATGCTGGTTTTCAATAATCGGAAGGTGAAACCCTTCTTTGATTAAAAAAAACTACTACCTCCATTCTGGTTTACTAGTCCCCATCGTACTTTGGGTCAAAGTTTGTCCACGAATTTTACTTGTAAAATGTGAATGGAAAACGAGATTTTTTTATACCCATACAAAAAAGGACTGGAGGGAGTGATTGCTCTGACACAGACGCGACCTCTCATAGCGAAGGCATTGAACCGGAGCGCCGCCAAGAGGGCACTTTTCGCTCGAGCCCGGTGAGCATGCCTCTCCGCCGCGTGCAACCAGCTTAAGACTGCCCCGCCTGCCTTCATTGAATCTGCACGTGTGCCAGCAACACGTCCTTCCGTGAGCCGGCAGACATTTTAGAACAGAAAACATGACTAAAATATACTCATGGTCTTGACTTGTTGTGCTCGCGACCGTAGCGAGGAACTAGTAGAGGTTTTTCTTTATTTATAACTCTCCTCACATTTTTTTGGCTTTGAAGTGAATCATGGTTGTGGACATTATGTATGAATGTGGAGATATCTGTGAACATGAGTTTGATGTGGAAGTTGAACTTGGAATGTCGGGCTTGTGCGTGAACTATACCATGTCCAATGCTTAAATCATTATTGTTTGGAAAGTAATTGCTGTTATTACATGACCCAAAAAACATTTTGTGCCACATCGGTAGATGCACAGACATCACAACAGGCATCTTGTTGGATAAACATTTGAACCTAGCTATTATGAAGGAAATTTTGTATTGACAACAGTTTTAGATAGCGAGGAGACGCCTAGCCTGCTCTGCCTCTGCTAGCTTATTTCTGGCTTCTTCCATCTCTTCTTTGGCTTGGGTGAAGAGAGCATCTGATTGCTCTTTTAAGCTTCTTCAGAACTCAGCTACATTCTCAAGGGCTGCTGCACGCTTTCTTTCAGCCTTTACTAATGCCACGAGGACACGAACAGTGGACGACTCCACCTGGCTTGTGTGTAATCCAGCATCATCTGGAATTTGCACCTTGTGTCTAATCCAACATCATTAGGAACGGCACCTTGTGTGTAATCCAGCCTCATTTTGGAAACATGATCTCGAGGTTGACCATACTTCCCTCCTCGCAGAACTGCATCCCGACATGAAGTTACTTCTTTTTAGATCAATACTCGAGAGAAACCTAGATCCATTTAGTAGAAGCCGATAAATGTAACTCGGAGAAGTGAATTCAAAAGGAAAAGAAATATAAAAACAGACTACAAGGTGAGAACACCCACTTCCTACATCAAGTTAAAAATGAAAGCATTAGGACGATTAAGACTCTTCTTATTACACATCGAAGAACACCACACTTAAGAGAAACAGAAACTACAACATATACACATCGAAGAACACGAGGCTAAACGAAAGTAATTGAAAGGGTGTTACTTACCAAAGCTCGTTTTACAGGTTCGGTGCAACTCCTCTTTAACTTGCCACGCTCCTTGAAGATGTCCCGAATATCCCGTGTTTGGTCTTCATTGCTCCTCTGCATGTTCACACTCGTGGTTTTAAAATCTCAACATGGCAAGAAAAATACTACTAGTAATACTCGCGCATCTTGTGGGCAACATTAAAGCACTAAATCGCCATGTTAGAGCATCTCCAACAGAATCGAACGCGGTGCTTTAAAAAAGCATTTACAGTGCTGAGATCGAGAAGTAGATACTAGAGAGTAGAGGATAGTTCTCAGCATAGATAGATAAAAATAGATAATTCAACTACTCCTCATCGTCCGACTCCTCCTCGGTGATGTCCTCCTCCGACGTCTGACTGTAGGCGTGAAGATACCGATCGTCGTCGGATTCCTAGGGTGACGCTGCTCCTAGCCTCATGTTGAATTGAGCGTCCGCTTTTCGCCTACGCTTGTCCTAGCGATAGGCGGCTCGCTCCGCCCTCCTCTTATCCCTCTCCGCCCTCCTTTGCGCGTAGAACTCACACTCGTTGATGATGTCCTGCGGGAAGTGTTGGCGCCACAGCACCATGGCTTCCTCGTCCATCTCGGCGATGCCGAGACGGTGCTCCCGCCTCCGGTTGTCGCGACGATCCTCGTCGGTGCTAAGCCGCGGCAGAGGCGCGAGCTCCTGCGCCCGCTCCCGCGTCGGCACGTTGGGGAAGTTCAATGTTCTATGAGGCCACCGGAGGCGCCACGCCGCCGCGTCGTACGTGCGGGCGGCCTCGTTGGCGGTGTCAAAATTGCCGAGGCCGAGGCGCATCCTGCGAAACCGGATCTCGGCGGAGAAGCCGCCGGAGGGGCGCGCGCGGACGCCGCGGTATCCCCAAGTTTCCCGGCGACGCGGTGGCATGGTGGCGCGACGGCGGCGAGGCGAAAAAGAGTGGGGAGAGAGTGGTGGCGAGGCACAGAGCGGTGGCAAGGCACAGAGCGGTGGGAGGGCGTTGGATTTTATAAAGAGCGCCGGACGCCGCGCGCCAAAACTAGCGCACGCCCGGCCGCTTTTTCCCGCGCGCGCGCGATCCTTTCTTGACGTCTCTGCTATCTCTACTCTCTTCTCTACGGTTATATTTATTTTATATTTAATATTTAATATTTATCTCTACTTCCTTTACTGTCTACTTTTTTTCTCTATACTTTTTTTCTTGCAATATAGGCCGTCCGATTTATATCGGCGATGATAGGAAGGAAACATATGGGAATTTTGCAGAAAGATACCCATACCCCTCTCCAGATTTGCAAATAAGGCCTTCCCTCTTTCATCCTTTTCTCCCACAAGATAATCTACTCATACAAAAGCATCTTGATGCGTGCAACGCATGGGCATCTTGCTACTTCTAAAAAACTTTCCATCATTTGCCACACTACAGGTTGCAGATGAAAAACCTACCCAAGCACAACGTGATACAGGAGCGACGCACAATTACCAGCTGATATTCTGTTGGACAATGGAGGCTATAACCAATTACTTTTACGGGAACAATAGCACCCAGAAAAATTGAAGGGTAGGTATGAACAAAATTGTAACTGCACATGTACTGCTAAGTGATTCAATACACACATTACCAATCAAGGAGGAGAACGATGGGCGCGGCGCCTCTGTGAGTCATGGTCAGCAACGGAGTCGATCATTGTCCACGACGGTGGTACTTCTGCGCTTAGCGTCGGCTTCCGGAAGCAGATCCGAGACCGTGGAAGACGATGACGGGGAAGAGGCTCCGTCTCACGACGACCACGGTGGACCAGCTCGGTCGGCGTCGAGGTCGTCGATAAGGCGATCGCTGCGGTGGGCGAGTGCGCCCGATGTAAAGGGAGGAGCACGAAAGCTGCGGTGCCATGGAGAAGTCTATTTTGCGGTGGGGATAGAAAATGGGGAGTATTCAGGTGTACTACTCTGGGTGCCGGGGTGGGGTTGGCTGGGTAGGGTGAACCTGAAGTTACGAAAACAGCCCCCTACCAAGCATCGTCCGTAGGCCTGTTTCGAAGGCTATGATGGTAACTTCCCATTGCTCGAATCAGGGTCGCGGGAGATTTTCCCGCCGACCTCAAAATTTTGTGACACTGGACTCCCCGTGTGGCGTGTTGAGTGATTCGGCTAAGCAACTAGCGAGTAGTAGTAGTAAACTCTGCATATTAGGTTTGACCGAAGTCAAACTTCCTAAAGTTTGACCAAGTTTATATAAAAATATAAACATTTACCATAACAAATATGTATGATGTGGAAGTACATTCAATAATGAATCTAATGGTATTTATTTTTTATTGTATATATTAATATTTTTTGATAGGGAAAACTTTGTTTTTGCCACTCTAGTTTTTGCCAACTTTGCTTATGCCACTCTAGAATTTGACATCTCACTTTTGCCACTGTTAGCTTTTGATAATACATCACAAATGCCATTCCGTGGCAAAAACGATAATTTTTCATTTCACTTTTGCCACTCTTAGCATTTGACATGTATCACAATTGCCACTTGGAAAATTTTGTTTTTGCCACGGAAGGGCAAAAGTGGTATATTGTCAAAAGCTAAGAGTGAAAAAGTGAAATGTCAAATTCTAGAGTGGCATAAGCAAAGTGGGCAAAACTAGAGTGGCAAAAACAAAGTTTTCCCTTTTTGTTATAAGCTTTACGAGAGTTTACAAAACTTGACTTTGACCAATGCTAATCTGCGGACTTAAATAAAAGCGGAGGAGTACACATTTGTTTTCTTAGTTTGTAGTGAACTAATCATTTGTTGAAATTGTGAAATAAATATATTAGGCTATTGACTTGAATGTAATGGTCTATACAATTCAATAGTTACAATCATTTTCGAATCCCAAGATGTATACAAGGTCTATAGTACTTCACAACATGCTCAAACTCACATAATCCCAGTCAAATGAGAATCTAAATGCATTTCATAGTTATTACTTTGTAGGATGCAACAAAACCAACCATAACTCTACATCAGCCATTATAGAAGCAACATTTTGACATATCCCATTGTGTGAATGAAACGTGCAGAGAGAGCTTTTGAAGATGGAGCAGATAGGGCGGGAAAGATTGTATGTATGTGGATGATAGAGTAGGAGACAAACCTAACGAGACAGAGAGAGAGAGAGAGAGAGAGAGAGAGAGAGAGAGAGAGAGAGAGGAAGAATTTAGGTCTGTGAGAAAGATGGAGACATGTAATATCGTGAGATGCGTGTGCATCCGGATTCTGTATCGTGGAAGGAGAAGAGACAACATGTTTGATGAGAGAGCTGGAAAAACATGGGCGAGAGGGGAAGGATCTCATGGGTTGAGGATTGACAATTTTGTGCGGGGAGAGAGGGATTGGTAATTTTGTGCAAGAGAGAGAGAGAGAGAGTTGGGGAGGAGTCGGTCAGCCGTCGTCACATCACCCTGCTTCCAAATGACCCGCATTCTCTAGCGCGTGTGGTCGCCGTCTTTGATCTGCTCGATGCCCTCTTTGAAGATTGAGGTGTTGTGCATGTTGGGGTGCAAAGAAGCACAAGCGAGAGTGGTCGCCGTATAACCTTGGATGGGGATGAATTATGTGCTCGGGGGAGTGTGCGTGTGTGTTGTGCTGTGTGTGTGTGTGTGTGCGCGCGCGCGCATGTGTGTGTTTGTTTGTCAGATATTGAGCGAAAACAAACCTAAGGAGAGAAATGGGTATTCGCGAAGAGATTGTGCGGGCCTTGAGGTGGGCAGGGGCCGAGTGAGGGTGTCAAAATGTGTGCGTTGATGCATTTGTTGCATGCGATCGTGCAAGGGACGGACGAATCGAGAGAGATGGTTGTTGTGTTACGGATGCTCCTCTCTCTCTCTCTCTCTCACACACACACACACATAAGTAAACTAGAAGACCGTTCTCTCATGTATACACAACGTATCGGCATCTGCCTATGTCTCACTCATGCATGATCATTTGCACATTCACACCTCTCTATGTCTTTATCACACGCACACCGTCTCCACATTGCCCTTCCGCCACAAGACACATATGGACACATACACACGTTCTCTCTCAGTCACACACACAAAATAAGTATTAAAAAAAACTAGGGCGCACCTAAAACGTCCAAATCCAAATAAACACAAACTGGAGCTAAATTCAAATATATGGAAATATTGCAGCGTCAAGAACTTTCCCAGGAAAAAAAACTTGAGTAATATTCGAGGATTGTTTTCACACACACAAAAAGGTTTGGTGGATGTCCTTCGAGTGCGACACGGTGACGCACTGTTCGATTGACCGCGCGGCCGCGGTTCACACGCTTGCACAGGATTTCGTATCGTGGTTGTGGTACTAACTAATTTTTTTTTAATAAAAGCGCTGCCTAAGTCTAATGTTTACGTGTACTAGTATGATTTTCTTTTAAGTTTGACCAACCTTATATAAAACTAAAGGAAGCTCCCATATGCGCACTCATCAATATGCCGCAGCCGCCGTTGCGCATGCCGGCGCCCGCCTGCTCCGGCCAACAATTTCTCGCCCATCACCACCGTGTCGCCGCCATCCCTGTGCCATGAAGCCGAAGGCTCGCCCGCTCACGTCGTCTGCAGTCCCTCCTCGCCATGCCGCCGCGCTGCCAAGCACGCGAGCATCTGGTGGAGCCGCGTCTATGCACGCAGCGTAAGAAGAGGAGGACGAGCGCGTGCTCCAGCACGCCGACGAGGAGGAACTAGTGTGTCATTTCGTCTCCGCCCGCGCGGAGGAGGCGCGCATGGTGGCTGTCGCGGCGGAAGCCGGTCGTGCACACGTCGAGCCCGCAAACCGGGTGCGGACGCGGAATCTACCTTCGAGACCTTGAATGCCACTTGGATCCTGCAATCTGAAGGAGCAATTTGGGTCAGTCGACTCATGTGAGCCGTTTGATGCAACATGGATGGCTAGAAGGGCTTCTTCCACCTCTTCTGCTGTCTTCTTCCTTCAAATCGACTGACGCAAATTATACTACTAGTACGAACGTATTAAGTACAGTAGGAACATGAAGATACGAGCAGTAGTACTAACTGCAAGAAGAACAGTAGTAAGACATAGTACTAGTACTACTCTACGTACTAAAGAGTTCAAATAACGAGAAAGAACATAAACATAGTTCTGCTAGGGCCTCAGCACAACACACCCTTGAAAATAAACTAAGCAACTAGTCCGCTTGACACTGCAGTAGAACCAGCATGAGCGACGACACTGCCACCTACTCGGAGTCCGAGTCCACGTCCTCGACTTCGTCCTCGTCCCTCTTCCTCTTCCTCTTCGTTGACGCTTCTTTGCTTGAACCGGACACTGGGCTCTGCTTCTTCATCCAACCCATGTAGATATTTAAACAAAGGTAGGCATCCATTGGTGCGTACAGGATGTGATCTTCATCTAATGTCGTCGACTCCCATGCATGATGAAACTCGTGATGAGGTTTCTTCATTTTAGCGTACGAAGGATCAATCATGGCTGCTGCCAGGGTCAGCATTGAAGGTTGAGAGGAGGACACCAGGCTTGCCTTTTGGAGATCGAAGGGCTGGCCTACAACGAGACCTATCCGACGCAGGACATCTCTGTCGTTCTTAAAGCCTACAGTAACGAATTTCACTCTTTTGTCCTTGAGGAAGTTCTTAAAATCCTGGCACTCAACGTCGGCATGGCATATGTGGTAGACCAAGCAAACGTTATGTACGCAAACCTGGATCACGGCGGGCTTCTTCCTCTCTTCATCCTTTAGATCCTTCAATCGTCCTTGGACTATGGTGTTCTCAACATCTAGCCCAGCGACCCACTCATCCGTTGAACTGTTGAACATGCGTAGGAAGCGAGCAAGCCATGCTTTCACCATCGCGGATCCACGTGTGTAGATGACGATGAACTGATCGCCGGTGATGGCTCTAACCTGGTACTCAGCGGCGATGATGGAGATTTGGGAGGCCATGGATTTTGGAGGAGGGTTAGGAGAAGTTGAACTGTTGTACCCATAAAAACGGGAGCGAACTAATGTGAAAGGGCGGGACGATCGGGACCAAACTGTTGTGAGGTAGAAGACGGGGACGAGTAGGGCGTGCGAACGGCGTGGGGTTGCTGGCTTGCCCGGTGGATAAACGGCTGCAAGCCCCCAAAGAGTTCTCGAGAACTATGCGGGACCCACTAGATGTCATGTCTACTAGACCCATATCGTAGGCCTGACGGTATAGCTTCTGCTTGTTCGCACGCCATGCCGGCGCGTGGATGTAACTTCACTTAATTCCGTCAACCGTCGCGCCTCCCACGACCTTCGCCTCCCTCGCGTGGTCGCGCCCTTTGAGACTTCGACCGGCTATAAATGAGCAATTTTTTGCCTACTCCGCATGCATGATACTCCCTCTGGTCCTTTTTACTCCCGTCAACCGTTTGCAAAGTGTTTGACCAAATATATACTTTTTTTAACACCACATTATATTAATTAACCAGCCACACCAGTACACTCATTCGATACAATATTCACCACACATGGCGGTACGTTATTTACAAGAATACCATCTAATCTATTGTCAAAGCTATACTTAGCGATTAAGTGTGCCACCTTATTGGGCGAACGGCTAATCTTTGACAATTGAAGATTGTTGATCAACTTCGAGATGCTTGACGCTTTCATCTTCAGGTCACGCATAGCAGACCTGTCATAGTCCCCCGATGCAAGAGACGCTACCACAAAAGCGCAATCAGTCTCTAAAATTACAGGATTATGAAGAAAAATACCTATGTAGAGACCGACAATGCAAGCCCTAAGCTCCGGTTACTCCACGCTTTGACAGGCATCAATGAAATCCCACGACCAAATTTATACTAAAAATATCAATATCTACAATACTGACTATAATGAGTATAAGAACTACGTTTTATAATGAGTGTAAAAATATTGATTTGACATTGTGAATGTTGATACTCCCTCCATCTAGGTGAGTAAGTCATCTTAGGCTGTGCACCGTGACCAAGGAGGAGGGGAAAATGAGAGACATTAATGTTTATTTGCTAATTAAATAGTATTGCATGCAATGAACTAACCATTGCATGTCATGTTTGATAGTCTCAGGTCATTAAAAGCATGCACACCCTCATCTCTTATTGGTTGATATGTCAAGAAACAAGAAACAAGGTAGAAGTTAATGCACCGCGCCTACGTGTTTTGGGATTATTTGGTTTTTGTAAGATGACTTACACACCTAGCTATTAGAGTACCACTACCTCCCTTCTAGTTTAAAGGGCTCGACTCAAAAATTTCACCTACTCTTAGCAAGATAGTAGAGGCGGTGGAATAGTTTTTGAAGTCTGCAAAAGTACTCAACTAATGCTGTCGTTCTTCACAAAAAATGTGTTTACCAATGCATGCATGAACACTAGTTACTCTAACCCCCCTCTCTTCTTTAATTCTTTTCCACATCAGCATGTTTGCTATTCCCGTGTGCATGATACCAGCTAAGATACCACCATTATGGCCAGCCTTAATCATCGCATGCAATAATTTAGTGCACCTTGAAATATGAACATGTGTGGGGCGTGTATGTTTTTAATGACTTGAGACTATACCTAGCCCGGCATGCAAGATGACTTATTATGCACCGTTCCCCATACCTGCAGGAAGCCCGTTCGTCTCCAAATCTTTTCCTCTCCATGTGTGGAAACAATATGCCTGCCAAACTCTCCTTCTCCCTCCGGAGATCCCACCACTCCACCCCGTGTGAAAAAATCTGCATGCATGACCCTCCTCCCCCACGCTCGTCCAATCCGTTGTGACCAGCAATATTTCCACCCCTTCGCTCCCCCGTAATTTACTCCAACAAATATGCCCACGTAGCTTTTACTTAACTTCAATTGCATTGGGTCACTGACATACGGGCCCAGCAGTGTACTGGCCCACATGTCAGTGGTGCAACTGGACCTGCAGTTAAGTCAGTGCAGCTCAGTCCGTATCTTACGTAGGTGTGCCATTGCTCGCTATAAATACTGTGCCTCCCACGAAATCGCTATCTCCTCCCCCTCACGTTCATGTTCATCGCTATCTCCTCCCCCTCCCTCTCACGTCGACCACCATGGCATCGCCCCTCCCAAGCCCTAGGAGCCCCTCGCTGCACCGCGCGGACGGTCATGCGTCGCCGTAACGTTCCTCGCCACCACTAGTCCAGGAGGACGCATCGGTGTTCCGCTCCTCGCTGCTACGCGACGCGTCGCCGTTCCGTTCCTCACCGCCACTAGTCGAGGAGGACGCGTCGGTGTTCCGCTCCTCGTCGTGACGCGACGCGTCGCCGTTCGGTTCCTCGCCGCCACTAGTCGAGGAGGACGCATCGGCGTTCCGCTCCTCGCCGCGACATGTCGAGGTGGATGCGTCGGTGTTCCCAATCTCCCCAGCACGCGCGTCGGAGGATGCGTCGGCTCCCCGCTATAAGGAGAACGCCGCGCCACCCGCCGAGCCCCCAAGCCTTGAGGAGCTTCGGCAAGAAATGGATGTCGCCTTGTGGGAGGCTTTGCCTCCAGTAGAGCGCGCCAAAATAGAGGCGGAGAAGAAGGCCGAGGAAGAGAAGCGCACCGCGCAACAAGCTTTCTGGGAGATCTATGTCGCGTCCGAGAGAGTCAAGCAATTAGTTCTTTGGCAGAAGGCTCGTGCGAGGGCCGTGAGGGTGGCGGAGGACGCCTGCCGACGCCCGAGTGCGCCGGGCCCAAGCGCCTCATCTACGCTTGGCGGTACGTGGACGGGTGCACGCTTCCAGCCAGGAGGAGTACTGTTGGCGCGGATCACCAAACCGTGAGATCGCGCTCGCCTGGCCGGGCAAGCCGCCAATCAGCACCTCGCGAGTTGCGAGGCTGAGGAAGAGGCGTTGTGTCGGTCTGCGCTGGGAAACGCCACGCACCAGGGCACTCGTGGCGCGCGCATAGCGCCTCCTGCGCGTCGCCGTGGCTTTTAGGAGGAGTATAATTTTTGTTTCGTAAGGCGATCTCATTAGTTTTGGGACGCAAATGATAAATCCCGAACGTTCAGGAATTTTTAGCGTCCTTAATTAAGTATGTAAAAGGGAAAGTTTGGAAACGTTGTGTATTATTACACATTTTGCAAGTACGTGCATATAGCACAAACTTTACTATAGACTATCGGACTACACGTCTCTCTCGATATATGCTTGCAGACTTTTCTACTCCCTCCGCCCAGGTCAATAAGTCATCTTTGGTTGTGCACGGTGACCAAGAAGGAGGGAAGATTTGTACACCTAGACGGAGGGAGTACTACTATTACTTATGTACGTGCAAATGCACGTTTAAACATTACGATGCGGTTTTTGTAGAAGTAGAAAAAGAACACTAGTCAAGCTTGTGAAACGATTCCAACGTGAGTACTACTACTAGTAGGAGTACCAGGGGACAGTTCTTTTAGGCTTCTAGATTAGTAATCCCATAACTACTACCCGTCCTGGTCTATTGGTCCCCATTGTAATCTGTGTCAAATTTTGATCATAAATTTAACTAATGAAATGTTAGTGCATGTCACATGCACTACTCCATCCGTCTAGGTGAGTAAGTCATCTTAGGTTGTGCACCGTGACCAAGGAGGAGGAGAAAACGAGAAACGTTAATGTTTATTTTCTAATTAATAGTATTGCATGCAATGAACTAACCACTGCATGTCGTGTTTGATATCTCAAGTCATTAAAAGCATGCACACTCTTTATCTCTTATTGGTTGATATGTCAAGAAACAAGAAACGAGGTAGAAGTTAATGCACCGTGCCTAAGTGTTTTGGGATTATTTGGTTTTCGTAAGATGACTTACACACCTAGATGCACCGCGCCTAAGTGTTTTGAGTAACATTTTATCAGTTAAATCTTTGGTCAAAATTTAGCACAAATTACAATGGTGAGGAATAAACCAGGACGGAGTAGTAGTTTAGAAGCCTAAATAAATGAGTGAGGCGCCTTATTGTTACTCTCCACTGTGACTGGTCTTGTGGGAAAAGCTGGGGAAGCCGCCAAAAGAACTGGCCCTAGGAGTAGTAGCTAGGGATCGAGTGTGGGAGATGAACCGGAGAAAGTAAATGCAGAGAGATGAAATGCAAAACAGACGGAGGGATGTGTTGGTTGCTTGTCCGTTTATTTTACCAGGCCACTTATTACTAGGAGTGGTTGGGTTTTGTGATATGACGGCTTTACTGCCGCACCATGAGTGATAGGTGAGACTCCCGTGCAGCGCCGCCCTCTACACTTGTACTACATCGGTCGTGGTTTATTAGTCCCCCATTGAATTTGACTGAAGATTTAACTGACAAAATGTTAGTGCATGTCAACAAAAACTATATCGTTGGATTCGTATTTGAACATAGTTTTGAATGATATAATTTTAGGTGACATGCATCAGTATTTATCGTACTATATATAATGTTAGTTCAATTTTGGTCGTACTAATCTATAGTAGTAAGGTGCCCGTCGTTGCAATCAAGAGTGAAATGCATTGATCGGGGAGTTGTTTATTTTGACAAAGGATATGGGGGTCATCTCATGTGTAACGGGTATCGATAGGTTTCTTCGGATATTATCTCATCTCTAGAGCTCACAAACATCCGGGTGAAATAGATAAAAAGGTATCTTTTGCAAAAAAAGCGTTCAACTGTTCAACCTGCATCCAAAACTTGTGAAGAAATAACACTTATTGTGCTTTGCAAGAAATGATCTTTAAGAATTAGTTTTTGAGTATCGATTGTTATACATGTTGGCTACAGATGACATGGCACTTTCTTATAGTCAACAGTTGGCTATACTATTAAGTAATATTAACCATGCCCTTATACACCTAGACGGAGGATTAAATCAGATGACTTGCAAGGGGCAGAGGAGATGTAAGAAATGGTTCATCGTAAGTCTTTCACCACTGTAGTAAAAATTCATACATGGAAGATTCTAGACTAAACCATAAACGGATACACTTTTATTCATGCGCGATACTCCAATAGAGCAAGATCCTGCATGGAAGTCTCCACATGCTTAGACAGCGGATTACATTGAGCGAAGACTAATGATCAACATTTAACTTGATAATGCGTATTTTTTTAGAAGAACAGGGAGGCTCCTCCCCGGTTCCATTATCAAATGAAACCCAAAGTGTCTTACATCAGCTCACTGAGAGGAGCAGTTCAAAGGAAGGACTGCGGCGAAAGCCACTCAAGTTTAACGACAAGCTTACAGAATCAAAAGTGGCAAAGACACGGGCCATAAGCGCCCACACACACACTACATGTTTTCTAAGTGCACTTGATAATGCGTATGTCCAGGTGAACCTCCTTGGAGTCCCCGTGCACCGAGTCGGCGGGTAAAGGATAGAACGGATGCCATGGGTTTTCCAAGTCCACATTGGCGGTATAGTCCCAGCTCCTCCGATTCCAAGTCTGTCCGATGAGGCCGGTTTAGCCGCCCACTTGACCCGGAGGGGTAGTAACATTGACCTCGCACCCGTACATCTGCCTCGTGTCAGTGTCAACGTCAGCGGCGATGCCCTGACGCATGCTACAAAGACGGGGTGGCGGCCTGCGCGGGCCTCGCCGATGCTCACGATCAAGAGGAAGACGCTGCCATCCTCCTCCGAGACTAGCAGGTGGCGGTGATCCTCCAGCGACTCCGGCATGGTGAACCGGTAGCACGTGTCGTACTTGATGTTCTCCGCCAAGGGCCAGCAGTGACCGATGCACGCATCCGTGAGGTGATGCACCATGTCCGCCGGCGAGCCACAAAACGGCATCGGGCACTCATAGCAGTGGACGAAGGTCTCCTTGGAGGCATCGACCAGGCCGTCCATGAAACGGGAGTGGCTGTAGGGGACGTTGCGCCAGTTGAATATGTGAGCAAGTTACTACGAGATTTAATCCTAATAAGCACAAAATAAATCATGACGGCTATAACAGAGATGAAACTAATCATGTGGACTAGCATAGTAGTAGGATACAGAGTAGAAACAAGAATTCTACCACGATTTCAAACAGGAAGGACAGAAACACATACGGTGCAACGGGAGCAGCACCGTTGGCGTTGAGGTTGTCGCCCATGTCGTTGAGGAAGAGGTTGCCGAGGTCGGGGAAGAAGTCGTCGTCGGTGAAGTCGTGTCTGCCAGCAGTCGCGAGAGTGCGCTCCCCAGATTTCAACAGCACCCGCCAATGGAGCGCAGGAGGGAGTGGCTGTAGGGGACGTTGCGGCCGCCGAATGGAGCGCAGGAGTAGCAGACGAAGAAGTAGATGGTGTCCTTACTAGTACTCCCTAGTCTCTATCTATCTATATCTATATATATCTACTCTTATAGAAAACCGAGTTGGTGATGATGGTATGCCTGCCATCTTGTAATATAGACCATCCGATCTATATCTGACGGATAGAAAGCCAACTATGACAATTTTGCAAAAGATACCCGCACCTCTCTCCACATTTACAGATAAGGCCTTGCCTCGTTCAGCCTTATCTCCCACAACCTCGTGCTCCTCCCTATGTCTCTATCTCTACTACTTTTTTAATAACAAATCGAATAGTGTTGCGCCGTCCGCTACACGCCCGGATGAACACGCCTCCTCGCCTCCATCATCACCAACTGAGTCTTTTATAGGAGTAGGAGTAGAGAAAAAACTGAGTTGGTGATGATGGTGTGCCGTGCAATGCACGGGCATCTTGCTATTTTTTTGCATATAAGTACAAACACCACGTACAAACGGTCTTTGAGCATGGTTCGTAGTCGTTCCACGCTCGGGCATTGAAGTTTGTAACTATTTTAAATTAGAATATACTCTACTCTAGCAAGCTAGGGCATAGTACTGTAGTAGGTACTGTAGGGAGCACCAGTACTGTGATCACTCAATCAAGTTGTCTGGCATCGATATGACCCTATGTTGCTGGTATGTGTCTCGTAAGTCAAGCGGCGTGTTGTAGTCATCATCACCTGCCCACTTCCCGCAACACATATTCGCTTCTCCATCTTTGTCTGCACATAATCTCGTCCAAGCTTCCATCCCCGCTAAGGCGCCTCCCCCCCTCGTCCGAAACCCAAGCACTAACAATGGCAAAGCCGAGCAACGTCCGCCGAAAGAGTGGCTGGAATTCGCTCCCCACAGAGGTAATCAAGCACATTGTTTCACGTGTGGACAATCTCAGTACCATGCCGCTCGCCGCGTGCTCGTCGGGGCTGTACCGTTTACTCAAAGCCCTCAGGCCGGAGCTTTTTAAGGCAGCTCCTTGCTTGCTGATGCCACCTGATCTTCAGAAACGGCGTGTCACGCAGCATAACGATCGTAGGGTGGCGAGCATCAACCCCCTTCACTGCGATCCGATCCCCGTCAGCCTCAGCTACATTAACGGTATGTACTGGGTCGGCATGAACACGTCTTGGATGGTGCTCGTCGACGGTTGTGGCAGCTGGATGCTCGTGGATGTCTACACCCGGCGATTGATCCCCCTTCCTTCGATTAACACTGCACTGCTTTGGCACCACGGCCCAGAATACTCGGAATCTTACAGTAGCCAACATGATACCAAGTTTGATTTTCTCAAGGTTGTAATCTGCCAAGTGCCCACAAGATCTGCTAATTATAAAGATTTCAGGCTAATTGCGTTCTTCAACCGCGGTCACGCCTATCTGATAGGTCACTGTGGTAAGTGGATAAATCTGCACGTCCATCGCAGGATCATAAATCCTCCATGGTTCTATGATGCCATTGAACACAAGGGCTTCATTTACGCCGTCGACTCCTTCTATGGCTGGACATATTGCTGACCTACTCCAGTCATCGCTACAAACGGCTGTTATAGCAGTATGTTACTTTCCTATGATATCATGATGGCTTGCTTATATTACTGTCAACATTTACTGAAAAAATATTCATGCTCATAACATGCTGTTCTTAAGATTGACTAAATCAAGAGCCCTTTTTTATTTGAATCCAACTTGATATGATGTTGTAGGCGCTGGTGTCCCTACCCTTCCTAATCCCGAACCTTTCAAAGAAAAGCGGCATGGCAGGTGCAGGTGGTTCTGGCTCGATCGATCGACGGCGAAAGATTGATGATCGTCGCACGCATCGGACGTGTTGTTTCGCGAAATACAATCACGATCCTTGCCGTGTCTTTGAGCAGGATCCCAGCTTCTCTGGGCCTTCAGGAATTTTTGACCGAGGCTGGTAAGTAGCCTTGGTACACACTCTGCTTTGTCGGACTGAATTATCCGATTAACGAGGAGATAACCGACGGCAAGGATCATGATGGCAGCACGGTTTCATTCATCGAGCAAAACTGTGTGTACACAGCGCACCGCGCGTCTCTCGCATGCACCATACCCGATATGTGCCGCCACGCTCTACAGCCCAAAGTAGGAGAGAGGGTCGCAAGTATCGATTTTCGACCTCTGGCTGGAGTTTCCCCGTCGAGCACCCATCTGGTTCAAGCCGTCACCAATCTCCACAGCTTAATAAATAGTAACGTCTAACTGAGGCAGTTAGTTAGATGTGTACACTTGGTGTAGTAGGATCTTTATTTAGTTTGATGCATACACTTGTTCTTTTTTGGTAGCCCTTTTGTAATGATGGCTGATGTTTGGTTTGGAAGAGAAAGCCGCGTCTTCACTCTTCTGGCCTGCTTACTGCTTCTGTTGCACACCCAGCCCTGGTTGCTGCTGCTGCTGTTTTCAATGTACAATTAGTAGTATATTTAAATACATTGGTTGAATAAATGTGTTGTTTTGGAAGTCGTTGCAGTTCGATCCTTTAGTGCCCGTGCACCATACGTAGCTCATACTATTTTTAAATCGGAACACATTTTCCACTTGTTGATAACATGCAGCCCACTGATGAAGGCCCAATAGAGAAGCCCATAATTAACTGGAAGGGAGGCTCTCACATGAATTCGGACCAGGTACATGCTCATGGTCCCCTAAACATAAATAAGTAAATAAATAAGTAAAGCTAAATGCTCATGCACCAGTTATTTGGGAAATAGGTAGCCCAGTATTTCTTTTTGAAGAATACCCAAGCTAGGCCTATTTGTTTTCTCCGAATTACTAGGCTGCAAATCTTTCAAGACGAGGAGGATGCATTCCGTCCTGGCCAAAGAGTATGGTCAATGTCACATTAAAAGTAATATCAAAGGGGTTGAAAATTCCAAAAAATTATAGCAAATGGGATATTAGTTTTTTTGAATTTTGTTCTTCATTGATATCTTATCGTATTTCATTGGATTTAACATGACATAGTACTAATTTATTTTTAAATTTGTTTTAGTATGGCTATTAATTTTTTATTAAGAATGTTTAGCTCTCACAAAAAATTGTGAATTTTCAAAATTTACCACACATTTAGTTAATTTTTGACCACATCTGACTTTAAAATGGCGGCAATTCTAAAAATGGAAAACGGGCTGCAATAAATTCCATATGAATTAGAAAATGATAAAAATTATAAAAATAATAGCAAATGGGCTATACACGCCACAGATTTCGAGGCTGACTTGTTTACGCAAGGCTTTGTCAGTGAACACACGATTCTAGCAGCAGTGACTGTTGGATGTCCATCCAACGGCCGACGCGTCTTCTTCAATCTCGATCTTCCTGCTCCACCGCTTAAACTAGCGCCGGCTGGACTGCTCGCTCCCTCCTCTTGTGGCCCATGTGAGACCGCTGCAGCTTCCCCGCCCACCCTACTCCCTCCGCTGGCCTTGTCGCATGCAATCAACTGCCTCCTTATTGCGCTAAAAAATGATTCCTCCCATCGACATCTGGGCGCACCGTTGGGAGGCTGACACAGGGCCTACTACGTTGGCGTGTCTGCAGGCTTGTCAACTTAGTCAACAAACGATTCTAGCAGCAGTAACCGTTGGATTTGAATCGAATGGTCCTGCTGCTTCTTCAATCGCTGCTCTTCTTGCACCAGCCACCCAAACCAGTGCCGGGGAAACCGCCTGCTCCTGCCTCCAGTGGCCGGCTGTGCTGCCGTTGAGGCCTCATCGCCCCCTACTACTCCCACCGCTAGCCAGGCCCTGCGGCGACGGCAGCCTCACACCGCAGCC
Source organism: Aegilops longissima (assembly GCA_021605205.1). Taxonomy (NCBI): domain Eukaryota; kingdom Viridiplantae; phylum Streptophyta; class Magnoliopsida; order Poales; family Poaceae; genus Aegilops; species Aegilops longissima. Next base: position 150,215,178 of record CM038680.1, read on the forward strand.
GAACCAGTGAACCCTCGTACTCCTCTACGTGTGGGCATCCACTGCCGTGTCTTCCCCGGCTCCGCGTCGTCCCCTTCCTAGGCCTCTCCATCGTCCACCGCCTTGGTGCTCTCGGCGCGGCATGGTCAATGTGGTCAACGACATTCCATCGGAAGAGTACTGTACGTGCAGAGGCTGACAGCTGGGTCCATGGCCACAACCCAGTTATTTTGTGATTTGCCAAGTAAGTCGCTTTGTCAGACCTGTTGGGCTGCAAATCTTTCAAGACGACGAGATCTTTCATTCGGCTGGCCGAGAAAATGGCCCATCAGTAATGAGAAATGGGTTGTACATTTTTAAAACATATCAAACCGGCAATTAGTTTCAAATATCTTTTTTTTCATTTCGAGATTTTAAATTACATTAATTTTTATGCATGGAGAATTTGTTGGATTTTATATTGATATACATTTATTTTTTAAATCAGTTTGAATGTGAGTCGAAATTTCGGGATTAAAACAGTTCGGACAAGACCAAATATGCAAAATTTCAGATAATTTTGTAACCGTGGCCACAGTATGGGCTGTAAATGCTAACAAAAAGAATATGGGCTCCAAAAGAACCTTAAGAATTAGCAAATGGGCTGTAAATTATTAGAAATAATGGCAGATGGGTTGTATGTTGTTTTCCACATATTTGAGGCTTTCCTAAAAAAGGTTGGCGACAGCAAAGGATCGTTGGATGTCCATCCAACGGCCGTCGTGCTTCTTCAATATCTGCTCTTCCTGCTCTAGCCGCTCAAACAAGCGCCAAGTAGGACTGCTGCTCCCTCCTTCTCAGGGCCGGGTGCTGCCGCCACAGCCTCACCGCCCCACCGTACTCCCATCGCTGGCCTAGCCATCCCTCTACTCACTCACACCTGCTGGTATTCTCCGGCAACGGCAGACGAACCAGTAAACCCTCGTATAGTCGTACTCCCCTCCGCATGGGAAACAACTACCGAGTCTTCCCTGCCTCCGTGTCGTTCCATTCCTAGGCCTCCTCGTCGTCCACCACCCTGGTGCTCTCGGCGCGGCCTGGTCAACGTGGTCAACGACTGACATGCATCTGAAGTGGACTGTACGTGGAGAGGCCGACAGCTGGGTCCATGGCCGCACGCAAGGAAATCCCTCCTTATTACGTGCAAAATAATGATTCCTCTAGCCGACATCAGGGACCCACCGAAAGGGCCTCTCAGATTTCGCGAAAAAGCGTTACCGCCGACGACTCGGACCCATCAGCTATATCTTCGCACGCAAGGAAGTGCCTTCTTATTAGGCATAAAAAATGAATACTCCCCATTAGCTGGGACCCAGATAGTGGCGAGGCTGACTTGTGGGCCTACTAAGTTGATGGGGACCGAGGGCTTTGTCAACTTAGTCAATATGCACGATTCTAGCTCCAGTAACCGTACGATGTCCATCCAACGACCGTAGTGCTTCTTCAACCTCTGGTCTTCTTGCTCCAGCCGCCCAAACCAGCGCCGGTCGTGCCTCGTGCTCGTGCCTCCCGTGGCCGGCTGCGATGCGGCAGAGGCCTCACCGCCCCTACTACTCCCACCGTTGGCCAGGCCATCCCTCTACTCACCCACACCCCGTGTTATTCTGCGGCGACGACAGCCTCACACCGCAGCGAACCAGTGAACCGTCGTACTCCTCTACGCGTGGGCATCCACTGCCACGTCTTCCCCAGCTCAGCGTCGTCCGCTTCCTAGGCCTCGCCGTCGTCCACCGCTCTGGTGCTCTCGGCGCGGCGTGGTCAATGTGGTCAAGGAACGGCTTCCATCAGACGTGGACTGTACGTGGAGAGGCTGACAGCTGGGTCCACGGCCGCAGCAAGGAAGTGCCTCCTTATTACGCACAAAATAATTATTCCTCCACCTGACAGCGGGGACCCACCGGACGGGCCACCATATTTCGCGAAAAAAACGTTTCCCCCTGACAGCTGGGACCCACCAGCTACACCTTCGCACGCAAGGAAGTGCGTCCGGGCAAAAAACAAAACGATTCACCCCCCTGACTGCTGGGACCCACCAGCTACATCTTCGCACGCAAGGAAGTGTGTCCGGCAAAAAACAAAACGATTAAGCCCGCTGCTGGGACCCACCAGCTACATCTTCGCAGCAAGGAACCGCGGCGATCGGGACCCACCGGTCGAAGCGTGCGTGGCGTTGTCATTCTGGTGTGAACGTACGTATATATATCTTGGTGGATGTAGAGGCGCGCACGTGTCGTAGTAGAGGCGCGCACGTAGCATGAACACGTACGTACAGCGGCGAGGGTGCAAGAAAGAAAATACGGCCATGTACGTACATACGAGAAGGGTCTCGAACGCCTGCTCGCGCATACGTACATGGCTGGGTCGGAACGGAGAAATAGCGTCGTCGTCGTGTTCATGGGGAGGCAACGGAATGCGTCATGTTCATGGGGAGGCAACGGAATGCGTCGTGTTCATCGGGAGGCAACGGAACGCGTGGGAGCCAATCGGCTGGGTCGGAACGGAATGCGTGATCGTGTTCATCGAGAGGGCTTGGACGGAACAGGCGATGGAAGCGAGGCTGGCGTACCGCTGGCGGAGAAACGGCCTTGTGTTTGACCGCCACGTTCAAACGGGATCCTGTTCGCCGGGAGGGGTTTGGCGTGCCGCAAAGCGGAGAAGCGGACCTCCTACGGTCGAAACGGGGGTCCTGTTGATCGGGAGGGGTGTGGCGTACCGCAAAACGGAGGAAACAGACTTGTGTTGGAGCGCTATAGTCGAAACGGGGGTCCTGTTCATTGGGAGGGGTGTGGCGTACCGCAAAACAGGACTCCACGGGATACTGCTCATCTCCACCGTCGACCTCCTCCAGCCTCCACGGGCTACCGTCGACCTCCTCCAGCCTCCACGGGCTCCTATTCATCCAGCCTCCACCGTGCGCTACTCCATCGGCTACTGTTCAACCACCCCTCCACAGGCACCCCTCCACCGTCAACTGTTCATCCATCCCTCCACACCACGGGGTCCTGTTCAACCACCCCTCCACGGCCACCCTCCACCGCTCATCGTTCATCCAGCCCTCCACACCACAGGTCCTGTTCATCCGAGGCAACGCCACCGCTCACTTCGCTCATCCAACCCCCCGCAACTCCATCGTTCATCAAATCGATCGGCTTCAGTACCAGCAGCAGCGAAGAAATCGCTCCATCGGGTTCGATTAACAGCCATCGATCAATCGCTTCGAGTTCGATAACGCGTAGCCTGCGGTGCAATCACTCGGGTTCGATTAGAGCCCAACGCCTCGCTTCGGGTTGATTAGAGCCAACGCCTACGCACACGCTGCAGCGTACGTGTATGAGAAAACGCGCATCGCTCGGCCCCCGACCTCCCACCATAACCGGCAACTCCCCGAAATTTTCCTCCCTCTCGCTTCTATCACGGTTTTTTCCGTCATGGACGGCCCAAAGAATGTCATGCAACTGCGACTCCGGCCCGCCCAGGACGAAAAGCCCATTTTCTGTCATGATTTTTTGTCATAGAAGTAGGAGCCCACCACATCTATGATGATACCGGGTTCTGTCACAATTATCGTCATAGAAGTGTCATATGTATGATGAAAAAAAAGTTCGTTCGCCCAAAATGTCACGGATGTGTCTTTTTTGTAGTGATGTTTGGTGCCCACTGTGCGAATGGGCTCGAAGCCATCGTGTCACGTCGATTGAAGTTACTAGTCTACCCCTATCGACAAAGGTGTAAATCCGGTCAATAAGGATGTCAAGTGTCGGGGTGACAGAATTTCCATCTCTCAAACACTTGCTTCGGGCAGCCCACAAATGATAGTGGGTGTTTAGCCGCTTCGTTCAAAACTTGGGAGAATTAGCATTCACATTTGCCCTGGGCCCTGGCAACTAAATCCAAATCCAATTTTTATTCAATTACGAATATCCACAGATAATTCTACGTTTTTTTATTTATTTCTTCAAAACCACAACAAAGATTTATTCCACCTTTATATACGATTATGATTTAGAAATGTCTTGATCTTCGAATTCTGTAGGTTGGATATACTTTGAGTGAAACAGTTATTTCATCCAATACAACATGCTGACACGAAAAATAGTACACCTTATGTCAATCATACAAGTACTGAGGATTACCTCGCCTAAAAAAATTCGGATCATTACAACACATGGACAACATAGGGGGTCTTACAACATAATCCATTCAGATACATGACACAACATGCAAGTACAATAATCTAATGACAATTTCAAATGCTATATAAAGAAGAACTGGGATTACCCTGGGCTTCAGATAGCAGAAGCAGCAAGACCTCCTCCGTCTTCAAATGCAACATTCTTACTTCTTCCAATTCTTGGGTTGCTTGCATAATGCGTGCAGCTAATTGCATAATTTCCAGCTTCAAGATCGAGATTACCTCATTCATGGAAGCCACACCATCTCTTTCTGCCTCTAGTAGAGCCTCAAGAACTATAATATCTATGCTCAGACTGCTCTCTGGCGGTGGTGCCTCCGAACTGCTACCATCTGGTAACATGGATGGCGCAATGCTTCCACAAATAGATTCTGGGGTTGTACATTGTGTCCTAGTGTGAACGGCATCGTGAAAGGTTTCCGCTGGACATAAGTAAGAGATAGTTATCGCATGATCTAGACAGTAAGCTTACATGGTAAATGACATATGAATTATTGCCGAGCATGGCAAGCTATATTTAAATGGTTCGAAGCAGCACCAACCGAAAAGAAATTAAAATGGTAAGATGAAACTAGGGATGTAAGTGGCAAATAAACGACATCCTCCAGTCCCATCTAGTTAGTTTTTTCTAGCTCCCTGGTTCATTTTCCTCGAAAAACAAAAACTCTTTTGAACTATCATACCACTAGTGGACTTTAATCAGGATTAAAAGGGACCCAGTTGACATCCCTAGTTGAAAGGGAGTGTACTACCGCTATATTTAAGTTGCCAAGGCATCTAAGCAGTTGAAATAATCTGAGAAAGCACTTAACAGTGTGGCCTCATATAAACTACGAAGACAGTCTTGTGATGAAGTTCAGAGGAAAAGTTAAGGACTCAAATGAACTAGGCATGCATTTCTTTACGATATTACAACAGCGCTGGCGACATATTGGCCAACTCGGTATAGCGTAACAAGTAACAAACAAGCATTGAATCAAGCAATACAGCAAAGCAGACAACTGAACTATTTGTTATTCTGTAGGATTACAGATTGAGGGCACAAGCCAAGAAAGCAGCCCACACGCATTATATTTCACATGTACTGAAACACACTGGCTTACCATATGTTGCTGTGAAGCCTCGCTGCTGTTGCAATGTTCTTTGAAGATATCGTCAATATCCCGTGGTTGCAAATCTACTTGTTTTAGTTTATTCTACACCCTCTATTTAGGTAAAATTAATTTTAATCGCATGCACTGGTTCGAATTGATCATCAATGGTTCATCTAAACTAATGAAAGAAGGGCGTGTGCATACACGACAATATATATGCTTCCCTCTATTTTTATGCTTGTTCGAGGTGCCAGCCCCAAACGAACAAATATTTTGCTTGATGGGGTTGGCAGCTCCATAATTAATAGAAGCATCAAATTAGTCATGCAAATTGGGAAGATCAAGAACACACACAAAATTAATGAACAGAGGCTCGGAGCAGTGATGTAATAGCTAGCATCTAAAAATGTAGGGTAAAACAAACAAACACCAGCGGAACCACATGCTAGTTTGCTGATGTGTAATTAAGCATAGAGAACATGAAGCAGTCTGATGGAACCAACAGGTGGCATCAGAACAACACCATTATCATAAATATAGCATGCAAGAAGTAAAATAGTAGGCAGTGATATCTAGGAAGTATAGTAATACTTAGGACAAAACTAAAGCATATTAACTATATGTGCACTAGTATGTAATTTAGCACATGTAACATGTTCCTTTGCCGTAAGTATGGCCCTACAGGTGCAAGCGAATAACGTGTCTCATGAAAACTGAATGATGCCTCAAGAAATTCAAAGGTGCGGTGCTTATGCTAAGAAAGTGAACGTAGGCGCCGGCCGTTGGATAATAGTACCTGATTCTCGGCGGCATATGGGTATCGTTGGCATACTTGATAGCTAAGGATCGTCGATGGTGCTCGTGTTGTGGTTGAGTTTGGGCCGGCTGTCGCCGTCGCTGAAGCGGCTTCGGTGCTAAGGTTGCGGCGCCTGTCGACATACAAGAAAGCTCATCTGTGGTAAGTGAACAGTTGCACGATAAAGAGGAAAACCGAAGGCGTACAAATTGAAATAACCAGATGCGGCTGCGGTGTCGATAAAGTAGGGCCGGTGGAGTTGAATATGGCGTCCGTGGAGCGGGTCCGGTGTAGTGGAAGAAGGCTTCGACGGGCGCGTTGTACAGTGCTTTCAGTGAGGCAGATCTGTTGCGGCGGACGAGGGCTTGTATGAAGGGCCAGCAAAGGGACGGACGAGGGAGTCAGTGAATGGCCTACACTGTGGTGGACGAGGGCGCCGGTTAAGCAGATCTGGTGCGGTGGACCATGATGGCGGTCAAGGAGATCTGGAGCGATGGACAAGCCAGTCGCTGAAGCGGCTCCGGTGAAGTGGTGAGTTGGCAGTTCGGGGTTCCAAGGTGCGGAAGGTAGATCCGTCGGGGTGTGAGGTCCACCGCTGCGGCGGAGGACTAGATTTGGCAGCTTGCCGTGGTTGGGGGGTCAGGGAGGGGAAGGGGAGGGGCTCTGGGGAAGAATGTTGGGGGCATAGAAGAAAGAACAATGGAGTTACCAAAGCAGCCCTTTTCCGTTCATGTGGTAGGGGTAAAACAGGAATATCGCAGGGCTAAACTTTTGGGCGCGAGATATTTCGATGTGAGCGGGAACTTTGAAAGCTTTTGGCGCCTGAAATTATATTCTGCTCTTGTACGGCCGACTATGATATCATGGCCGAGAATTTGTTTGTTTTGCACGCAAAAAAAGTGCAAGTTTTGAAAATCAATGTCTCCAACTCGAAACTTAGATTGTCCATTCAATTCAAATATGGATCATTGAGCTACTACAAGCAAATACCATCATACGGTCCAATTCAAATGAAATTCCAAATGTGTTTATCCTAAATATGATGACAAATGCAAAAATGTGTATGTGTATGAATAAAGTGGATGATTATAAAGTTTGAACATGCCTGTATGTGTATATCTCTAGGTTTGATATATGAATTTGAAATCACGAAATCCCGTCTTAAAAAATGTACTTCCGTTTAAATGAATTACAAAAGCTAATGATGGAGTGGAATTCCAGAATTCCAGTCTTAGGTTTGTAATTCTGGTACATCAAGGTATATCACGCATGTTCAAAAGTATCGTTATCTCATAGTACAAACTATGAAACAAATTGATCAACCATGAGTGCACACACTATTGACCATGTATATCTCAATTATGCTAAAGTCCCTCAAATATAGACACCTCACTCTTTATCTGAAGCCAACCCCCCCTCGTCGCCCACCCCCACCCTCGTCATCCACCCCCGCCCCCCCCCCCCCACACACACACAGAGAAGTCATTCTCTCCCCCAAACACCAACACACGAGCACATTAACACCCCTATCTCTTCTAAAGTCCGGACCCCAATATAGGTCTCTATCACTTTGTCTCTTGGGCATGCACACATGTCTTCCCCCACTCTCTAGCTAGGTCTCCCGGCATCTCTCTTTCCAAAGCGCACGCACTATGTAGAGTGTATCTTTCCCATACACACAAAACGTCGCCCCCAAACGTCTTTCTCCCTAGTTATGTGGTTCTCGCACACTCACCTCACACACCACCCCCACTGCAAAACAAGCACACTTTGTCTCCTTGTGCACCACTCTCCTCTTTCTATCTCTCCCACATGCGGACCCGCCCCAGCTCCTCCCTGTATACATATATGTCGTAACTCTTTCCATAGCTCCGTAATGTATCATGTTCTCGATCTCGCACATTGTTCTCTATACCATCTATTCTAGATCTCTCATGAAGTCCCTATCACACATACGATGACTCGCTTCCCTTGTGTCTCCGTACATAGGCCGATTTCAAACAACATCAACATTGTCTCCCTATCTTTACGCCATTTATGGACACAAACGCCCCCTCTCTTCCTCTCTCTCTCTCTCTCTCTGTCACTAGCTCTCTCTCTCTCTCTCTCTCTCTCTCTCTCTCTCTCTCTCTCTCTCACACCCCTCTCCCACACACACTCGATGTCTCATCCAAATAGTTTGCTCCCCCCGCCCGCACCCATGCTATCCCGCTACTACACATGTCACACCATTCCCCCTTCCCTTATACTAGGTTTACATCATTAGTTGTCACGCCCAATATGCGGTACTATCCTAAAGAGACTCGAAGGTCCCACCAAGGATAGAACCGCATATTGATACACTTTTGCAAGGTGGATATCATTACATCAACATTTCATAATAGTGGGGATACATCCAAGACATACAATGTCACATGAATACAGCAATACAACATACATAAGATCAACATCTGACTACGGATGAAACATAAACAGAAACTCAAACAATATCCACCACTAGCCCGGTCACCGACACGGAACCTATCCCCGATCGAAGAAGAAGCAAAAGGAGAACTCCAAAACAAGCAAACATCACTCTCGCGTCATGATCATCGCATAACATGTACCTGCAACTGTTGTTGTAGTAATCTGTGAGCCACGAGGACTCAGCAATCCCATTACCATGGATATCAAGACTAGCAAAGCTTAATGGGAAAGGAAGGGGTAAAGTGGTGAGGTTGCAGCAGCGACTAAGCAATGTATGGTGGCTAACTTACGCAAATAAGAGCGAGAAGAGAAGCAAAGCAAGCGGTCGTCAACTAGTAATGATCAAGAAGTGATCCTGAACTCCTACTTACGTCAGACATAACCCAGAAACCGTGTTCTCCTCTCGATCAACCCCGAAAAGAGACACTCACGGTTACGCTTACAGTTGGTGTATTTTAGAAGAGTTTACTTCAAGTTTACTACTACCGGATATTAACAAATTCCCATCTGCCACATAACCGCGGGCATGGCTTTCGAAAGTTCAAACCCTGCAGGGGTGTCCCAACTTAGCCCATGATAAGCGTTCGCGATCAACGAAGGATATTCCTTCTCCCGGGAAGACCCGATCAGTCTCGGAATCCTGTTTACAAGACATTTCGACAATGGTAAAACAAGACCAGCAAAGCCGCCCGAATGTGCCGACAAATCCCGATAGGAGCAGCACATATCTTGTTCTCAGGGCACACCGGGTGAGCAAGACGTCGGGTTGGCATAGACCCTGATTGCCCAGGGGGCGCCGGACATTGCTCGGTTTGGACCAGCACTCAGAGGAGAACTGGCCCGGGGGGGCTAAAATAAAGATGACCCTCGGGCTCCGGAAACCCAAGGGAAAAAAGGGCATAGGTGAGGCAAATGGTAAAACCAATGTAGGGCCTTACTGGAAGAGTTCCATTCAAAGCGAACCGTCAAGGGGGTCCCATAAATCACCCAACCACGTTAGGGACGCAAAATCCAGGAACATAATACCGATATGACGGAAACTAGGGCGACAAGAGTGGAACAAAACACCAGGCATAAGGCCGAGCCTTCCACCCTTTACCAAGTATATAGATGCATTAATAATATAAGAGATATTGTGATATCCCAACATAAACATAATCCAACATGGAGCAATCTTCATCTTCACCTGCAACTAGCAACGCTATAAGAGGGGCTGAGCAAAAGCGGTAACATAGCCAAACAACGGTTTGCTAGGAAGGGTGACAACGGTTAGGGCTATCATGCAATTTGGGAGGCTTGATAAGCAAGTGGTAGGTAACGCGTCATAGCGAAAGAACGAAGCAACTAGCATAGCAATGATAGTAATTAGATCCAAGGTGACGGTCATCTTGCCTGAAATCCTGCTAGGAAGAAGAACGAGTCCATGAAGAAGACGAACGGAAGTAGTCGAACGAATCCTCACAATCGCAACATTACCGGAACTAAGAACAACACCGGAAAGAAACAAACAACATGGTAAATGCACAAGCATAAATATGGCATGATGCACAGACAAGTATGATGCATGTCCAGTTTAAAGAGGCATGGCATGGCAAAGTGCAACAAACAATACTAAAAGTTAAGTGGAGCTCAATATGCCACGAGTTGCATATTGACAAAACACCACATCAATTATTTAGTTCTCTCTCGGTTTTGTACCCAACAATATTAAATGTTATTAAACATGGCAAGGGGTGAAGCATATCAAAACTACCTATCTAGGCAAGTTTAAATGAGGCCGGAACAACGAACAACAATTCCGGAAAATCCCCAAGTGCATATTTTATATTCAGTACTGTTCTGCCCTAAACACAATTTTAATGTTGTTAAACAGGAAAATGAAGTACAACATGTTCAATTAGGCATTTTCCACCCCATTTACATATATAGTTTAATTAATTTGGAGCTACGGTTATTTAGTTAGGAAATAAATCATTTTAACATGGCATTTATGCAAATTAAAGCAAGCAGCAAGTTAAACATTTTAAACATGGATGAAAGTAGCAGATTATGAAACTAGATGAAAAACTAAACATTTTTCATATATAAATTATTTACATATGATGCACGGTTGTGGAGTTATTATATGCATGATGCTTGAGGGTTTTTCTGTAAATCTGTAAACTCTGGAAATTAGACAAATTCGCATAACTGGAAAAAAACATGAACAGGCCGCAACAGAGGCTGGCTCAACAGTGCACAGGGGGCGGGGGCTGCTCACCAGGCCTCATGGGCCGGTTGGTGGAGGAGGCCGAAGCAGGGCGGCTTGGCTTTGAGGCGCTGGGCCGGAGAAGAGGAGGCCCAGGCGCGTGGACGATGCACGGGCGTGGTCAACGCGCAGGGGATCAATCTGGACTTGGCACTGGGGTCGTGCTCTTTCGTTCGACAGGGGAAACAGCAGGTGAGGCCGGCGACGCTGGAGGAAGGCAACAGCAGCACGCATTGCAGGAGGTCCGCCTGCTGGACCTCAGCGCAGGTGGCCGCAGGCGGGCGCTTCCGTGGCCGATTCAAGAAGAAGCAGGCGACGAGGGACTTGCCGTGGAGGCGAGGGGATGGAGCAGAGGCGAGCTCGGCGGCGGGGAGGTCTTGCACAGGCAGGCGGCGAGGTTCAACGGGCGGCGGAGCTAACGGAGAAGGCGGCCAGTTGTAGGGGACTTGCGGCGGAGCTTGATGCCTCGCCTCGCTGGAAGACGAACGGGACGGCGGCGACCGGCGCTGGTTCAATAGCAGCAGAGAGAGATGGTTAGAGGAGGAGCACCAGAGAAAAGGGAGAAGGGGTGCGAGGAGATGGCGACCTGCTGGTGGTGCCTGACGGTGAAGGGGGCTCCGGTGGTGCTGCTGCTTGCGGTGGCGCATGGGAAGCACGGAAGGATGCAGGAGTGCCTGGCGCTGCGGGTTCGGGGCTCCCCTGCTCGAGCTCCTCGGGCGCGTGCTCGCGCACGAGAGCGAGAGGAGGCTGGGACTCGGGAACGGAGGAGGTGGCGGCTGTGGTTGGTCGGCGGCGCAAAACCAGGGAGGTGGTTGGAGGCGGGAGAGGATCTGGATCGGGTGCGCTCTGGTTGGTCTGATCCTGAAAACGAGGGAGGGAGAGAGGCTGGCTGGTTTGGGGATGCATCTCGAGGGGATTGGTGGAGTGGCGGCGGCGGCTAGGAGGATGGGACAGCTCTCCTCAAATTTAGGGTTGAGTCAGTTTATATAGGCTGGATTTTTGGGTAGGGGCTATCTCGTCCCTCCGATCGTAATCGAAAGGTCGAGAAATATATAGGCTATGGAGTTCAAATAAGAAAATGGATATGTTTTATAGATGTTTAGAGATGATCCGGACCCATTGGTCATGACAGCCCGGGTCGGGTCCGGGAGAAGTTTTCGGACTAGGTTGCGGAGGTGGTCGGTGGCTGTGCAGAGAGGCTCAAACGGTCGGACAACAAATGAACGGTTGCTCTCGAAAGGGACAACGAAGGCAAGGGGGGAACACGGCAACTACGGACGGATGCAAGCTTTATGAAAACATGCAGATGCAATGCGCATGATGCAATGAGATGAAATGCATGACATGAACAAAATGCAAAACAAAAGACAAAAACCCAACCACGGAGGAAAAACATAGCACATAGCCGGAAATGGCAAGAGTTGGAGTTACAATTATGGAAAGATACATCCGGGGCATTACATTAGTGGTCTCTCTACTCCACATACACACACTCCCTCTCACACACAAACGCGCGCACAAACACACATAGACACGCACAAACACCCATTAATCTGGATCCTCATCTCTCCCCATGTCCTCGTGTGTATCTCACACACTCACTCTCTAATTATGTATATGTGTCTCCACGCTACACAACACATAGCCCCATGTACATGTCTCTCTCTATCCTCCACACACATAGACACAAAGAATCTGTTATCATTGCCTTAGTGTCTAGACATATCACACATGCACACTGTATATCTCTCTCTCGCAAACACGCTCAACAAGGGTTTCCCTGTGAATAACTTACCTTCTATTAATCAACAGTCGTGGCAGTACGGCGAACATGAGACGTGAAAAATAATAAATCTACACGTACTTAGACCACCTAGTATGACTACTAGGACTAGAGCAAGCCAAAAAGCGCACCGCCGTTACCCCCTCCTTATCGGCGACGGGAAAACCTTTGTTTTACACAGTCAAGAAGTCATTGTGCTAAGGCCTCACATGCTGAGGCATTGAATAGAATGTAGATGCTAGTTTACAAAAACATGTATCGATAATACATTTGTATCTCCATACTTATATTTGATGTCTTATAAAAAACCGAGTTGGTGACGATGGTACGCGTGCCATCTTGCAATATAGACCGTTCGATCTATATCTGACTGATGGAAATTAAACTAAAATATATCCGCACCCCTCTCCACATTTGCAGACAAGGCCTTCCCTCGTTCATCCTTATCTCCAACAACCTCATTGTTGAGCAATTAAGAAAGGAAGCCTCTGGAACAAACTGATCTGGTCGTCGCTGCCGGCGTCGACAATCCCCATGCCTCCGCTCAGTCCGACCACCAATCACCACCACGCCCCACTCCTCTTCACCTTATCTCCTATTTCTCGAGATATCATTAGTTTTTACACATGAGAGTACTCCTGCATGGGTCAATCACAATGAGTGTTTTTTATAAAAAAAATGCATCTTGATGTTCCGTGCAATGCACGGATCTTGCTAGTACTCCTACAGAAGACTAAGTTGGTGATGATGGTGTGTCTGCCATCCGTCGTCTGTTACCATTATATCTACATCTAACGAATGTGAGGTAAGTTGTTGCCTTTTCTCACCAACATCCCACTTGCCTACCAATTTGCAGAAAAACCCATAATTAGTATCTTAAAACCAACCACATCCCTCCCTGACCTCACCAAAACAGCTGTAACATCCCAAAATTCTAAATTTTGGAATGTTATAATAAATAAATAGTTTTGATTGATTGATTGTTTGTTGTGTGATTTATTGTGTGAAATTGAGTGAAATTTGAAACTTTCTGAAAGTTGAATGAGAGGGAATGAAATGACTTTCCCAAACTTCCACCTTGCATTTATGATCTCCATGAATTCAAATTCTTTTCATCACAAAACCCTGGAGAGAAGATGACATGACTTCCTCCATTTATTTAAATGATAAGGGGTGTTGAAAATATTTGAATTTCATTTGGAAAATATTTCCAATTCTGAAACTTTATGCAACTCAATGATTTTCACGAGAGAAGATAAAATGACTTCTTCAAATTAAATGAAATATGAGTTGGGAGTTTTAAAAGAATTAAATTCAAAGTTCTTTTGAATTTATTTCCAATTGGAGTTAATTGAGTTTTATTCAAATTATTTTTCTCCAAAACAAAATATATAGAAAATAGGGCAACATGATTCCCTACATCGAAAATTGAGAGAAATTAATTTGAAGTCATTTTGGTATTTTAAAATGATTTTATTGGATTTTATTGGACCGGTAGCACTGTGTGAATTATTAAAATTTGTGTGTATTTTATTTGAAGCTAAAATAATGTTCATGTTGTAGAAAATCTTTTTCTGAAAATTTTGATATATTATATGCCTATATAAATTTTTATTTATTTCTGTTTTGTTGTCTCTGTCAAAAAAAATATTTGCTGCGCCCACGGGTTCAAGGGCCAAGGCCCAAGGCCAAGCCAGCGACCGGCCGGCCAAGGCCATCCACCGCACGCACCTAGGGAGCCAGGAGCCAAGGTTTCCTATTCTTTTACAAATCCTAGTAAGATTTGATCCCGTTTCGTTATTCCGTTTATTCCGATTTGTTTCTAGATCTTTTCCTTTTGTTTCCTAATCCTAGTCTATTTCTTGTCCCCTACCCAAGCAAAGCCCTCCCTCCCCACTATAAATACCCAAGCACCCCCCTCAACACATCAAACCAACACCTCTCCTCTCCTCTCCTCTCCGCTCCTCTCCAGCAGCAGCAGTGCAACACCACCGCCGCCGCCAAGTGCCGCCCTTGGCGCCTCGACCTCTCCTGAGGTTTATATGATCTCCTCTCCACCGTCCCGTGATCTCCTTTCCTCTAGGAGCAACCGCAACATCGGATCCGATCTTCTTCCCCAACTCCGACGACTAATCCGGTGAGATCCACGAAATCCCGTAATTCATTTTTTTCAAAAAATAGCAATCTTAGAAAATTCATATCTTTTAGAGTTTTTAGTATTTTTGAGTGATTCCAATTGCTATGTATCACAAATTTGCTGAAGTTTCTGTTAATGTCTCTGGATTTCAAATTTCAGTAGTTTAAATTTGAATTTGATAAATTTTGTTCAGATTAGTATTTTGGCCATAACTTGAGTTTAAAAATAGGTTTTTAATTAATTCTTTTTGCTCCTGGTCTCTAGGACCTTTGTTTATCCAGTAGTATTTAGTATTTTATTTCTAGGTTAATTTAAATTAGGTTTTAGCAAAACAGTACTGTTTTATTATTAGTTCTGTTTTAGCTTTTTCTATATTGTTTCTATTAGTTTTAAATTATTTCTTTTGTCACTTTTGACAAAATTAGTTGTGTCTCTGTTAGACAACAGGAGAAAATTTATTTTTATTTTAAAAATTTATTTTCCTTAGTTTTTTATGAAACCTTCTATAGGTCATAGTTAGAGTTTTATAAAAGCTTTTATTTGTTTCTTTTGCAAATAAAATTTTATGGAAAAATACTTTCTGTTAAATTAGTTATTTTACATTTTATTTTCTGTTAATTTATTAGTTTAGTATTTTAATTGTTGTTAAGTTTTTACTTACGGCAAAACTATATTAGATGTTTGTAGCAAAGTCATAGATCTTCGTTAGTAGTTTTTCTTTGTAGTTTTATTTGAAGTTTCTTTTGATTTTGTTTGAGTTTTATTATCGATTTTCCTTGCTGTTTTGATTGTTATTTCGAGTGCTAAATTTTTTTGCTAGGATGTTTGCTTATGTGAATGCTATGTTTGACTATATAGATTTTCAGCGGAGTGACGATTAGTTCTACCAAGTCATTTTCGACAGCGTTGTTATCTTCATCAAGTATTACCGAGCAAGTTCACTTTGACCATACTTTCATACCTATGTTTTATTGCATTTAGTGGCATCTTTGCAACAACCCTCCATAGTGATATTGAATCCTTGTAGTTGAGTAGTATGCATGAGGTAGGAACCCATCACCCTGTTACCAAGCCGGGACATTATTTATTTTAATGCTACGCTATTGTAGACGGGGTTGGTATGAGTGCTTCGGGAGTGGTGTGAGAATGGAGGATCTCGTCAATGGCGACAACTCCATGATGGAATCTGGAAGGACTGCATCTTCAAGGCCTCAAGACTTCAAGACTCGAGACAAGAATTCAATACACACTCTTGGGTGAAGGATGGTTGACGGGCTCCTGGAGAAACCAAGTGGTTGGCGGGATGCATGGAGAAGCGCCATGACATCTTGCGAAAGCTTCACCCAGACTCAAAGAGACGGAAGAATACTTCATGCCGGAAGCTTACCTGTGCAACCGCAAGTCACTATGGGCTCTGGCTTGGTTGACCTTAGTTGTGACTCTGGCTGGGGCGGTGCTAGCAGATGTAGAACTACGGTAGGATTGGATGAGCACGGATAGTGGTCGAGGAACTCTTGGCGAGACCATGTTTGATCGTCTTGTTCTCAAACACCACGAAGTGCGAGAACGTAAAAGAGGATCGAATCTTGCGGGTAAAGTGTACAAACCTCTGCAGAGGTTTAAACCTAATCGATTAGCCGTGTCCCGATTACGGATAATTTGAGCATCTGGACTTGGATCTATCTCGAACTCTCAACACGGATTGATAACTTAATTGTGGGCAACTTATGATGATTTTGGGCTATGAGACATCGGTTGGCGGAACCATGTCATGATAGAAAACTCCATAGTACAGAATTCATTTATTCCTTTGATGTAGGGAAAATAAAACCAGCTTTTACGCAAAAACCCGGACCACGAGCCACAAAGCCATATTGCATATAGTATAGTTTTATCATCTGTTCTTTTATTGTGATCTTGCGGTACATTCAATGTAATGACCTACACGGCTGCAACGTATCATGTTGCGATACTTTCTTCCGACGAGTAAGAATACGGTGCAGGTTACGGTCTACACTCAACTGCCGATGGCGTTGATGGGACTCCACACCGATTACTTGTTTCATTGAGACTATTGAGGTATATATCAGTTTCGTTATTTATACATGTGATTGCACTTTGATATATACATTGATGTACTGTGTGTGTGCCAACATACTTGATCCGAGGATGGCACGGATACACGAGGCTTGACCGTCGAGGTCGGGTCGCTCTGATATGGTATCGAGCACATGTTGACTGTGGGGCGTGACCCTAGATATCGGAAAGCCCTAGGACAGGAAATCTCTAAAACTTTATTTTCAAAAGGATCCTTTACTTCTCGTCTTTTCTGATTTTATCAAGTAGTCCCTCTGGCCTCAAATAGTTAGAATATACACCTTTCCCTTTTGACCACGCGGAAGATCAACTGAAGTCACTCCAAGAATTAAAGATATCGGACAACTGATGGCCATTTCAAAGTAACAAGGGTTTCACCATGCATTAGAAGAGTTGAAGCTGCAACAATTGAAGACTCCGAAGACTAGAAGAATTTGAAGAATCTGAAGAATTATTTGACCTTTAGAAGACCAAACCCTGTTACACACTTACGTTAGATCGGCGATTTGTGAGCTGTCATTTGTTTGATGTTTTCCGACAGCCACAAAGTAAAACCCGTTTCTTCAAAACTATTGTTTGTATTGTGTGTATCCTCCCCACCTCTCTCATATCTCATCCCAAAACTTTTGGACCCAGTAGATGATGAATGAAGTTGGACCGGTATTCTCTGGACCGAAAACCCAGCCGGAGGCAGAGCTATGGATTCAGAACATGGAGAGTCACTTCGGGAGCAATTTGGTTTCAAGGAAGAATGAAGTATCGTATGCTCTTCAGTACTTTGAAGGAAGTGCTGCAACATGGTGGCAGATGCATCAAGCTATACAGGGATGGAATGGAGCAAAGACTTGGGAAGAATTCAAGAAGACTCTGACAAGATCTCGTCTTATCCGGAAGCACCATGATACACCAAGAAATAAACCTTGTGCCTGCAAGATTGGCGGAGAAATAGGACACACCTAGGAGGAACACAAGGATGGATGCCCTCATTGTGAGGAGAAACACCCAGCTGAGGAATGCCAAACTAGTCAGGTGACTTGTTTCTTGTGTGAAGGAACCACCCACTACCCGACTCAGTGTCACATTTACCCCATGGTGCAACAAACGATTCAGGAGCAGGAAGAAGGAATGAAAGAAGCCCTCCGAGAAGTTATGAAAGAACCTGTGATGAAGGAATGTGTTGAAGACCCTGATGGAGAAGGCCTCAACAGATTTTACTCCAATGCATGCTATTCATGTGGAGAAGAAGGACATTTTCACAGATTGCACCAAGGAAAGAAAAGAGTGTCTGGGATACTTCCGGCGGAAGCAATAGAGTTTGATCCACATGGAATAGAAGGTTTGATCGAACGAAGAAACCGGAAGAGAAAACAAACACACCCTCGTAACAACCCAATTTCTGCAAAGAGGGACAAGAGTCGTATTACCTGTTTTGAATGTAAGGACGTTGGGCATTATGCCAATCATTGTCTTGAAAGGAAGCAAGGAACTCAAGGAGCAGGCACCATCTCCAAGAAGCCCAAAGACTTATCGAAAGTTATGTGTTTTCATTGCAAGGAAGCAGGACATTATGCTACTAAATGTTCCTACAAGAAGGAAGCTGGAGTTGAGTAGTTGGAATTTTGATATGGATAATAAGAGTGGTAGAAACCAATTTTTTCATGAGTACAATAAGTTGAGTTATGTAATGGGTGCTCGAGTTTGTAATGGATTCATGAAATCAATAAAGTTAAGGTGACATGTTTTCATATGTTTAATTGTATGAGTTGTTACTCTATGAACACGGATTTTGACCATTTTCGAGGATATGAGAAATATGGTCTATGGATGGATTTGTGAATTTCATTTTAAGGGTGATAGTACCCTATGAAGAACACTAGACCAATGGAAATGGAAATGTGTCCCATAGGTTGGAGTTTGGAAAAAAATGAGTTGAAGTTTTATCTTTGATATGATGGTATTAAGAAATGAAATGTTATTGGATTTAAAGTGGTGTAATGTTGGAAAATGGAGCAATTGTAACTCCAAGGATGAGTGAAATTGGTACAAGTGTTGAAGTGGGCTCATAACCCACAGGCCCAGGAATTAATAAGGGTCAAGTACCCACTGGAAGAAGAAATTTTGGGAAGACTGCGATTTGATCAGCAGACGTTTCGTAGGAGGTTACGCAAAAACCCGAGAGTTGTGAAGAAACGATAGATGTTTTGTTCAGCTTGCAGAATCAATGGAATTATCCGAACTAAGTTCGTTGAGAAGAGAAATTCTGCAATGCTTGTGAGTATGCCCAAGTGTTAGAATACGTGATTCACTGTTTACGTATGTGGTAATGATTAAAGTACGAGATGGATTGGCCCCCATACCGGAGACTTCTATCATGAACTATCATATGTTGATGGAAAATCAGAGAGACTTGAAAACTTTAGAAGAGCGTCGATACGACAAGCCAAAAACCTAAGAATGGTAGGACGATTGATCCATGTACCGGCAACCGTTGCCAAACGTAGGTCATACGGTGAGACCCAACCCAACCCATTATTCCTGCAGGAGAAACCTGTAATGGTCGACCACCATGAGATCTCGATAGTTGTTTATTGGCGACAAACCTGTCAGCTAAGGAGACACAATCTCGGAAGAACCTCACCAAGATGAAAGGACACGTATTTGAGGAAAAGGTTTGACCCTACGGAAGAGCCCGGTGTAGGAGTTACTTGAAGTTGTGAGAAGACCGATGGTGTTCACCCTAGGGATGGAGTACCGAGTTCCGTTGGAACCATAACCCTGCTTTTAAGTGTGGTAGCACACTAGACCATTCGATCGACGGATTTGCTGGAAGACCCCAAACCCTAACCTTTTCTTGCTGCCTCTTGAATCTCGAGGGGCGAGATTCATTTTAAGTGTGGTAGGTTTGTAACATCCCAAAATTCTAAATTTTGGAATGTTATAATAAATAAATAGTTTTGATTGATTGATTGTTTGTTGTGTGATTTATTGTGTGAAATTGAGTGAAATTTGAAACTTTCGAAAGTTGAATGAGAGGGAATGAAATGACTTTCCCAAACTTCCACCTTGCATTTATGATCTCCATGAATTCAAATTCTTTTCATCACAAAACCATGGAGAGAAGATGACATGACTTCTTCCATTTATTTAAATGACAAGGGTGTTGAAAATATTTGAATTTCATTTGGAAAATATTTCCAATTCTGAAACTTTATGCAACTCAATGATTTTCACGAGAGAAGATAAAATGACTTCTTCAAATTAAATGAAATATGAGTTGGGAGTTTTAAAAGAATTAAATTCAAAGTTCTTTTGAATTTATTTCCAATTGGAGTTAATTGAGTTTTATTCAAATTTTATTTTCTCCAAAAACAAAATATATAGAAAATAGGGTAACATGATTCCCTACATCAGAAAATTGGAGAGAAATTAATTTGAAGTCATTTTGGTATTTGAAAATGATTTTATTGGATTTTATTGGACCGTAGCACTGTGTGAATTATTAAAATTTGTGTGTATTTTATTTGAAGCTAAAATAATGTTCATGTTGTAGAAAATCTTTTTCTGAAAATTTTGATATATTATATGCCTATATAGAATTTTTATTTATTTCTGTTTTGTTGTCTCTGTCAAAAAAATATTTTGCTGCGCCCATGAACAAGGGCCAAGGCCCAAGGCCAAGCCAGCGGCCGGCCGGCCAAGGCCATCCACCGCACGCACCTAGGGAGCCAGGGAGCCAAGGTTTCCTATTCTTTTACAAATCCTAGTAAGGTTTGATCCCGTTTCGTTATTCCGTTTATGCCGATTTGTTTCTAGATCTTTTCCCTTTTGTTTCCTAATCCTAGTCTATTTCTTGTCCCCTACCCAAGCAAAGCCCTCCCCTCCCCACTATAAATACCCAAGCACCCCCCCCTCCAACACATCAAACCAACACCTCTCCTCTCCTCTCCGCTCCTCTCCGCAGCAGCAGCAGTGCAACACCACCGCCGCCGCCAAGTGCCGCCGCCGCGCCCTCGACCTCTCCTGAGGTTTATATGATCTCCTCTCCACCATCCCGTGATCTCCTTTCCTCTAGGAGCAACTGCAACATCGGATCCGATCTTCTTCCCCAACTCCGACGACTACTCCGGTGAGATCCACGAAATCCCGTAATTCATTTTTTTCAAAAAATAGCAATCTTAGAAAATTCATATCTTTTAGAGTTTTTAGTATTTTTGAGTGATTCCAATTGCTATGTGTCACAAATTTGCTGAAGTTCCTGTTAGTGTCTCTGGATTTCAAATTTCAGTAGTTTAAATTTGAATTTGATAAATTTTGTTCAGATTAGTATTTTGGCCATAACTTGAGTTTAAAAATAGGTTTTTAATTAATTCTTTTTGCTCCTGGTCTCTAGGACCTTTGTTTATCCAGTAGTATTTAGTATTTTATTTCTAGGTTAATTTAAATTAGGTTTTAGCAAAACAGTACTGTTTTATTATTAGTTCTGTTTTAGCTTTTTCTTTATTGTTTCTATTAGTTTTAAATTATTTCTTTTTGTCAGTTTTGACAAAATTAGTTGTGTTCTGTTAGACAACAGGAGAAAATTTATTTTATTTTAAAAATTTATTTTCCTTAGTTTTGTATGAAACCTTCTATAGGTCATAGTTAGAGTTTTATAAAAGCTTTTTATTTGTTTCTTTTGCAAATAAAATTTTATGGAAAAAATACTTTCTGTTAAATTAGTTATTTTACATTTTATTTTCCGTTAATTTATTAGTTTAGTATTTTAATTGTTGTTAAGTTTTTACTTACGGCAAAACTATATTAGATGTTTGTAGCAAAGTCATAGATCTTCGTTAGTAGTTTTTCTTTGTAGTTTTATTTGAAGTTTCTTTTGATTTTGTTTGAGTTTTATTATCGATTTTCCTTGCTGTTTTGATTGTTATTTGAGTGCTAAATTTTTTGCTAGGATGTTTGCTTATGTGAATGCTATGTTTGACTATATAGATTTTCAACGGAGTGACGATTAGTTCTACCAAGTCATTTTCTGACAGCGTTGTTATCTTCATCAAGTATTACCAGGCAAGTTCACTTTGACCATACTTTCATACCTATGTTTTATTGCATTTAGTGGCATCTTTGCAACAACCCTCCAGTAGTGATATTGAATCCTTGTAGTTGAGTAGTATGCATGAGGTAGGAACCCATCACCCTGTTACCAAGCCCGGGACATTATTTATTTTAATGCTACGCTATTGTAGACGGGGTTGGTATGAGTGCTCGGGAGTGGTGTGAGAATGGAGGATCTACGTCAATGACGACAACTCCATGATGGAATCTGCAAGGACTGCATCTTCAAGGCCTCAAGACTTCAAGACTTGAGACAAGAATTCAATACACACTACTGGGTGAAGGATGGTTGACGGGCTCCTGGAGAAACCAGTGGTTGGCGGGATGCATGGAGAAGCGCCATGACATCTTGCGGAAAGCTTCACCCAGACTCAAAGAGACGGAAGAATACTTCATGCCCGAAGCTTACTGTGCAACCGCAAGTCACTATGGGCTCGGCTTGGTTGACCTTAGTTGTGACTCTGGCTGGGACGGTGCTAGCAGATGTAGAACTACGGTAGGATTGGATGAGCACCGGACGGTGGTCGAGGAACTCTTCGAAGACCATGTTTGATCGTCTTGTTCTCAAACACCTGAAGTGCGAGAACGTAAAAGAGGATCGAATCTTGCGGGTAAAGTGTACAAACCTCTGCAGAGGGTTTAAACCTAATCGATTAGCCGTGTCCCCGGTTACGGACAATTTGAGCATCTGGACTTGGATCTATCTCGGAACTCTCAACACCGGATTGATAACTTTGTGGGCAACTTATGATGATTTTGGGCTATGAGACATCGGTTGGCGGATCCATGTCATGATAGAAAACTCCATAGTACAGACTTCATTTATTCCTTTGATGTAGGGAAAATAAAACCAGCTTTTACGCAAAAACCCCAGACACAGAGCCACAAAGCCATATTGCATATAGTATAGTTTTATCATCTGTTCTTTTATTGTGATCTTGCTGGTACATTCAATGTACTGACCTACGCGGCTGCAACGTATCATGTTGCAGATACTTTCTTCCGACGAGTAAGAATACGGTACAGGGTTACGGTCTACACTCAACCTGCCGATGGCGTTGATGGGACTCCACACCCGATTACTTGTTTCCGCTGAGACTATTGAGGTATATATCAGTTTTACGTTATTTATACATGTGATTGCACTTTGATATATACATTGATGTACTGTGTGTGCCAGCATACTGATCCAGGGATGGCACGGATACACAGAGGCTTGACCGTCTGAGGTCGGGTCGCTACAACAGCCCAAGGAATATATTCTAATTGAAACATAATATATCTCTAGTGATATATGTATATAAAAAATAGAGTGTTTTGTATCAAGTTTGTGAATAAGTATTATTCTAATTATGATTCGTTGCAACGCACATGAACATTGCTAGTATTTCTAACCATGCAATTTTTTCCCTAGTATTCCATAGTTTCGAGTTTTCCATCAAGATATTAGTCACTCATGGTTGATATTTACTTTCAATCATGTACACATATGCACTATGTAACTAGCCTTGCTTATTGGGTTCTAAAGCTTAACTTTCACTCCTACTTATAATATGTAGAGTATTTAACAAAACAATACCACTTTCAACCAGCCCTAGGAAGAATCTATTGTACAAAAAATAGCAAAAACATACCCAAAATTTCTTAATCCACGCCAAAAACTACTACCTACCGATTAGGCTAGTTTAAACCCATTTATGACAAGGTTGGCCCACACGTCCTTCCTGATGAGGCAGCTTAAACCAACACATTTTGTTTGACCGTTGACACGAGGGACCCACATCTGACCTTCTATCATGTTGTTCCCCCTCAAATCATTATTTTTCTTAAACATTACTTCAAACAGTACTGATGCGTGTTCGTCGGTGGCGCCGATGATGAGCGAGTTGGCCGCCGCTCCGCCGGACGGGCCGGACGCCATGCTGGCCTCCGCACGGGTTGGCAGGCTGGCCCGAGCGAGCAAGCCGCTGCGCTGGCCTTCGCTCGAGCCAGATGGTTGGCCTTAGCGCGGCGTGCGTGAGCAAGCCACTGCGCCGCCGTGCCAATCTAGCTAGCAAACCTTGCAGACAAGCAGCTGGACGGAGCTATGTTGGCTAGCTAGCAGCCGCGAGCGCCGGACGGAGCTGGCATCCGGGCTGCTGCAAGATGGGCTCCGCACCACCGGCAGTTTTGACCTCGCCTTCTGCCGGCGGCGGTAGCTGTGTCCCATGGCCGAGGATGACTAGGTGGACGGGACGGAAGCAGGAGGTCACTCGGGGATTTTTGTGCAGACTGACATGTAGGTCCCACAAGTCATAACGCCCGGTCGAATAGAAGGCGTTGACTTAATGGGCGACATGGGCCCTGTTTGGATACTCTAAGTCAGAGGTTAGATTCTAACCCTGAACTAACTCTAACCAAAGTGGTGTTTGGATGGCAGGGTTAGATTGACAACAAATGTATCCAAACAGGGCCATGGGTTGAAACGTGCCTATAACGGCACTTTGTAGAGTAGTTGTTTCTTGGTAGGGCTGGTTGGTAAGAGCACGTACAATGGTTGATAAGGTAGTCTTATCTTAAGTCTGCCACGTATGCTAGTGGTAGTAGTTTCTTGGCATTATTAGTGGTTTCTTGCATTATTAGGGGTTTCTTGTAAGGAACAATGTACTACTAGCGACAAAAGGCGATTCTAGGCTGCGTTGTACTCCGACGAGTACTACTAGTGGTTGCGGGAGTGTATACCTCGTTTTGTGGGTTCGATCCCGGCCGAACGCATGGTGGCCTTCTTTTTAAATAGTAACTTCACTGCGAGCCAATATTTTACATGGGTAGTTTGGGTTTTGAAGTCAAACGGACGTGCGGCACCACAATCTGGGTGCACTGGATAGCCTAGCCACGTGAACGGGTTTTCCTTCCCAGCATCTCATGGCTCGCGTGCTCGCCCTAGCCGCACCTCGCTTGCAGCTTCCTCATCAGCTAGTAGCATATTTAAACTAGCGCCTCCCAATTAAGCCCGAGGAGCCGGAAAAGCCTGGTGGGGCATTGGGAACTGTGCAATATGGCTCTGTACGTAAAGTGCTCTACTACTACTCTGTAGCTTGTGGCGTTGCACGCATGGACTTCACTCCATTATCGGCTCTACTATAAAAGAAATTCCTCTTGACGTGTTTTTTTTGAAATAGAGGCAAAAGCTTTGCTTCATCTCATTCATAATGAAGGAACTACTAACAAAGTTCAATGAGATCCATTACACCTCCAAAAATGGAAGCGAAAGCCTAGTCTCGCTGTATCAAATAACTCCAATGTTCTGCCCCCATAGTAACCGTGGCTGATAAACAGGCTGCTAGTGTGTGCGTGAGAGGAGCGGCTGAGTAGGCCAGCTACGTGAGAGGAGCGGCTCAATAGAGCACCGAGAGTACCCACTAGGCCACTACGCAGGTGTAATTTCCCTGCATTGATAGTACAGCGATGGTTCTAGAGAACAGTAGTACCCTCCACTTCCACTTGTAGCTCCTTGGCCATGAGATTCAAGAATTCAAAACTGGTGCACTATACTAGAAGTACAGTACATCACACTACTAGTTGAGAAAGTAGTACTAGTACTGCTATAGTACGGGTACGTACTCCTCCGTCACATAATGTAAGACGTTTTTTGACACTAGTTGGAGTGTACAAAAAATAGCAAAAACATACCCAAAAGTTCTTAATCCATGCCAAAAACTACTAGCTAGTGCCAAAAAAATTCTTACTAGTGCTATTATTTACAGTATAATGCAATCGCATAACATCCCATAATGCTAGCACTAGTAGTAAATAATAGCCTCACCCCTTCGCTAAGGAACGACCTACAGTTGGAAGGGACGAGGCCCTGCGGTTACTACGCTCTTATCTCCTCCTCGCCAGTTCCCCTCCCCCCGAAGAGAAGGCAGTTCGTCGCTGCTCCCATGGATTGCCAGGCGGTTCTCCTCCTCATCGGGGTTGGGAGACCTTGGACGACGATCCTCTGGGAGAAATCGTACGCCGCTCCGACGTCCTCACCGCCGCAAGACTCGGTGCTTCCTGTACCAACTTTTTCAAGACGGTGCTTAAAAAGGCTTAGGAAAAGGCCATGCTTGTTGGTCTTCCATGCATCCTCGAGGAGAAGGTTCTTCTATGGGACAATCCTTCGAACAGTCCATTGCTCCCTGGTCATGGTTGCACGTTGACTCCACTAGAGTTGCCGACGTTGAGAGGTAGTCGGATTTTGTCCGATGAGCAGGTCAGTAATGGAGTTTGATCATGTAGTACTTAGTTATTCCATTTCCATCCCGTAATTTCTGCGCTGCCCACCGTCTTATATATAGGTCTAGGTCGGTGCCAACAAAGATTGGCTTGCATACCTCCGGCCGGATACCACCATCATTTTGCACAACATCCACAGCAGTGCGGCCGTTTCGGTAGACCCCTTCTCCACCATTGGGATCGGCCTTTCGGACTGGCTGGGCTTGAATACATATGATGATGCCTACATGAGATTGAAGAAGATAGCAATTGTGGACCTGCCAACAAAGCGACGCGGCTACGACGATTACTATCTCATCGCGGTGTTCGACATAAGGATTGCCATCAATGCAAGAGGCAGTAACGACAGAGGTTGGCACATGTTGGCGGCGCCAGATTTGTACCCCTACACGTTTGAAGACGCTGTGCGCCATCTAGGCCGCATCTTCGCGGTGACCAGCCAGGGGACTTGTTTCATCTGGTTGCCATCCTACGGTACGGGAGATTACAAATGGAATGCACAAACCATCATTTGCATCCCTAACGGCACTCCATTATTTTGCAGGGACCAGTCATCTTGCGATCAAAATAAGATCGCCGTTCCTGGATGTGCATTTGCATCCGCGATTCGGTCTAACCTGGAACCTTGTAGCTGACTTTGGCATATTGGGATCAACTATCTTAGCAGTCGTTACCCATGGTACCACCGATGTGCAACATGGTCACACAATCTACCACGATCGAACCGTCACCATCTACCCAGGTATTCCATTTTTTAATCCTCTCGCCTTCTCTTTCATTGTTGTACTAGTACTCTACTTACGTACTAGTAGGAGTACTTTTTACCTTGGAGGACGCGTATAGCTAGCTAGGCCCTTGAAGACTTGAACCCACTAGCTGCCACCATTTTTGTTTTTCCATGTCTTACTATCTCATCCATGTAGCCAAGAGTGGTTATATATAATAAGCCGGTTATTTTACTTCGTCTATACCGGAGTAGTACTATTTGCTGCATAGTATTACTGACCGCCATTTGAGCACAACATTATTATGCATGGACCTTGACTATGTACGTCACCATGTGTCCAGATCTGAGATGCCGCGTGTACCAGATGAACGGCGCCGAGTTCGACCCCCGTGATGCTACGTGGGTGCCGAGGAACACTCTTGGAGAGTACTCGCTTTTCATTGGGGACAGCTACCCCATTGTGAAGCGTACGCCACCTTCTGTGCACGACACGGAAGGCATGCCGTTCATGAAGCATGGTTGTGTCTTCAGTGCGCACCGCAGGATGAACGACATGCTGGGACACGCTATCCCTGATTTATGCCGCTTCATCTTGGATGAGTCTCCATCATGTGGAACCGTACTAGAAAGCTGCGACAATGATTCCCGTTTCCCACCGCTATGGATCGTGCCATCCATGAAGAACACCTGGGACTGGAATCTGGAGGAGGACATGTAGCCCATCTATAACGTGTAAGTGGAGTACGGTAAATTGAGAACGGTAGCGCTATGAATATATGTAGACTAGTCGTGCACAAATTTATCACATGAATTGGAGATGAACTTGTGTGGCATACTGGAATTTGTCCTTTAGAATTTATTAGTAGTAAATGTGTTATGTGTATGTGCAACTTGTGTGGTTGTTGCACGGGCTCCAACACGCTCTTTGAGGAAAAAAGGTGGCACAGCTTTGGATATACGTGACGTGGCGGCATCATACAGTAGCATCGTTTGCTATAGTTGTAGTATGCTCCTAATAGGATGAAAACTCCTATAAAACCTTGCGCTTGGCTCTTTGCCTCTTCGGGAGGTTCAACAGTTCGTACTCGCGTGAACCTTGCAGTTGGCCTTTCGCCTCTTCGGAAGGTCCAACAATGATGATACTACAGTACATTATGCTTATGGAAATCCGACACCGATTGAACTGCTGCACGTCCACCGCGAGGGTGAGGGAGAGGGCGCTGTAGTCAAAACCCTCTCCTCGTCCTCCGAACCACTGCACGCGTGGGCGAGGGAGAGGCGTAGTAAGCAAGCTTCTCCTCGTTCGGTGAGTTGACGGGACACATCAAAGCAGTACTAGTACTAGTACATACTGTGTCATTTCCTGTTAATATGGCTTAATTTGAAACGAGAAAAATACACTGGTGGTCAACGTATGTAACAATACGCTCTTTACGGTCACTATATATAGTTTTGCGGTGATTATACGATCACTAGCTCATCATAGAGCACCGTATTGCACCCTACTGACCGGCCACATAGTCGACGTGGCACTTTGTTGACTGGTTAAATTGTCACCTGGTTTCTGGGTCCCACCTGTCAGTTGGCAGACCAAAGAAATCAGCTAAAAACAAAGAGTGTAGTACATCTACACTTCCAATGCATTTAGCCTTTAATCTAAATCGATATTGATTGACTAATGCACCAATTTGTGCTCTAGGTATAGGCTACATGTCTATCCTTAATTATAGCATGCAACGACCTTCATTAAATCTCCTTCTCTCAATGGTCGCATGCACACATAAGTCTGCTACTTTTGGGCATTAATTATGCCCTAGTCAATGTGTAAATCTCTAAATGTACAGTCTTTCACGGACGTAGGGAGTAGGTTGAGCACTTGAGCATGAGCATGTGTGTTGCGTCGTGTGCTGTGTGCCGCATGGGTGCGTGAGTGTTGTGTGCGTCCATGTGTACGTGTGAGTGTTGCATGTTGCATGCATGCATGCATGGGGCTTATTCCCTCCCATTGACATGTTCATATTTCAAGCTTCCTCTGTTCCCTCCATATGGTGATACTCCCTCTGTTCCCAAATACGGAGTAAAATCCTCCCTCTGTTCCCAAATACAGAGTAAAATCCTCGCTCTGTTCCCAAATCGGAGTCTTTGTCTTTCTAGAGATTTCAACAAGTGACTACGTACGGAGCAAAATGAGTGAAGTGAGCGTAGAGGCATAGGGATAATGTAGAAAGGAAGTATTCGCGATCCATTATTCCTCATCTCGGTCAGAGAGAACTATTCAACTAGTCTTCGCAGTGAAGTGACAATACACGCTGCAGCAGATGGGACACTTAATTAATAAGCTGAACTGGCGTGTTGGTGTTACTAAATCAACCTTACCCAGTACTGCCATCATGTTTGCCAGTAGAGCACGCTTCTGTCCTCCATTAACTGACATATGGGCCCTCTTGTGGTAGACCCACATGTCATCGGTGTAACTATTTACACTCCGAAGGACGGTATATCCTGGTAGTATTAGTAGAATTGAGATTTAATGCACTTTCTTCCCTGTCTTCCACTCTTCTTCCTCCTCTCTTCCCCATCATCGGCCGCACACCATTTCCCCCCGCTCACTGCTCGCCGGCCCACGCTATCTTCCTTGGTAGCTCGCGCGTACCATATCCCCCCGCTCACTGCTCGACCACACAAGGAGAAGCTTCTTCGCTCGCCCGCCCGAATCCACTTCCCCGCTGGCTCGCAGGCACCGAAAACCCCAATGGCGGAACCGACTAACACGCAGAGCTGTGATTGGAATTCCCTCCCTGATGTTCTCTTGGAGCAGATCTATAATCGTATGGACCTACTCAGGACCGTCCGTCTGGCCGCATGCTCAGTGTCTTTGTACCGTCTACTCGCCTGCAACCGGCAGGCTCTTTTCAAGACACCCTACTTGCTGATGCCCGATCCTCGCAGGTGGCCCAGACACCGACTTGACGATCCTACGGAGGTTGTCGTGGTGCCCTTTGACATGCTACCACTACCCGTCCACCTGTCCTTCATGCGCGGCCACTACTAGGTGGGCATGAAGGCCAACTGGATCGTCCTCATCCACCAATCCGGTAGTCCATGGCATCGCGTCGATATCTACACCCAGCGAGAGATCACCCTTCCATCTTTGGATACCGCCGCCATCGAGCCTCGCGGCCCGCCGGACACTCCTGCCTACTACGCACGAGACGCGTCGAGCTTTTGGCTCGACCTCTGTTTGCTGAAGGTTGTAATCTGCGAAGTGCCCACACCATCAGAAGACTACATGGATTACAAGCTCATTGCCGTGTACAACATGGGATTAGTCTATCTGGAATCCGGTCACCAGACATTGTTATGGCTCATCGCGTTCCTCTTCACCCAACACTTCTGTCTGATTGGCTGCCTATACTGGTGGAATCTATCGTCATGTAATTGTTCTATCTCATCTCATCTTTACCTTAAGAATACGACTGCCTGTTCATTATTACAAATTTAGAATATATAGTATGTCTATAACCACATCATTGCTATATGTTCCTCTCATTTCCTAGATTTTTATGACCACACATGTTATTGTTAGCGTTGATATGAGAACAATTGGTCTCTAATGATTGTTAGAATAGATATTATGAGTATAACCTCATGATTGCTATATGTTACTCTCATTTCCAGGATTTTTATAACAACGCTTAGAGTTGAAATGATAACTGTAGTAAGTGCTATGGTAGAATATGAGTAGGCCCTGTCATATCTGTTTTCCTCTCATTGTTACATAATGTTTGAACCATGATATATTGCTAGAATATAAAAGCCATTGGCTTATTTTTTTTTAACTTGGGGTATGATTATGACCACGGCATTGCAATTCTCTGTCTATGATATATTTCACTGTTATAATAATCTTAATTCCACACATACTCTGAACATGATTGTTTATTTTGTCCTTTTGGTCTCCAATTTGAATTGTTGCAACAGACGCCGTCTGCGCTGGCCTTCATGATTCGGGACACGGAATCATACCAGCTGATGGGTGGTGGTTTATCGCTCGTTCAGCTGACAGTGGTCATTTGATGCTCATTTGCATGTACCAAATTGACCAAACCATTTCATCAAACCAGATGCAGTACAATGTCTGGGGTGTTCGTGACATTGATGTCTATGGCTGCTTGGTGTTCGAGAAAGATCCCAGCTCCGTTGGGCCAGACGTATTCAACTGGAGGCGGGTTTACAGCCTCGGCAACCACTCCATGTTCCTCGGGCTCAATTATCCGATCATCCAACCAATCGTTGGTTATATCACCGGCGATGACTACCATGCTATGCAACTTCCATTCGCCAGGGGGGACCGTGTTTACACATCATACCATGGGTTTCATGAATCACCATATCCAGAGATTCGTCGACACAGCTTGTTGCCAGATAATCTTCAGTGTGTGAAAGGCATCAAGCTTCCATGCAATGGATGGCTTTTGCAAACCCGACATGCGGCGATGTGGTTCATGCCAACAACAAATATGCACAACTTGATTCCTACTGATATCTAGACTGAGCCATGTATTCTGCTGCTGTAGCACGACCCTCTTTTGTTGGATATTATGTATTGTTGTTAGTTTGAAGCACTCCTCTGGTTTGAAGGATAGATACCTTTCTGGGATCAAGTGTATCCTAACTCACATGTGCAGGATGTACTGATAATGATGATGGAGATGTTGTGCTGGTTAGGCTTCAAGTGCGTACTTGTTAGTTAAACCTATGGTTAAAATGTGACACTAAATATGACTAGTAAGTAGTATAGTAGCAGTACTAGTATACGTCGGTCAAATTATTCATCATGTCCACACATTGAATTGACATGACAACACGCTACGCGTGAGGTGACACAAGAATCCCGACGGCGTGTTTGGGTATTTTGGACTTCAGATTTGGAGTACCACTTATCTGTCGAAATATTTCATCACACTTAAAACAGTCGATTGATCATACATTGAGTACCATATAACTGGAATTAACCGATGCAAGTCGAAGAAGTATTGGCCGGTGCTGCCGGCTGGCGTCAAGTTCGATCCCACGGATCAGGAGCTGATCGAGCACCTTAAGGCCAAAGTGAGTGCTGACAGCGCGAGATCTCACCCTCTCATCGATTTGTTCATACCAACCATCGACAGCGAGCACGGCATAGGCTACACCCATCCTAAGAAACTTCCAGGTAAGACACCGATCGGCCGTCTACTTGCACAATCATATTCCTTTGTTTATAGCTCTATTTTTCTTTTTATACGCAGACCTGGTGAAGCAATTACAATTTGACAGTTAATAAAAAGTGAAACAAGTGACTACAACATGCCAAAGATGTTATGAAAATGCCAAATACGTACACTAAAACCAGTATTCGACAATACTGCAGGTATCACACTGAGTGGCCTAAGCAAGCATTTCTTCCAGCGCAATTCCAGGGCGTTCAAAAGGGGCACGTGGACGCATTGCAAGATACAGTCGGAGTGCGGCATGCGCGTGATGTGGCACAACACCGGCAATACCTTGCTGGTGATGGTCAACGGCCGACAGACGGGCAGCAAAAAGGTTCTGGTGCTGCACACCAACAAGAACTTCAACCAGCAGAGGACCAACTGGGTGATGCACCAGTACCACCTCGGGGACCTGGAGCAAGAGAAGGAGCGGGAGCTGGTCCTCTGCAAGATTTTCTACCAGACGAACACTAGGGCCAGGAGTAAAAAGATTATAAGTTAGTTTGGTATTGGTACTTGTACTACCTTGTCGTCCGCAAGTTGGTATTGTTGTTAACGATCTTTTGGTATGAACTTGGCATTTGCTTCCAACCATCATGCCGAGGGTCGACGTGGATATAAAGCTGAATCATTTGTTTCGAAACGAATTTTCAGGCACCTGATTTTTATTTGATGGGTAGCATAAGCACCTGCCGTTCGAATTCCCAGTTCTCCAAATTTTTTGAAACAAGTGCATGCACTTATTATCACGATGATAAAACAATATCCCTGCTGCATCCCAGTTATCAGTCTGTACTTGCAGAATTCTCACGTTTATTGAGCATGTATATTGTTTTTTCAGGTCGAGCAAGTTTCAACTGGGCTGTAGACTGCTCAGGCTTGGTTTTGTTTTTAACAGGCCCAGCCCATGATGACAACGGGGCACAAAGATCCAGCAGGTATCTACTGGCCTCTGGCCCGCTAGCGTTAGTTATATTTTGTCTTACAACATCCGCAGGCAGTTTTTTTACCGAATCAAACACACAGCCCAGTTCTATTTTCCTCTTGAAACGCATGTCCTACATCAGTTTTCTAATCTCTACCTATAGTTTTACTAGTTCATATACACGTATCATTATATTGAAAATACATAAAATTCCCTTTTAATATTTACGTCCTTATTTTTGTTGTTGTTTTCCCTCCCATCGGTGATTTTTTTTACCACTGGTAATCCCTTAAACCAACTCAATTGTCCCACGTCTTATTTGCTTACAAAAACAAAACGATTTTTTTGGAAAATCAATAAGTTCTTAAAAAATGTTTATCATTTCGGGATTACAAAAGTTCGGACTCCACCGAAATATGCAAAATAAGGTTGAACTTTTTGACCGTGGTCCTGGGCAGAAAATGGGATGTAATAAATTACTTAAGAATTAGCAAATGGGCTGCAAATTATTAAAAAATAACAAATGGGCTCTATGTTGTCTGCCACATATTTGGAGGCTGACTTGTGGGCCTACTAAGTTCATGCGTACACAAAGTTTCTCAAAAAAGAAACTTAGTCAACAATCGACTCTGCCAGCGTCACACCGTTATATGTCAATCTAACGGCAATCGTGCTTCTTCAGTCTCTGGTCTTCCTGCCCCAGCCGCCCAAACCAGCGCCGTCGGAACTGCCTGCTCCCGCCTCCCGTGGCCGGTTGTGCTGCCGGGCAGGCCTCACGGCCCCATCATATACCCGCATCCCTGGCATGTCTATCCCTCTACTCACCCACACCTACTATTATTTTTCGGCGACGGCAGCCGAACCAGTCAACCCTCATACTCTCCACCGCGAAGGCAGCCACTGTCGTGTCTTCCCCGGCTCCGTGTCGTTCCCTTCGTAGGCCTCGCTGTCGTCCACCGCCCTGGTGCTCTCGGCGCGGCGTGGTCAACGTGTTCAACGAACGACATCCATCGGAAGTGGACTGTACGTGGAGAGGCTGACAGCTGGGTCCACAGCCGCACACAAGGAAATGCCTCCTTATTACACGCAAAATAATGATTCCTCCACCTGACATCTGGGTCCCGCCGGAAGGGCCTCTGTATTTCATGAAAAAAATGTTCCCTCTGCTGACAGGTCGGACCCACCAACTATATCCACGCACGCAAGGAAGTTCCTCCTTATTGCGCTCAAAAAAATGAATACCCCCTGCCAACTGGGACCCACCACAGTGGGAGGCTGACTTGTGGGCCTACTAAGTTGATGGGGACGGGGGGCTTTCTCAACTTAGTCAATATATGAATGATTCTAGCTCCAGTGACCGTACGATGTCCATCCAACGGCCGTAGTGCTTCTTCAACCTCTGGTCTTCTTGCTCCAGCCGCCCAAACCAGCGCCGGTCATGCCGCGTGCTCCTGCCTCCCGTTGCCGGATGTGATACTGTGGAGGTCTCACCGCCCCTACTACTCCCACCGCTGGCCAT
Source organism: Aegilops longissima (assembly GCA_021605205.1). Lineage (NCBI taxonomy): Eukaryota > Viridiplantae > Streptophyta > Magnoliopsida > Poales > Poaceae > Aegilops > Aegilops longissima. The sequence continues at coordinate 150,249,798 of CM038680.1, forward strand.
GCCATCCCTCTACTCACCCACACCCCTTGTTATTCTGTGGTGACGACAGCCTCACACCGTAGCCGAACCAGTGAACCCTCGTACTCCTCTCTGCGTGGGCATCCACTGTCGCATCTTCCCTGGCTCTGCGTCGTCCCCTTCCCAGGCCTCGCCATCGTCCACCGCCTTGGTGCTCTCGGCGCGACGTGGTCAATGTGGTCAACGACCGACTTCCATCGGAAGAGTACTGTACATGGAGAGGCTGACAGCTGGGTCCACGGCAGCCGCTAGGAAGTGCCTCCTTATTACGCGCAAAATAATTATTCCTGCACCTGACAGCGGGGACCCACCGGACGGGCCATTGTATTTCACAAAAAAAATGTTTCCCTGACTGCTGGGACCCACCAGCTACATCTTCGCATGCAAGGAAGTGCGTGCGGGCAAAAAATGATTCACCCCCTGACTGCTGGGACCCACCTGCTATATCTTCGCACGCAAGGAAGTGCCTGACAGTCGGGACCCACCTGGTCGAAGCGTGCGTGGCGTTGTCATTCTGGTCGCGAACGGTATGCATATACATCTTGGTCGATGTAGAGCGCCGACGTGTCATAGTAGAGCGCGCATTTAGCATGTACACGCATGCACGGCGGCCGGTGTGCAAGAAAGAAAATCTGCCACGTCACGTACATACATCTGGCGGGGTCTCGAACGCCTACTCACGCATACATACGGCCAGGGCTCGTGTACATGGCTGGGTCGGAACGGAGAAACCGCGTCGTCGTCGTGTTCATGGGGAGGCAACGGAATGCGTCGTGTTCATCAAGAGGCAACGGAATGTGTGGGAGCCAACCGGCTTGGACAGAACAGCCGATGGAAACGAGGCCTGGCATACCGCACAATGGAGGAAATGGCCTTGTGTTCGACCGACCATGTTCGAAACGGGATCCTGTTCGTCGGTAGGGGTCTGGCGTACCGCAAAACGGAGGAAATGGACCTCCTACGGTCGAAACAGGGGTCCTGTTGATCGGGAGGGTGTGGCGTAGCGCAAAAGCGGAGGAAACGGACTTGTGTTGGGCGCCACGGTCAAAGCGGGGTCCTGTTCGCCGGGAGGGTGTGGCATGCCGCAAAACAGGACTCCACGAGATCTGTTCATCTCCACCGTCGACCCCTCCAACCTCCACAGACTCTTGTTCATCCACCGTCGACCTCCTCCACCTCCACCGCATTTGTTCATCCACGTGCTCCTGTTCATCCAGCCTCCACCGCGCGCTACTCCACCGGCTACTATTCAACCAGGCCTCTCCATGGGTTCCTGTTCAACCACCCCTCCACGAGCTACTGTTCATTCAGCCCTCCACCATCTACTATTCATCTAGCCCTCCACGGGGTGGTCCTGTTCATCCAGCCCTCCACGGGGTCCTGTTCATCCAGCACCAACCAGCTCGATCGATCGGGGTCTTGTTCATCCAGAGGAAACACCACGGGGTCCTGTTCATCCACCCCCACCGGGAACTTTTCATCCAAACCCCCCAGCAACGCTCACTGTTCATCCAGAGGCAGCATCAATCAGCTTCAGTTAGCAGTAGTAGCGAAGGAATCGCTCGATCGGGTTCAGTTAACAGCCATCGATCGATCGCTCGGGTTCACTAACACGTAGCCTGCAGTGCAATCACTCGGGTTCAGTTAGAGCCCAACGCCTCGCACCCACGTGCGTGCGTGTATGAGAGAAACTCGCGTCGCTCGGCCCCAACCACCCACCGTAACCGGGAACACCCGATATTTTCCTCGCCCTCGCTTCTACCATGGTTTTTTCCGTCATGGACGGCCCAAAGAATGTCATGCAGCTGCGCCTCCGGCCCACCCAGGACGAAAAGCCCATTTTCTGTCATGATTTTTGGCCATAGAAGTAGGAGCCCACCACATCTATGATGATACCGGGTTTTGTCACAATTATCGCCATAGAAGTGTCATAAGTATGACAGAAAAAAATTCGTTTGGCCCAAAATGTCACTGATGTGTCTTTTTTTTGTAGTGATACTTACTGGAAAAATCTATTAGTCATCGAAACAAAGTACTACGAGCATGCTCTTAGGGGGATAGATTGGTAGGAAAAGACCATCGCTCGTCCCCGACCGCCACTCATCAGGAAGACAATCAAAAAATATCTCATGCTCCAACTTTGTTACATAACGGTTCACCATAAGTGCATGCTACGGGACTCACAAACCTCAACACAAGTATTTAACAAATTCACAACTACTCACTAGCATGACTCTAACATCACCATCTTCATATCTCAAAACAATCATAAGGAATAGAATTTCTCATAGTATTCAATGCACTTTATATGAAAGTTTTTATTATATCCCTCTTGGATGCTATCATATTAGGACTAAATTCATAACCTAAGAAAATTAGCATGCTGTTTAGAGACTCTCAAAATGATATAAGTGAAGCATGAGAGTTCAACAATTTCTTTAAAATAAAACTACCGTCGTGCTCTAAACAGATATAAGTGAAGCACTAGAGCAAATGACAAACTACTCCAAAAGATATAAGTGAAGCACAATGAGTAGTCGAATAATTATGTAACTATGTGAAGACTCCTTCTCATACACAAAATTTCAGATCTTAAGTACTTTATTCAAACAGCAAGCTAAACGAAATAAAATGACATTGCAAGGACAGCACATATCACGTGAAGAAGCAAAACTTAGGTTCAACCAAAACTTACCGATCATTGTTGAAGACGAAAGATGAGATGCCAACCGGGGCATCCCCAAGCTTAGTTGCTTGAGACTTCTTAAAATATTAATTAGGGATGCCTTGGGCATCCCCAAGCTTGAGCTTTTGTGTCCCCTTAATTCCTTTCATATCGCGGTTTCCCTAAATCTTAAAACTTCATGCACACAAAACACAACAAGAACTCGTGAGATAACTTAGTACAAATCAACGCAAAACCTTATCATTATCTACTGTAGAAAATCACTAAAGTTATTATTTGACATTGCCTACTCAATGCATCTGCATATTTAATACTCCTATCGTCAAATAGACTCATTAAACAAGCAAACTGTAACACCCCGGAAGTAACTTTCCATATTTGTAACTCCAACTCTTGCCATTTTCGGCATTGTTATATGATATTCCCTCCGTGGTTGGGTTTTTCTTCTTTTTGCATTTTGTCTATGTCATGCATTTTTATCATGTCATCATGTGCATCGCATTTGCATACGTGTTCGTCTCATGATTCCGAGCATTTTTCCCGTTGTCCGTTTTGCAATCCGGCACTCCTATCTTCCCCGGCGGTCCATTTTACGTTTTTTCGTGTGCGGGTACTAAACCTTCTCGAAATGGACCGAGGTTTGTCTAGTGGCCTTGGTATACCACCCGTAGACCACTGGTCAAGTTTCGGGTCATTTGGAGCTCGTTTGGTACTCCAACGGTTAACCGCACTCTCGCAAAGGCCTCTTTTAAGTTGCAGCCCAACACCCCTTCAAAACAGCCCAATAACCCATCTAAGTCACTTCCATGCTCTCCTTCGTTCGATCACGATCGTGTGGGCGAAAACTACACCTCATTTGGACTCTCCTAGCTCCTCTATGCCTATTTAAGCAAACCCCCTCCAACCGGACCATCCTTCCCGAAACCTAATTTTCCTCGCGCCCGCGCGGACGTGTCCGCCCGGCGCGGACACATCGCCCGCCCGCAGCCAGTGGCAGGCCGCCACCTGTCCGCGCCGCCGCCACAGCCGCCCGCCAGCCAGCCCAAAGGCGCGCCGCATAGCCCAGCGCCGCCTTCGCCCGCCCTCCTCGGCCGCCCTCGCGCCACCTCGGCCGCCCGGCCGGCTTCGCCGCCGCCCGCCACGGCGGCGCGCGCCGCCTCTTCGCCAGCGCCGCCCGCGCCCTTCGCCCAGCGCCCGATCCGTAGCGCCGCCATCCACCGAGCACCGTAGGCCTCGCCGACCCCGGCCGCCGCGCTCCTTCCTCGCCGGCCACCGCCCACCGGAGCCCCGGCCACCTCCTCCTCCTCGCCGCGGACTCCAGCGAACCTCTCCGCCGCCGCCGCGTCCCGATCGTGTCGGGAGCCCGATCCGGCCTCGGTTCCCGCGCGTTGACCTCTCTCCCCCCTCACTTTCTCTAAGTCTTTTCATATCCATGATTTTTGTTGCATTTTCAACGTGCTGTAACTTTGTCATCGTAGATCCATTTTGCACGTATAATATGTCAAAATGTTCGTCTCGAAGAGTAGATCATTTCATCCCATTGCACCATTTTCATTTGAGCTCATCTTGATGCCCGAAATGCTGTTGGAAGAGTGCTATGTGTTGATAGTTTCTGTTTCGTAACAGAACTTGCACTTTTGTTATTTTTGCCATGATTAATATGTGCACCCTATGAATTTGAGTCCTACATGTGTTTTGTAAAATGCCATGCCATCTTTCCAGGGGTGTATGCCATGTATTTTTGTGATCTATGTGGTGACTAGCACAAGGATGCAAAGTAGGTGTCCTGATGTTGCTGATTTCAGCCCTGTTTTAGCTGATTTTGATGCCATGTAAACTTGATGCTACCAAGAGATCTATGCATATTTTGAGATAATTCAGTAAGGGTGTTTTGTAAAACATGTCTTGCTCTATCCATCCATGCCTTTGTTTGCAATTATGGAGTGCCATATCTTGAGTCAATCGAGCTCTACTTTTGCTATCAAATGTTTCCTGGCAGATTGTATACATGTTATTCAATTTTGCCTAGCTTGTTGTGGTTGATCCATTTATGCTATGTTATTGTTCTTGCCATGTATGTCTTCTATGTCATGTCTGCTTGATGTATGTATGCTTAGTTTTTCATATAAGGCTCTGTAGTGAGTGCATCGAGCTTGTAAACATGCCTACTCGTTATCAGTTTTTGACAGGCCATGTTGCTGAATCTGTTAACGAGACTTTCAATTTTGACATGGGTTTTACTATATTTTCTAGTCCATTTTGGCTTATGGTCAGTAAGGGACTTTTGTTCTAGGCTTTGAGTAGATTCATGCCATGCCATGTTTTGCTATTTTAAGTTCCTGTAGCATGTAGTTTTGTTGCTCTGAACATTGCAACCTGATGCTGTTTTTGCCATGTCCAGCCTGATATTTTGTGCACTTTTGCCATGCTTGTTTGAACCTGTTATGTTGTGAACTAGCCGTAGCTCAGTGCTCATCTTTTGTCGAGCATCTTGTGTAGATCACTGCCATGTGCTTTGTTGATACGTTTGGGTGCAGTAGCTTAATTAATTGTTGCTTGCTAAGTGGCATCATGCTGTTAATGGCAGATTTGTGCCATTCTTGTTTTGCTTGTCATTTTCAAACCGTGCATCCGTTTCCGGTGATCTTTATATCGATTTCAACCGAAATCATCTCATCTTTCCAGTGGCATACTTGGTTTGCCAAGTTGATGCCTGGTTCATCATTTACCTTCCGGAGCGCACATAAGCATTGCATATCACATCTCGCATATCATGCATGTTTTTGCATCGTGTTGATTGTGCTTTGCACCGTGATTTATTGTGGTTCCTTTGTTTGTGTTGTTGCTTTGGGTAGAGTCGGGAGACGAGTACGTGAACGAGGAGCCTGTTGAGAACGCTTACGAGGATCAAGCTTTCGACAACTCTGAGAACATTGCAGGCAAGATGACCATACCCTCGAAATCACTTCTATCTTTGCTATGCTAGTTGCTCGCTCTTTTGCTATGCCTATGCTGCGATGCCTACCACTTGCTATATCATGCCACCCATATTGCCATGTCAGCCCCTAACCATCCTTTCCTAGCAAACCGTTGTTTGGCTATGTTATCGCTTTGCTCAGCCCTCTTATAGCGTTGCTAGTTGCAGGTGAAGCTGAAGTTTGTTCCTTGTTGGAACATGGAGATGTTGTTCCTTGTTGGAACATGTTTACTTGTTGGGGATATCACAATATATATATATCTGCTATAATTAATACATCTATATACTTGGTAAAGGGTGGAAGGCTCGGCCTTATGCACAGTGTTTTGTTCCACTCTTGCCACCCTAGTTTCCGTCATACGGTGTTATGTTCCTTGATTTCCCGTTCCTTACGGTTGGGTGATTTATGGGACCCCTTGACAGTTCGCTTTGAATAAGACTCGTCCAGCAAGGCCCAACATTGGTTTTACCATTTGCCACCTAAGCCTTTTCCCCGGTTTTCGCGAGCCGAGGGTCATCTTTATTTTAACCCCGGACCAGTGCTCCTTCGATTGCTGGCCGAACTAGAGTGTTGTGCAGCGCCCCTCAAGGCAACTTGAGGTCTGGTTTTAGTTGTATGGACTGCTCATCCGGATGTGCCACGAGAACGAGATATGTGCAGCTCCTATCGGGATTTGTCGGCACAATCGGGCGGCTTTGCTGGTCTTGTTTTATTGTTTGTCGAAATGTCTTGTAGTCCGGGATTCGAGATTGATCGGGTCTTCCCAGTAGAAGGAATATCCTTCGTTGACCGTGAGAGCTTATAATGGGCTAAGTTGGGACACCCTGCAGGTAATATCTTTCAAAGCCGTGCCCGCGGTTATGAGGCAGATGGGAATTTGTTAATGTCGGTTGTAGAAAACCCAAAGTTGACCTCAATTAAAATACACATCAACGGCGTGTGTAACCGTGATGGTCTCTTCTCGGGGTCCGGGAAGTGAACACGATGTTGGAGTTATGTCGGCGTAAGTAGTTCAGGATCACTTCTTGATCGCTACTAGCTTCACGACCGTGCTTTGCTCCTCTTCTCACTCTCTTTTGAAGTAGCCACCATATATGCTAGTCGCTTGCTGCAGCTCCACTTTACTACTCTGTCCTTCCTATAAGCTTAAATAGTCTTGATCTCGGGTGTGAGATTGCTGAGTCCCGTGACTCACAGATACTTCAAACACAGTTGCAGGTTCCGACGATGCGGTCAGTGACTCAACCGAGCTCAAGTGGGAGTTCGACGAGGAACGTGGTCGTTACTATGTGTCTTTTCCAGATGATCAGTAGTGGTGCCCAGTTGGGACGATTCGGGGATCTGTGTAGCAGTTGGGGTATCTTCTTTTATTTTGGTTCCATAGTCGGACCTTGAGTGTACTCTGAATGATGGATGTTTATTTATGTACTGTGTGAAGTGGCGACTGTAAGCCAACTATGTATCTTTTTCCCTTAATTATTACATGGGTTGTGTGAAGATTACCTCACTTGCGACATTGCTTTCAATGCGGTTATGCCTCTAAGTCGTGCCTCGACACGTGGGAGATATAGCCGCATCGGGGGCGTTACACAAACATATGCAAACAATGCAAACATAACAGCAATCTGTCTAAATAGAACAGTCTGTAAAGAATGCAAGAGCAATCATACTTCCCTAACACCAAAAATTCTGAAATTTACCACACTTCAGAAAAATTGTTGTTACTCGTTGTGTAAAAATTTCAAGATTTTATCATGTTCTGACTATTCACAAATATTCAAAACATATCAGCAAACTTACTGTTTTTAAAATAGCAACATATGGACTTGCAAAATAAGCATGGTAAAGGCTATACTTGACCTTTTTATTGAACTAAAAGATGTAAAAATTACTCTAAGTGACAACAAGCAAATCCTAATAAAATAAAATAATGCTCCAAGCAAAACACATATCATGTGCTGAATAAAAATATAGCTCCAAGTAAGGTTACCAATGGACGAAGACGAAAGAGGTGATGCCATCTGGGGCATCCCCTAGCTTCAGCTCTTGGTTGTCCTTGAATATTACCTTGGGGTGCCTTGGGCATCGCCAAGCTTAGACTCTTGCCACTCCTTATTCCGCAGTCCATCGAAACTTTACTCAAAACTTGAAAACTTCATAACACAAAACTTAATGGAACTTTGTGAGATTGGTTAGTATATAAAGCAAATCTTTCACTTCGATACTGTCAAGACAAGATTCATAATTTTTCTCACATGATGCCTACTGTACCCTATCATTTCTAAAATTTATATTAAGCAATATAAGCCATAGAAACTAGAAAACAAGCAAACTATGCATCAAAAACAGAATCTGTCAAAAACAGAACATTCTCTAAAGATCTGAATTGAAATCACACTTATGTTACTCAAAAAATTCTAAAAAATTAGGACAACGTAGAAAATTAGTATATCAATATACTGTAGAATTTTGAGAATTTTTCGATGCTCTAGTGATTTTTAACAATTCTGTGACTGGGCCCAAAAGTTTCTGTTTTTGGACAGAATTGAATCAACTATCATCCACACTATCCCAAAGGCTTTACTTGGCACTTTATTGAAACAAAAGCTATAAAACATGATTAATATAGTAGCTTCATCATGTTAACATGCAAGAACAGTCGGTATAAGTGTTGGGTTGTCTCCCAACAAGCGCTTTTCTTTAATGCCTTTCTAGCTAGGCATGATAATTTCAATTATGCTCGCACAAAAGTAAGGAATTGAAACGCAAAGAGAGCATCATGAAACATATGTAGCAAGCACATTTAAGTCTAACCCACTTCCTATGCATAGGGATTTTGTGAGCAAACAACTTATGGGAACAAGAATCAACTAGCATAGGAAGGCAAAACAAGCATGACTTCAAAACTTTCAACACATAGAGAGGAAACTTGATATTATTGCAATTCCTACAAGCATATATTCCTCCCTCATAAAAATTTCAGTAGCATCATGAATGAATTCAACAATATAACTATCACATAAAGCATTATTTTCATGATGCATAAGAATATAATTTTTATTACTCTCCACATAAACAAATTTATTCTCATGAATAGTAGTGGGAGCAAACTCAACAAAATAACTATTATATGAGGCATAATCCAATTGAAAATTAAAATCAAGATGACAAGTTTCATTGTTATCATTATTATTTATAGCATACATGTCATCACAATAATCATCATAGATAGCAACTTTGTTCACATAATCAATTGGAACCTCTTCCGAAATAGTGGATTCGTCACTAAATAAAGACGTGACCTCTCCAAATCCACTTTCATAAATATTATGAAAAGATTCAACACCCTCCAAAATAGTGGGATTATTACTTCCTAAAGTTGACACTCTTCCAAACCCACTTTCATCAATATAATCATCATAAATAGGAGGCATGCTATCATCAAAATAAATTTGCTCATCAAAACTTGGGGGACAAAAAATATCATCTTCATCAAACATAGCATCCCCAAGCTTGTGGCTTTGAATATCATTAGCATCATGGGTATTCAAAGAATTCATACTAACAACATTGCAATCATGCTCATCATTCAAAAATTTAGTGCCAAACATTTTATAAACTTCTTCTTCTAACACTTGAGCATAATTTTCCTTTCCATCATTTTCAAGAAAGACATTATAAAGATGAAGCATATGAGGCAACCTCAATTCCCATTTTTCTTGTAGTTTTCTTTTATAGACTAAACTAGTGATAAAACAAGAAACTAAAATATTTGATTGCAAGATCTAAAGATATACCTTCAAGCACTAATCTCCCCGGCAACGGCACCAGAAAAGAGCTTAGTTCACGGGGTGTGAGTGCCGCTTACCTAGCCTCCCCAGCAACGGCGCCAGGAAAGAGCTTGATGTCTACTATTCAACCTTCTTCTTGTAGACGTTGTTGGGCCTCCAAGTACAGAGGTTTGTAGGACAGTAGCAATTTTCGCTCAAGTGTATGACCTAAGGTTTATCAATCCGTGGGAGGCATAGGATGAAGATGGTCTCTCTCAAACAACCCTGCAACCAAATAACAAAGAGTCTCTTGTGTTCCCAACACACCAAATACAATGGTAAATTGTATAGGTGCACTAGTTCGGCGAACAGATGGTGATACAAGTGCAATATGGATGGTAGATATAGGTTTTTGTAATCTGGAAATATAAAAACAGCAAGGTAACTAGTAACTAAAGTGTGCGAAAACGGTATTGCAATGCTTTGAAACAAGGCCTAGGGTTCATACTTTCACTAGGCAAGTTCTCTCAACAATGATAACATAATTAGATCATATAGTAATCCCTCAACGTGCAACAAAGAGTCACTCCAAAGTCACTAATAGCGGAGAACAAACAAAGAGATTATTGTAGGGTACGAAACCACCTCAAAGTTATTCTTTCTGATCGATCTATTGGGCTATTCCTATAAGTGTCACAAACTGCCCTAGAGTTCGTACTAAAATAACACCTTAAGACACACATCAACCAAAACCATAATGTCACCTAGATACACCAATGTCACCACAAGTATCCGCGGGTTTGATTATACGACATGCATCACACAATCTCAGATTCATCTATTCAAACCAACACAAAGAACTTCAAAGAGTGCCCCAAAGTTTCTACCGAAGAGTCAAGACGAAAACGTGTGCTAACCCCTATGCATAAGTTCACAAGCTCATAGAACCCGCAAGTTGATCATCAAAACATACGTCAAGTAGATCACATGAATATCCCATTGTCACCACAGATAAGCACATGCAAGTCATACATCAAGTGTTCTCAAATCCTTAAAGACTCAATCCGATAAGATAACTTCAAAGGGAAAACTCAATCCATTACAAGAAGGTAGAGGGGGAGAAACATCATAAGATCCAACTATAGTAGCAAAGCTCGCGGTACATCAAGATCGTGCCAAATCAAGAAACACGAGAGAGAGAGAGAGAGAGAGAGAGAGAGAGAGAGATCAAACACAGAGCTACTGGTACATACCCTCAGCCTTGAGGGTGAACTACTCCCTCCTCGTCATGGAGAGCGCAGGGATGGTGAAGATGGCCACCGGTGATGATTTCCCCCTTCAGCAGGGTGGTAGAATAGGGTCCCGATTGGTTTTTGGTGGGTACAGAGGCTTGCGGCGGCGGAACTCCCAATCTAGGTTTCTTTTCCGGGGTTTCTGTATTTATAAGAATTTTTGGCGTCGGTTTCAAGTCAGGGGGGTCCACGAGGAGCCCACAACGTCGGAGGGCGCGCCCGGGGGGTAGGGCGTGCCCTCCACCGTTATGGAGGCCTTGTGGCTCTTCTGTCCCAACTTTTTTGCTTCGGGGGCTTCTTCTGGTCCATAAAAATCACCGTAAATTTTTAGGTCAATTGGACTCTATTTAATATTCCTTTTCTGCAAAACTGAAAAATAAGGAAAAACAGAAACTGACACTGTTCTCTAGGTTAATAGGTTAGTCCAAAAATCATATAAAATAGCATATAAATGCATATAAAACATCCAAGATGGATAATATAATAGCATGGAACAATATAAATTATAGATATGTTGGATACGTATCAGTGCCTCCTTATTTCAAGCCAGAAAAATGGATCCTCCTAATGGATTTCTGACATCCGGTTCCCATACCATTGTCAACATAGTCAATAAACGACAGAATTGCACAACGAGCGGCTGACACGAGGGGCCCAGTAGCTTGCCAGTTTTTTAAGGGAATTAGCTTGCCCAGTTGTCTTTGTTTTGAGACGGAAGCAGGGTGTCAACTGGGTTGTGCGGGGCACTCTGGCCTGTCTAGCCAGCCTTTTCTTTTATCTTTACCACAAGACCAGCCCAATAGTTTTTTTTCTTTCTGAAAATGGCTAGCCCGGTTTTTTTGTTCTTTTGTAGAATACCCAACCGAGGCCTACTTGCATTGTTAGCCCTGCTGGGCTGCAAATCTTTCAAGACAAGAAAATGGGCTATCAGTAATGAGAAATGGGCTATACATTTTTAAAACAAATCAAACTGGCAATTGGTTTCAAATTTCTCTTTTTTTCATTTCGAGATTTTAAATTCCATTGATTTTTATGCCTGGACAATTATTTGGATTTTATAACTATATGAATTTATTTTTCAAATTAGTTTGAATGTGACTCGAAATGTCGGGATTAAAAATATTAGACCACACCGAAATATGCAAAATTTCGTATAATTTTTAACCATGGCCACAATATGGGCTGTAATGCTAATAAAAAGAAGATGGGCTCCAAAAAAATCCTTAAGAATTAGCGAATGGGCTGTAAATTATTAGAAATAATGTCAGATGGGATGTATGCTGTTTTCCACACATTTGAGGCTGACTTGTGCGCCTACTATAGGTTGACACGTACGCTTTCCTAAAAATAAGGTCGAGGCACACGCAACGCCGTGTCAACTTAGTCAACACATGAGAGCGGTGACTGTTAGATGTACATCCAACGGCCATCGTGCTTCTTCAATCTCTGCTCTTTCTGCTCCAGCCGCTCAAACAAGCGCCGGCGGGATTGCATGCTCCCCCCTCCCGCGGCCGTCTATGCTACCATGCGGGCCTCACCGTGTGGCGACCGGATTTTCAGGATATAATTTCCAGAAAATGGCCCATGTGCTCACCAGCCCCAGGATTACTGTTAGCTGATGAGGCACCAACTTGATACAGAAATTCCAAGCAAAATTACAAAATATGTGGTACAAGACCATTCTGGCTGGTGAGTACAACAAATGGTTTCCAGTGGTTGATGGCGAAAGCGGTTTGTGGATCATCGGCGTCTATGTGACTCCATTTCCCACAGAACAGTGACCAGGTTAACTCTTATCTTGAGTCTTCTATCACCATTGCTTAGGTTCCGGGGTTGTCATCACGGTCGCTCCTCTCCAGCATAAGAAATCTGGCCAAGACAATAGCGAGGACAAGCCAGGTGAGTACTTTGAATGTACTCGCAAACATTATGAACACAGGTATAATGTAACAACCGATAATCAGGCTTTGGAAATATTCTATGATCACAACGTCAGTCATAAAAAATAAATAAATTCCTTGATGTATGCAGGCAGGTTATTAACGTGTAACGATGAGTATGTAATGACAGAGTAGGAATAAAGTGCACCATTCGGATGTCTGAACCAACGTCTCGAATTGATGGTAAATAACAAGCATGCCTCAGTCGGGCGTCTGAGCGACACCACATAAAGGGCTTATAAAGTAAAATAGATATCAAGCATGCCACAGTCGGGCGTCTCAGTGACACCACATAAAGGGCTTATAAAGTAAAATAAATATCAAGCATGCCACAGTCGGGCATCTCAGCGACACCACATAAAGGGCTTATAAAGTAAAATAGATATCAAGCATGCCACAGTCGGGCGTCTCAGCGACACCACATAAAGGGCTTATAAAGTAAAATAAATATCAAGCATGCCACGATCAAGGCGTCTCAAATGACACCACATAAAGGGCTTATAAAGTAAAATAAATAACAAGCATGCATGATCAGGCGTCTCAGCGACACCACATAAAGGGCTTATAAAGTAAATGAATAACAAGCATGCCACAGTCGGGCGTCTCAGCGACACCGCATAAAGGGCTTATAAATAATCACAGTGAATACCCAGGAGGTAGAACCGTCCCAGGGATACTCAATAATTCAATTAATATAATGGGTTAGTCCACAACAAATAATAGTCATGATCATCATAAGTCACAAGTCATGATCCCAGTTCTGGTTTAACTGTTTCTCCTCCGAAGACCGACACTAAGACCGAGACTTGACCCATCCCAGACTGTAATCCTTAACCATGGACACGGCTATTCGAATAGGTTTAATCTCTGCAGAGGGTGTACTCTCTACCCACGAGTAACGGATTGCTTTAGTCCATCGGGACTAATTCCGTCTACGGCCTTTTAGTTGAAAACACACCTAACTTGCACACACCAGCTTAACTTACCGGTGTCTGGAAATCACCCAATACACCCGTTAAGCAAAACTCTAAGAGGGAGGCTACAACCTTGACGTAGCATGGGATCACAAAATTTATACCGCGCGCAAACTAGGGGAGCTACCCCTTCGGCTACAACTGAAACACCCATGCCCCCGGGTCAGGTGGCATGCCTACCGGATGCCTCCGGTATCTTCCACCATGGCCTCTCTGTATGGTGTGTGCTAGGAAAGGGGTTGGCAACTTACTGAACCGTACCCTACGTATGGCAGGGACAAGTGGTAGTACGAAACATGTATGGGGGTTATCGGAACAAGACTCGATCTATGGTCGACTCAGGAGGTTTAAGTATTCCCTGCATGATTAGCATAACGAATATATTTCATCCAACAGATAGAATCACCACTCATCATACCTCTCATGCCATGCCGGACACACTCGTCTCGACGAGGAACTAGGGACAATCTGGGGTCTACCCAAGACAGAGACTTTCCCGTCTTCCTTCCGGTAGGCACGAAAGGCATACGAGGATGATCATTATCACAAGCATGTCTATTTCCAACAAGAAGTAAATTTCAAATAAGCATTTATGCAAACGATCACATCACCACATAAAATAACTAGTTCCACGTATTGAGGTGGTGCCATAATCGTGTCAAACAATGCATGCAAAAATATTATGCCAGGGTTCAGAATGCTTGCCTTCAAGGTGTGGAAAGGCAGGGTGCACCCCAAAACTTTTGAAAGTTTGCTCCTCTCTCTCCAAAACCCTATTGTAAAATATTTTTGAATCAACACACATTCCAAAACAGCACAAAAAAGTAGTCTGAATTTTTTTCAAATAAATCTTAAAATAAACTAGACAGAATTTGAGAGATGTAGGAAAAAGAATCAATTCATTTGGAGTTATATTTAAAAAGTTATAGCCGGTCAAAGTTTAGTCAATATTCTGGTTTTTAAAATAAAACAGAAAAAGAAAAAAACGCTTTGAATTGAACACGTCGAACACGTACTTTGGAATTACGTTTCCACTTAAGTCAGCGTGGACTACGAGGGGAGTCGCTGATAGTGGGTCCAGGGGGCCCACTAGTCATGTTTGACTAGTCTCCCCTCCCTCCTCTTCTCCTGCCCGAGCAGAGGCGGGACTCCGGCGATCGTCGCCGGCGAACGGGGTTCCTCACGGGGAGCTAAGGACGGGGATGGATCCGCTGATCAGTGGCGGTCCTCCCGGTGGTCGTAGGGTCATCGGAGGTGGAGGAAATCACCGGCGGTGAGCTCTGCGGCGGAGGAAAGCTTCGGTGGATTTGAGCATTCGGGCTAGGGTGATGCTCCATCGTCGTTTGGGGCCTGGGCGGCTCCGCAAGACGGTGTGGAGCAGAGTGGTGGTGATGGAATGGTGCGGGAGGCTCTAGTAGTGCCGGTGTGAACCGGGACGTGGCGGCGGCTGAACCGGCCGGAGTTGGGGAAGATGGTTTCCCCCCGACGATTGCGGGCTGTGGGGGTGCCATGGGGGTGGCCTGAGGTCGACTGCGTCTTAAAATGAGTTCGGGGTCCTCCTTTGTAACTCCCTCAGTGTCATGCTACAGTAATCCCCTGTTAATGGTGCTAGGTCACCATGCTTACTGAGCTAATTATCACTTGATGAAAAATCAAAGTCAAATTCAAATTCAAATTATGAGGGGAATTCAAAATTTCTCAAACATGAATACAAAAATGTTCATCATGTGCCAAATATTCCACAACTAATATTGGTGGTGAACCAACATTTTTGCAAAGGGTTTAAGTGGCCTAAACTACTTAAAATAGTGACCTAAGCAATAATTAAATGCCCTTTTTAATTTATAAAATTGGCAACTACTCCAAAAGCCTCCCAACCTTTTTGAGGCAGTGCACTTTAATTCTTTGAGGTTGCTTTGGCTAGTGGCATAATTTTTGCAAAGTCAATTGTGGCTAAAAGAAAATGCAAAAGCTGCTGGAAAAGAAAAAAGAAAAAACAACAAAAAGAAAAAAAAAGAAAAGGAGAAGTAGAGGGGAGAGAGAGGCCCTCTGCCTCACTCAGGCTTCGGCCCACCCGAGCCAGCTGGCCCAACAGGCCGGCCCACACCCCCCTGGGCCGTCGCTCTCCCCCTTCCCCTGTTCAACTGACCAAGGGCGGGCGCCCGCGCGTCGCCACCGGACCACCTCGCCGTCGACGGGAGGGGATAAGGCCGCCCCGACGCCTCGGCCCCCTCGCCTCCCACTTGCCCACTTGCCCCCTTTCTCTCTCTCTTCTCTCGCCCACGCGCTCGCTCCGCCCCTCCTCTCCTCCAGATCCACGGCCCGAGCGCAGTCGCCGCCGCCCTCCGTCATTGTCGCGGCCACCGGCGGCCCCGCGCCCGCTGACCTTGACGGTGAGCTCTGCCGTCGTCCTCTCCATCGACCGGTGGCCTCAGCTGGAGTTGGGGAGCACCGAAGCGCCGGATCCCTTTCGTCCACGTCTCCGTTCGTCGCCGCCCTTCTTCGTCTCCGGCGCCGTCTCTGCTGCTACTAAGCCTCCGAGGGCCACCGTGCGTGCCGCAAGGTGAGCCCCTTTTCCTCCCCCTCTCTTTTGCTCCCGTACGCGCCTAGAACGGCTGGACCCGCCATGGCCGAGCCGAGCTCCGCCGAAGAGCTCGTTGCCGTCGTTGTGACCGTCGACACGCTCGCCTGAGCTCACAGTTGTGTTCCTGGGGTTCCCAGGAGCCCAACGCGCACGCGCACGCTCCCTCCCGTGCCTCCTAGCATCGTCCCCGATGAGCTCCGGAATGCATCGCCGCGGAGCTTCGCCCCGCCGCGAGCTCGGTGACCTTTGGTCCGGGCTCAAGCCGTTGGACTCGCCGCACCACGGGATCCTCCCGGCCTTTCCTTTCGTTCCATAGCACGCTGCTTCGCCTTCGCCATCACACGCCCGAAGCTCGTCGCCGCCTTTCTCGTCGCCGGCGATGCTCCGGTCGTCCCCGACGCCGGTGATCGTCACCATCGTGTGCGCGGCGCCGGGCCGCGCCCTTAGGTCCAAGCCGTAGGTCCGGAGGCCCCCTGTAGCGCGGCCCCGGCCAACTCCGGCGAGGCGCCGCCGTCGCCTTGGTCGCCGGAGCCCTCCCCGGCGCAGCCGCCAACATGGATGCGTGGGCCCCATCACCTGAGTCACTGACGCTAGGCCCAGCGGGTCCCAGTTGACTGGGTTGACCCAGTCAACTGCTGACTGGCAGCCCGAGAGAGCGGCGACATCTGGGCCACACCGCGTAATTAGCTTAACCAATGTTTTATTAATCAAAACCTAATTAGCTGCATTTTAGAGACTGACATGTGGGGCCCAATTGCTAACTAACACCTGTTCAGTTAAAATAACCCCACTGTTAGCCCTCTCTCTATGACATGTGGGACCCACTGGTCAGTTTGACCAGTCAGCGGGTCTGTTGACCTGCTGATGTCATGCTGACACTCTGCTGGCGTCATATTTCATTTTCTGTTAATTTAAATAATTCCATAAAATGGTTTAATCTTTGAAAACTCATAGAAAATAAACCGTAACTCGGATGAAAATGTTTTTTATATGAAAGTTGCTCAGAAAAATCCAACGTATCCGAATACGTGGTCCGTTCATCTGTCACATGCACTTACAATGCTGAACATGGAACTTTCCCCCTCTTTTCCTTTGTCCGGAATCCACCTAAAGTCGGGAATTCACCCTCGGATGTTTCCCCCCTTGGTCTGCAACGTGTAGTACCGCGTTAGAGCACGCTTAGCTCTACGTATCGTCATGTCATGCTTAGTGTTACCTCTGTTTGCTATGTATTTTCTGTTTCTTCCCCCTCTTCTCTCCGGTAGACCCCGAGGCCGCTGATGCCCCGGTGATCGACTACGTCGTCGACAACGACCCCTCCTTGCCAGAGCAACCAGGCAAGCCCCCCCTTTGATCATCCCGATATCGCCCATTCCATTCTCTCATGCTTGCATTAGATTTTGCTACTGTTATTGATTGCTCCTATTCTGAGGCATAGCCTGCTTTTGTATCTGCTGTTGTTTCCTTACCTGCTTATCCTAAACTGCTTAGTATAGGTTGGTTAGTGACCCATCAGTGACCCCCACCTTGTCCTTGTTGCCCCTGCTTCATCATTGAAGACCCGATCAACGGGATCGAAGACCAGGCCCCGACACCGCACATCACTTCCCCTTAGTTGGTTGACACTATTGGGTTACTATCGAGTACCGGGGTGAGACCTCATCAACACTTCGATGTTAACCCCAGAGTGTAGTTATTCGATGCGTGGTCATCGAGGGTGATTTCCTCTTTAACCACTTCGATCGACTCGTCGTGCAACCCCTCAAGTGTGGACCTCGGGGTGAATCCTCTTACGTTCACCTTGATGACTACATCGAGTGGAATTCACGGGGTGATTCCTCGGGTTTTCCCTTGATGTTTAGCCACACGGTTACTATGATTACTATGACTTTACACCGAGCCATGTTACTAAAGGCGGATTGACCACGAGGGGTGCCAGCGAGCTTAATTGCGAGTGATGTGGAGTCGGGTTGACCTAGAGGGTGCCCGCGAGATAATTACGAGCGTGGCGGGCATTCCTAGCCCTTGCCGCAAGTCCTCGAGGCGAGGCAGCGGGTCACATCTTTCGTGAGTCTCTGCTTGTTACCGCGTTCCTAATCCACTACGATTTGGATATTTGATCCGAGGGCCTCGGCTGATAGCACTAACCATCACGTGGGCATAGTATGGGCGTTCTGCGTCGTATACATCAGCGAAGCTTAATAGGCGTCGGCCGAGCGGCGGCGTGCGGGTTGGACTGCGTAAGCACCGCCTTGTTGAAGGAGGTAGCTAGGTCTGCTCACCGGCAGCGTCGCATAGCGTCTGAGTTCCTGGAGATGGCCCATGACCCACAGGGGCATAGGTTTAGTCGGCGTGCTGGCCTCTCTATTAAGCCTAGGTCGGGTTGCGGCGTATTGTTTGGCCAAGGCGGGCATGACCCAGAAAGTGTGTCCGGCGGGGTTAGCGGCGTGGTGGGTAAGTTGGTGCACCCTGCAGTGAGAAAACATCTATCGATAGCCTGTCCCTGATATAAGACACTTGGAGTTGTATCGATCAATACAACTAGAACTAGATACTTGAGATGAGACATGGATATGAGCAATGGATTGCGATGAGAATTGGATTGTGATGATAACTGGATAGTATGGCTCTAGGATTTCTTTCTCGCAGGGAGTCGAGAAAGGATCTCCGGCCGAGGTTGATAACACTACTTCTACCTTACTTTGCGCTACTCTATTTCCTCCTATTTGCTGCAAGATGGTGGTTTCCAGAAGATGCTAGTCTTCGATAGGACTAGGCCTTCTCTCTATTCTGGCATTTCTGCAGCCCAGTCCACATATACAGCCTTCCTTTGATAATGTTGCATATGTAGTGTAGATCCTTGCTTGCGAGTACTTTGGATGAGTACTCACGGTTGCTTTGCTCCCCCTTTCTCCCTTTCTTCTTCTTTCCGGTTGATGCAACCAGATGATGAGCCAGGGCGGATGCCACCGCCGATGCTTACTACTACGTGGAGGCCGCCGATGACCGAGGAGTAGTTAGGAGGCTCAGGCGAGGAGGCCTTGCCTTTTCGATCGTTGTTGCTTTTGTGCTAGCCTTCTTAAGGCAAACTTGTCTAACTCATGTCTGTACTCGGATATTGTTGCTTCCGCTGACTCTATGTTTTCGAGCTTATGTATTCGAGCCCTCGAGGCCCCTGGCTTGTAACATAAAGATTGCATTATTTTATTTTGTGTCTAGAGTTGTGTTGTGATATCTTCCCGTGAGTCCTTGATCTTGATCGTACACATTTGCGTGTATGATTAGTGTACGATTGAATCGAGGGCGTCACAAGTTGGTATCAGAGCCGACTGCCTGTAGGTAGCCCCCTTTCCAACTCCTTGGCCGAAGTTGAGTCTAGTCATTGAAAAACTTTTACTAACATTGGTTGTGTGGCTTACGGGCCCACGTCGCCATTTGGGTGGTATTAGGATCTTTTATTCCTCGTCTATACTCTGGGACTCTGATATCTCTTCTATTCGGGTTAACCATTTTACTAAACTCTGACATTAGGTTCTCGTACCCACTTCCTCCCGGAGAGCCTCGACATTATCGGTGATCGCTTGCTTCGCCAGAAGATTCTGCGGATATTCGTCGATGTTTCTCGAGACCCTGTACCAACTGCCTTGCAGTTCCTGACCACTGGTAATCCCCTTGAATAACATCCTTGCCGCTTGTACCTTCATCCCTAGTTGCTCCTGATATTACAAGATGCCCCGAAATTCTCTATTGTTTCGAGAATCCTTTGAGCTTACTGCCTTGCAGTTCTTTGCCCCATGAATACCCCCCCTTCGAATAATTCCTTGCACTCACCGAGGATCAGTTCATCCTCAGTTGTTCGTGTGATTCACAAAATACTTAGAAATACTATTTGATCTTCCGAAAATCCTTTACAACCTGTTGCTCTTGGAATTCTTGCATACTTGCTTTCTGGTTAATTCCATTTGTCTAGCGATATTCGTTAAAATCCTTTGGGATTAACATTCTGATCCTGTTGATTCAGCATGTGTGAGAATGCGCACGATCATAAATTAATCCTTGGAAATTTTCTTTCCGGCTCAGGCATTGTTTCGAATATGAGTTGGTTCTTGCCCAATCAAGATTTGATCGGGTGCACCTCTAAGTCTATTCAACTTACTCATCTTTTGATCAGAGCCTCTGCTTCTGATCCTTCGTCTTGGAATCATAATTCCTGTGTACCCAAGCATCGAATCATTCAGACGTTTATATAAGCCGATGCCTTTGCATCCCCTTCTTCATCTGATTGATTACCGATACTCACATCAACTCTGTCGTGAATCGCCAGATCCATTGCTGGGTTGTTATCCGACAGTGTCCTTCACATCCAAAATATTATCAGTATTTCCCTGATACATAATACCTTTAGTATATTGTATCATCTGCTTTGACTTCGATACTCTGCTTTCGAACTCGTATCTTTTGCTTGGTTGATGGTTGTATAGATTAAGTAAAAATGCCCGATGGGTTGAACTTATGCCTTCCGTAATCCGAGTGAACCGAGAGTTCTCACGAGTCTTACTCTTCCGGTACTTGCGGATAAATCCTCTGCACTACATTTTCTTTGAAAAGCGAGGAGTGAATGAAAGGTTATTCATTGAAGAAGTGGAGTCGACCTTGAACCCTTGTGTTCATGCCCATGGACCCGATGTAGAACTTACCGTGGAAGCTTCTCGTAAATATGATTACCCCTTTTATAAGTTCATCTTGTATCGGTGGTTTGATCATTACGTAACGTGGTTCCGACCATAGTTTCTCCTTAACTCCATTTCCGGACAAGTTAAAATACTTGTCTTCTGCAGATCATTTCATATGTCTAACCTCTATTTTGATCTACCTCAAGTATTGCCCTTGTTATCTCAAGTATATTGTGTCATTGCACTACCACTTGTGAATTCTCATTGGAATGATACTCCATGACATCATTCCTAGCTTGATCGGTTATATCATTATCATGCTAAATTTTAAGCGTGCTACCAGGTCTTTTCCGAGCACAATTTTCGACGACGAGCTAAGCTTATGCGATCTTCCTCGTCATACCATTTTGCCATGAACAGCAAGCTTGCTTTGAGTTTGTGTCGTACTCGTGATTCAATTAACCTTACACTTCATCATTTCTTTTGCTTAATGTAAATGGTTGATCGATTACATCTTCATGAAACCTCTCGACAAATGTGTCGTGATCATCATCATCATTCCAAACTTTTCAAGGATATCAACCGAATTCATGATGAGAAATAACATCCTTACCCCCTCGATGAATTGTTTCTGAGCCCGTGTGCCCCATCCTCATCTTTTCCTTGCTGAAATTGTATGACTTATTTTATAAGTTGTTCCGATGGATCCTTTGTGTATCCGAAGTTTGACATTTCCCCGATGGCCATGTCAACACTATACCGAAGGAAGTGTGTGGTACTCCGATCATCAACAAGAACATTGGGAGCGCAATGCTAACTATTCTTGATCAATTATCCAAACACCATTGTATGGGTAAACCTCATAAATTCCTTGCCCCTTTGTCTAAACGGCTTAATACTTGAAGCCCTATCATGCTCTGCCTTTCCTTAGGGAAGTTATACTCTAACACTTGGGTATAAACATCTTTCCTTTTCATTGGTCTGGTTATCATAATAATCACATTTTCCTTTCCATTGTTTTGTTTCACCTTTCTTGTCATCTAACTTGTCTAAGCGAGAGATAAATCCTGCTTAAGTAAGCACCTCGGTGTACAACTCACGATAAGACCCATTACTATTGTTGATGACATTCCCGTAACCACCGATGGACGAGAACTTTGCCTATTGGTCCGCCTCGTATTACGAGCAGGAAAATGGTTCTCTTCGTCCCTCGCCCTTGGTACCAACGCTGTTGCCAACATAATTGGCAGGCTATCCTCTGACCTGCCTTGCTATCATGGCCGTGCAAAATTTTAGCGCCTTCCTGCTTTTAACCCACATGGTGGGCCCATAACCCACAGTTCCACACGATCGAAACCTGACTCTCCTGTATATCTTTGATTCCGAAACATTCTTGCATTTGGCTTCGTATCATGTCACGAGCCACCCCCGAGGGATGATCTATTCTGCTGCCTCAAACCCTTCTCACACTCTGTTCAGGTATCGGTCGATTGTCCATCCGCATGAAACTTCTTATTGTACCTTCATATTTTGCTCTCGACGTTATTCTTAAATTTCAACTCGAGAGATACTTCTGTCACATTACCTGCATTGTTCACCAGACAATTAAACCCATAAGGGTCAGTTCTCCCGGAGTTACTCTTTTATTGCTTAGGTCATGCTACAGTAATCCCCTGTTAATGATGCCAGGTCACCATGCTTACTGAGCTAATTATCACTTGATGAAAAATCAAAGTCAAATTCAAATTCAAATTATGAGGGGAATTCAAAATTTCTCAAACATGAATACAAAAATGTTCATCATGTGCCAAATATTCCACAACTAATATTGGTTGTGAACCAACATTTTTGCAAAGGGTTTAAGTGGCCTAAACTACTTAAAATAAGTGACCTAAGCAATAAATTAAATGCCCTTTTAATTTATAAAATTGGCAACTATTCCAAAAGCCTCCCAACCTTTTGAGGCAAAGCACTTTAATTCTTTGAGGTTGTATTGGCGGTGGCATAATTTTTGCAAAGTCAATTGTGGCTAAAAGAAAATGCAAAAGCTGCTGGAAAAGAAAAAAGAAAAACAACAAAAAGAAAAAAAAGAAAAGGAGAAGTAGAGGGGAGAAAGAGGCCCTCGGCCTCACTCTGGCTTCGGCCCACCCGAGCCAGCCGGCCCAACAGGCCGGTCCACACCCCCAGGCCGTCCACTCTCCCCTTCCCTGCTTCAACAGACCGAGGCGCGCCAGCATGCATCGCCACGGACCACCTCGCCGTCGGCGGAGGGCATAAGGCCGCCCGGCCTCCTCCCCTGCCTCCCACTTGCCCACTTGCCCCTTTCTCTCTCTCTTCTCTCATGCGCTCGCTCCGCCCCTCCTCTCCTCCAGATCCGCGGCCCGAGCGCAGTCGCCGCCGCCCTCCGTCGTTGTCGCGGCCACCGGCGGCCCCGCGCCCGCTGACCTTGATGGTGAGCTCTACCGTCGTCCTCTCCATCGACCGATGGCCTCAGCTGGAGTTGGGGAGCACCGAAGCGCCGGATCCCTTTCGTCCACGTCTCCGGTCGTCGCCTCCCTTCTACGTCTCCGGCGCCGTCTCTGCTGCTACTAAGCCTCCGAGGGCCACCGTGCGTGCCGCAAGGTGAGCCCCTTTTCCTCCCCCCTCTCTTTTGGTCCCGTACGCGCCCAGAACGGCTGGACCCGCCATGGCTGAGCCGAGCTCCGCCGACGAGCTCGTTGCCGTCGTTGTGACCGTCGACACGCTCGCCTGAGCTCACAGTTGTGCTCCTGGGGTTCCCAGGAGCCCAATGCGCAGGCGCACGCTCCCTCCCGTGCCTCCTAGCATCGTCCCCGATGAGCTCCGGAATGCATCGCCGCGGAGCTCGCCGCCGGCGAGGCTCCGGTGACCTTTTGGTCACGGGCTCAAGCCCGTTGGACTCGCAGCACCACGGGGATGCTCCCCAGCCTTTCCTTTCGTTCCGTAGCACGCTGCTTCGCCTTCGCCATCACACGCCCGAAGCTCGTCGCCGCCTTTCTCGTCGTCGGCGATGCTCCGGTCGTCCCCGACGCCGGTCGCCGTCACCATCGTGTGCGCGGTGCCGGGCCGCGCCCTTATGTCCAAGCCGTAGGTCCGGAGGCCCCCTGTAGCGTGGCCCCGGCCAACTCCGGCGAGGCGCCGCCGTTGCCTTGGTCGCCGGAGCCCTCCCCGGCGCAGCCGCCAACATGGATGCGTGGGCCCCATCACCTGAGTCACTGACGCTGGGCCCAGCGGGTCCCAGTTGACTGGGTTGACACAGTCAACTGCTGACTGGGCAGCCCAGAGACGCTGACATACGGGCCCCACCGCGTAATTAGCTTAACCAATGTTTTATTAATTAAAACCTAATTAGCTGCATTTTAGAGACTGACATGTGGGGCCCAATTGCTAACTAACACCTGTTCAGTTAAAATAACCCCACTGTTAGCCCTCTCTCTATGACATGTGGGACCCACTGGTCAATTTGACCAGTCAGCGGGTCTGTTGACCTGCCGATGTCATGCTGACACTCTGCTGGCGTCATATTTCATTTTCTGTTAATTTAAATAATTCCATAAAATGGTTTAATCTTTGAAAACTCATAGAAAATAAACCGTAACTCGGATGAAAATGTATTCTATATGAAAGTTGCTCAGAAAAATCCAACGAATCCGAATAAGTGGTCCGTTCATCTGTCACATGCCCCGAGCATGCTGAACATGGAACTTCCCCCTCTTTTCCTTTGTCCGGAATCCACCTAAAGTCGGGAATCCACCCTCGGATGTTTCCCCCCTTGGTCTGCAACGTGTAGTACCGCGTTAGAGCATGCTTAGCGCTACGTATCGTCATGTCATGCTTAGTGTTACCTCTGTTTGCTATGCATTTACTGTTTCTTCCCCCTCTTCTCTCCGGTAGACCCCGAGGCCGCTGATGCCCCGGTGATCGACTACGTCGTCGACAACGACCCCTCCTTGCCAGAGCAACCAGGCAAGCCCCCCCTTTGATCATCCCGATATCGCCCATTCCATTCTCTCATGCTTGCATTAGATTTTGCTAATGTTATTGATTGCTCCTATTCTGAGGCATAGCCTGCTTTTGTATCTGCTGTTGTTTCCTTACCTGCTTATCCTAAACTGCTTAGTATAGGTTGGTTAGTGACCCATCAGTGACCCCCACCTTGTCCTTGTTGCCCCTGCTTCATCATTGAAGACCCGATCAACGGGATCGAAGACAAGGCCCCGACACCGCACATCACTTCCCCTTAGTTGCTTGACACTATTGGGTTACTATCGAGTACCAAGGGTGAGACCTCATCAGCACTTCTGATGTTATCCCTATAGTGTAGTTATTTGGTCGTGGTCATCGAGGGTGATTTCCTCTTTAACCACTTCTGATACGACTCTGTCGTGCAACCCCTCAAGTGTGGACCTCGAGGGTGAATCCTCTTACGTTTACCTTGATGACTACATCGAGTGGAATTCACCGGGGGTGATTCCTCGGGTTTTCCCGTTGATGTTTAGCCACACAGTTACTATGATTACTATGACTTTACACTGAGCCATGTTACTAAAGACAGGTCAACCCTGAGGGGTGCCCGCGCGAGCTTAATTGCGAGTGATGTGAAGTCGGGTTGACCTGGAGGGTGCCCGCGAGATAATTACGAGGCGTGGCCGGGCATTCCTAGCCCTTGCCGCAAGTCCTCGAGACGGGGCAACGGGGTCACATCTTCCGTGAGTCTCTGCTTGTTACCGCGCGTTCCTAATCCACTACGATTTGGATATTTGATCCGAGGAGCCTCTGGCCTGATAGCACTAACCATCACGTGGGCATAGTATGGGCGTTCTGCGTCGTATACATCAGCGAAGCTGAATAGACGTCGGCGATCGAAAGGGCCAGCCAAGTTGGACTGCGTGAAGGACCTACCTTGTTGAAGGAGGTAGCTAGGTCTGCTCACCGTCACGTCACGCAGCGTCAGAGGAGTTCCCGGGAGATGGCCCATGACCCCGGGGCATAGGTTTAGTCCGTGCTGACCTCTCTATTAAGCCTAGGTCGGGTTGCGGCGTATTGTTTGGCGAGGCGGGCATGACCAGGAAAGTGTGTCCGCCGGGGTTAAGCGGCGTGGTGGGTAAGTTGGTGCACCCTGTGGGGAAGAAAACATCTATCGATAGACTGTCCTACAGTAACGGACACTTGGAGTTGTATCCCGATCGATACAACTAGAACTGGATACTTGAGATGAGACATGGATATGAGCAATGGATTGCGATGAGAATTGGATTGTGATGATAACTGGATAGTATGGCTCTGGGATTTCTTTCTCGCAGGGAGTCGAGAAAGGATCTCCGGCCGAGGTTGATAACACTAATTCTACCTTACTTTGCGCTACTCTATTTCCTCCTATTTGCTGCAAGATGGTGGTTTCCAGAAGATGCTAGTCTTCAATAGGACTAGGCCTTCTTTCTATTCTGGCATTTCTGCAGCCCAGTCCACATATACAGCCTTCCTTTGATAATGTTGCATATGTAGTGTAGATCCTTGCTTGCGAGTACTTTGGATGAGTACTCACGGTTGCTTTGCTCCCCCTTTTCCCCCTTTCTTCTTCTTTCCGGTTGATGCAACCGGATGACGGAGCCTAGGTGCCAGATGCCACCGCCGATGCTTACTACTACGTGGAGGCCGCCGATGACCAGGAGTAGTGAGGAGGCTCCCAGGCAGGAGGCCTTGCCTTTTCGATCGTTGTTGCTTTTGTGCTAGCCTTCTTAAGGCAAACTTGTCTAACTCATGTATGTACTCAGATATTGTTGCTTCCGCTGACTCTTGTGTTTTCGAGCTTATGTATTCGAGCCCTCGAGGCCCCTGGCTTGTAACATAAAGCTTGTATTAATTTATTTTGTGTCTAGAGTTGTGTTGTGATATCTTCCCGTGAGTCCTTGATCTTGATCGTACACATTTGCGTGTATGATTAGTGTACGATTGAATCAAGGCCGTCACATCCTTATATAGAGCAACGATTTCGGTTCGCGGCGGCCGTGGATGAGCTCGTCGGCGACCGCCATTCTATAGATTGCAGGGTATCGTGGCGAGGCTGGGGATGGCGGTAGGAGCTAGCGGACGAGCGGGTACTGCTCCAAGGGCGAGCTGGCGAGCGGGAGTGGCTCGGGCGGTGCTGGCCAGTGCAGGGGCTGTCAGGAGACCGTGGCGGCTAGCTGCTGGCTTGCCGGAGACGTGGCAAGGGCCGCGGGGCTCGTGGGGTGCAGAAGGGGACGTGGCGGGCTGGCTGCGGTCGGCCGAGGGCCAGAGTGAGTGCGGGGCGATACACGGCGGTTCGGTCTCGGCACGTGCAAAACGCGTGCTCTGCTCGCGCTCTGGGCGTGCACAGAGCACGCACGGAACGTGCTCGACAAAAAGCTAGGGCAAGCTATAGGTCTCGGATGAGGTTGGTGTTTAACAGACCTAGGCCAAGGTCATCTAGAGGCTTAGTGGACAAGTTAGTTTCCCAGAGGTGCAAGGCCTCACTGCAAAATAAAGATCATGTCAAAATAGATCATGCCCATAAGGTGTTTGTCAAAATGCTAGGGGCACCTAGGCATTTCTTGGAGTGGCCAAAACTTCCAGAGTGGGGTCTCTTTAGATGGATGAGAGGGTGGTGAGGTTAGTTTGTGAAAAGTACAAACTTGTTAGTGCAAGTTTTGCAGAACTTCAATTCTGGACAGGAGGTAAATGGCATCATTACATGGACCAAAAATGATCCAATGGGTGCATGCTCTGGACTTAGGGGTCTAGCAGGGAGGACTACAAACAGGGGAAAGAATCAAGGGCCAAAGAGCAAGCAAGAATATGGATGTTGTACAAACCATCATGTCGGGCCAGAATGAAGATGAGGTTGATTCACTCAAAATTTTCAAAGAACAAAGCTGGGTTTTTGCATAAAGTTGAATCATATGCTGCTACTAATATCTCATAATTTTGGTGGAGGCTAGAAAGAAGTATTTAAATGAGTTGTAGTGCAAAATTGCCCACTGGACCAGAGAAGAAAATTGGGTGTAGAGCTCAAAATATTTAAGGAATGAAATATCTTTTTGCATAAAAGTGGTTTGGTGACATCACAGGACATCCCCAAATTTTGGTGGAATTTTTGAAAGAATTTATAAAAGGGTTGCCAGTACAAAAAGGACCATAAACCATGGGAAACCATTTTTCAAGAAAATAAAGATTATGGAGATTATTATATAATTAATTCCTCTGATGAAAAGAAAATAATTTTATTGAGAGGATAGACAAGTCCAATAACATATTTGAAAAGTTTTCACTGAAGGAAATAACTCCATGATAAAAAGGAAGGACATGTTAAAAAAACAAAAGGGAGCCCAAAAAAATAAAAGTTTTTAATTTCCTGGCAAAATTTTAATTAACAAAACAAGATTAAAATTTTGGGGTGTTACACACCGCCCCACCATACTCCCATCGCTAGCCTATCCATCCCTATACTCACCCACACTTGATGTTATTCTCCGGTGACGGCAGACGAACCAGTAAACCCTCGTACTCCCCTCCGCGTGGGAAACAACTGTCGAGTCTTCCCTGGCTCCGCGTCGTCCCCTCCCTGGTACTCTCGGCGCGGTGTGGTCAACGTGGTCAATAAACGACATCCATCAAAAGTGGACTGTACATGGAGAGGCTGACAGTTGGGTCCACGACCGCACGGAAGGAAATGCCTCCTTATTATGCGCAAAATAATGATTCCCCCACCTGACAGCTGGGACCCACCGGAAGGGCCTCTGTATTTCACGAAAAAAATGTTCCCCCCGCTGTCATCTCGGACCCACCAGCTATATCTTCGCACGCAAGGAAGTGCCTCCTTATTACGCACCAAAAAATGAATACTCCCCTGCTAGCTGGGACCCACCATAGTGGGAGGCTAACTTATGGGCCTACTAAGTTGACAGGGACGGAGGGCTTTGTCAACTTAGTCAATATGAACGATTCTATCTCCAGTGACCATACGATGTCCATCCAACTCCCATAGTTCTTCTTCAACGTCTGGTCTTCTTGCTCCAGCTGCCCAAACCCGCGCCGGTCATGCCGCTGTTGGGGAACGCAGTATTTCGAAAAAATTCCTACAATCACGCGAGATCTATCTAGGAGATGCATAGCAACGAGCGGGGAGAGTGTCTCCACGTACCCTCTTAGATCAAAGGAGGAAGTGTTTAGTAACGCGGTTGATGTAGTCGAACGTCTTCGCGATCCAACCGATCCAAGTACCAAACGCACGGCACCTCCGCGATCTGCACACGTTCAGCTGGTGACATCCCACGAACTCTAGATCCAGCTGAGGTCGAGGGAGAGTTTTGTTAGCACGACGGTGTGGTGACGGCGATGATGAAGTTACCGACGCAGGGCTTCGCCTAAGCACCACGACAATATGACCAAGGTGGAAATATGTGGAGGGGGGCACCGCACACGGCTAAGAATCAACTTGTGTGTCTATGGGGTGCCCCCCTCCCCCGTATATAAAGGAGGGGAGGAGGAGGAGGGCCGGCCACAAGGGGCGCGCCCAAGGGGGGATTCCTATTCCTGGTAGGAGTAGGTTTCCCCCTTTCCTAGTCCAAATAGGAGAAGAAGGAAGGTGTAGGAGAGGGAGAAGGAAAGAGGGGGCGCCCCCCCCTAGTCCCATTCGGACCAGCCCATGGGGGGGCGCGCAACCTCCCCTTGTGGCCCTTCTCTCCTTTCCACTAAGGCCCATGACGTCCCAATACTTCCCCCGATGAATTCCCGTAACTCTCCTGTACCCCGAAAAATACCCGAACCACTCAGAACCTTTCTGATGTCCGAATATAGCCTTCCAATATATCGATCTTTACGTCTCGACCATTTCGAGACTCCTCGTCATGTCTATGATATCATCCGGGACTCTGAACAACCTTCGGTACATCAAATCACATAAACTCATAATACAAATCGTCATCGAACGTTAAGCATGCGGACCCTACGGGTTCGAGAACTATGTAGACATGACCGAGACACATCTCTAGTCAATAACCAATAGCGGAACCTGGATGCTCATATTGGATCCTACATATTCTACGAAGATCTTTATCGGTCAAACCGCATAACAACATACGTTGTTCCCTTTGTCATCGGTATGTTACTTGCCCGAGATTCAATCGTCAGTATCATCATACCTATTCAATCTCGTTACCAGCAAGTCTCTTTACTCGTTCCGTAATGCATCATCCCACAACTAAGTCCTTATTCACATTGCTTGCAAGGCTTATAGTGATATGCATTACCGAGAGGGCCCAGAGATACCTCTCCGACAATTGGAGTGACAAATCCTAATCTCGATCTATGCCAACTCAACAAACACCATCGGAGACACCTATAGAGCATCTTTATAATCACCCAGTTACATTGTGACGTTTGATAGCACACTAAGTGTTCCTCCGGTATTCGGGAGTTGCATAATCTCATAGTCATAGGAACATGTATAAGTCATGAAGAAAGCAATAGCAATAAACTAAACGATCATAATGCTAATCTAACGAATGGGTCTTGTCCATCACATCATTCTCTAATGATATGATCTCGTTCATCAAATGACAACAGATTTCTATGGTCAGGAAACATAACCATCTTTGATTAACGAGCTAGTCAAGTAGAGGCATACTAGGGACACTCTATTTTGTCTATATATTCACACATGTACTAAGTTTCTGGTTAATACAATTTTAGCATGAATAATAAACATTTATCATGATATAAGGAAATATAAATAACAAGTTTACTATTGCCTCTAGGGCATATTTCCTTCAGTCTCCCACTTGCACTAGAGTCAATAATCTAGTTCACATCGCTATGTGATTTAATACCAATAGTTGAAATCACCATGTGATTAGTTCACATCGTCATGTGACTAATACCCAAAGGGTTTTACTAGAGTCAATAATCTAGTTCACATCGCTATGTGATTAACACTGTCGGCGTTCTGGGAATGGGGGTACCCAGACTTGCCTGCCTGCGGCCTGCGGCGTGGCTCAAGGGGTGGCCCAGTACGGCCCATCTTCATCTGCACACGCTTAAGACCCTCGCGAGGGGCCAAGCCTCATGGGCGGACGACGTGAAGCTTCCTCGAGCCGCGCCTCGCCAGGCTGGCTCATGAGGAGGCGGAGAGATCAAGGCGGGTACCTCACGAGGTGCCCATGACGCAAGCCATGATTTACCAAGGGCGCCAGGCGGGCGCCAGCCCGCGCAGTGTCCTCAATTCCTCTTTGGTGCAAAGGGGGCAAGCGCAGGCAAGAGTATCAAGCAAAGGCACTCGTTTCGGTGCAACAAGACCAAGACCATCACAACGGCAGGAAGGAAGCCATCGTGGAGCCCAAGCCGGCGTCACCACCAGAGCCTTTGACAGGGGAGGACCAACTTTGGTCAGGATAAGTGTACTAGATGTTCCCCTTCAAAATGGCCAATTGTTGGCGCCCTTCCCGCTCAGTATTTGGGAAGAGGCCCAGGGCCTCTGCCTATAAGTAGAGCTAGCCACCACAGTAGAAGGTGGATCCGGACATCTCATCTTAGCTTGATCCAATCCGTTCGAGAGCCTAGCCATAAGAACACCTCACCCTTGCGAGGTTGTTCTTCCTTGTATTGTTCATCAATAGCCCAAGAGGCAATCCACCACACCACACACTGGAGTAGGGTGTTACACCACAATGGTGGCCCGAACCAGTATAAACCTTGGGTCTCTTGTGTTGTTCTTTTGGTAGTTTAGATCCTTGCGAGGCGACGAGGCGCAGGTAGGTAGGGGGTGAGATCTCCGCGTGCACCCCAGAGTTCGAACCTAGAGGGTTAGCCGGAACCCGAAATCCGACATTTGGCGCGCCAGGTAGGGGTGCGCCGGAGCTTTCCCTTCCGCCGACACCGCGACTCGCCCTACGATGAGTAGCGCGCCGCCCACTCCGGTCGCCAGCGCCAGCGCGGGGGCCAGGGGGCTCCGAGCCTTGGCCCCAGCCTTGCGACAGGTGCGGTGGCCGAACAAGTTCAAGCCGAAGATGCCACCACGTTACAACGGCACGACTGATCCACTGGCCTTCCTGCTGGCGTACGAGGAGGCCGTCCTCGAAGCAGGAGGCACGACAGGGTCATGGCTAAGTGGCTTCCCATGGCCCTCACCGGCACCCCGCACATGTGGCTGCTCCACCTGCCAGCGGCTTCCGTGGCCTCTTGGGAGGAGTTGCGCAACCTCTTCCTCGCCCAGCATGCTGCGCCGGCGCCCCCGGTCGTCGCAGCTCTCCTAGGTGGCTCGCAGGCGCCACCTTCAGGGCGCCACGTCAAGTCATTCGTCCGCCAGATCGGCGCTGCCTCCGCGCGGTATGGGGCTCCCCCAGGTCGGTCAGCGCCCAAGGTCGATCTGGTCTTCAGCTCGGAGGACCACCCCTCCAACTCAGCCTGCTCAGGTGCGCTCCCAATGCTGTGCACCCCCACCATCTGCCAGGTGGCCGTTACCAGGACCCTCATCAACGGCGGCGCGGGCCTCAACATGCTCTCGGTTGAAGCCTTCAGCCTCCTCCACATACCGCCAGAGCGGCTTCAACCTAGCGGGCCCTTACTGGGCGTCGGGCGGTTCAGCCGGCTCCACAGGGCAGATCCATCTTCCGTGACCTTCGCACCTCACGACAACTTCCGTGACGGAGCTAATCGACTTCGACATCGCCCCCATCGGCCTCCCATACAACGCCATCCTCGGCTACCCAGCACTAGCCAGATTCATGGCGCGACTCACCCAAACAACAACCTCATGAAGATGCCCGAGCAACGGCGTCCTTACCGTGTCCGGAGACACGGGGATGCGTTACAAGTACTCAAGCTCGTCTTCAAGACTGCGGCGGCAGCCCAGCCCACCGGCTCAGACGCCCCTGAGCCCAAGGGGGCTGCGCCGGCCAAGAAGAAGCAGTTGTTCACCCAAGACAAGGCAGAAACCAAGCAGATACTGGTCGACGAGGACAGATCCACTAACGCCACCTTCACCATAGGCGCCAACCTCGAGCCCGAGCAGGAGGGGGCCCTGGTCAAGTTCCTGCGAGCAAACAAGAGGGTATTCGCATGGGAGCCAGATCAATTGGCAGGGATCCCGAGAGGCGTAATCAAGCACCACCTCAACGTGTGCCCCAATGTACGCCCCGTGAAGCAGAAAGTGAGACGGCAATCCACTGAAAAGCAGGCTTTCATCGTCCAAGAGACCCGCAAACTAGAAGCTGCAGGGGTCATTCGCGAGGTCCGATACCCAGATTGGTTGGCTAACCCAGTTGTCGTGCCAAAGAAAGGGGGGAAGGAACGCATGTGTGTCGACTACACCAACCTCAACAAAGCCTGCCCGCAGGACCCATTCCCGCTCCCCCATATCGATTAGATCGTCGATTCCACCGCCGAGTGAGACCTGTTATGTTTTCTGGATGCCTTCTCCGGCTATCACCAGATCAAGATGGCGGTAGAAGACGTGGAAAAAACGGCCTTCTTGACCCCGTGTGGGGTGTACTGCTACACATGCATGCCGTTCGGGCTGTGCAACGCAGGAGCGACCTTTCAGCGGCTGATGCACATCACCTTGGGTCCGCAGCTCGGGAGGAATGTTGAGGCTTATGTCGATGACATTGTGGTGAAGTCTCGGGAGGCCAAAACCCTGATACAAGACCTGGAGGAAACCTTCGCGAGCCTCGACGCAGTGAACCTGCGGCTCAACCCGGAGGAGTGTGTGTTTGGGGTCCCTTCGGGCAAGCTCTTGGGCTTCCTCGTGTCCCATCGGGGCATCGAGGCTAACCCAGAAAAGGTCAAGGCAGTTGAGGACATGTGCCCACCGAAAACCCTCAGAGAAATGCAGAAGCTCACTGGGCGCGTGACTGCGCTAGGACGTTTCATCTCCAGGTTGGGGGAGCGAGCGCTACCCTTCTTCAAGCTAATGAAGAAAAAGGGCCCCTTTGAATGGACTGAAGAAGCCGACAAGGCGTTCCAAGACCTCAAGAGGTACTTAACCAGCCCCCGGTGATGGTGGCTCCACGCCCCCAAGAGCCCCTGGTGCTCTACCTTGCAGCCACCCCCTACTCTGCCAGCGCAGCCCTGGTGGCGATTAGGGAGGAGCGTCGGACCAAAGCCACGGCAGCTGCCCGGGTCAAGGTGAAGTAGGATCAAGGGGGCCTCACAGAGACCACTACCACAGCCGAGGAGGATCAGCCGCCGCGAGGAAGCGCACTCGGGACAGAAGAGACCCCTCCCCCTGACGATCAACCACTTGGGGCTCCGTTTCCTCAAGAGGCGCCACGGTCTCCGGAGGACGCCAACGACACCAACACTCCCAACCTCGTCGAACACCCCGTATACTTCGTCAGCACAGTGTTGTGGGATGCGAGGGCGCGGTACCCCATGCCCCAAAAACTCCTCCTCGCGCTCTTGGTGGCTTCGCACAAGCTGCGGCACTATTTTTAGGGCCATCCCATCAAGGTCGTCTCGGCGTACCCCTTGGAAAGGGTGCTTAGGAGCCCCAACTCTGTCGGAAGAGTCGCTAAGTGGAACATCGAGTTGCAAGCATTTCAGCTAGAATTCAGCACCACCAGAGTCATCAAGGGAGCCGCGCTAGCGGACTTCATGGCGGAATGGACGGAGGCGCCAAGCCTCAAGGCTGGCGAGGATCGGTCCCTCTCCCCGGGAAGCGAGGCACCGGACGGTTGGATCATGTACTTCGACGGGGAGTTCTCCAGACACGGCGCGGGAGCTGGCGCAGTGCTTATATCTCCTACTCAAGACAAGCTCTACTACGCCGTGCAACTCTGTTTCCAGCACGGGGAAAAGGTCTCCAACAACATAGCGGAATATGAGGGCCTGATAGCAGGCCTGAAGGCCGCAGCTGCCCTGGGAATGAAGCGCCTTACCATCAAGGGTGATTCACAACTCCTCGTCAACTTCTCCAACAAAGTATACGAGCCAAGGGATGAGCACATGGAAGCCTACCTCGCAGAGGTCCGCAGGATGGAGAAGCAATTCTGGGGGTAGTGTCCTCATTTCCTCTTTGGTGCAAAGGGGGCAAGCGCAGGCGAGAGTATCAAGCAAAGGCACCCGTTTCGGTGCAACAAGACCAAGACCATCACAACGGCAGGAAGGAAGTCATTGTGGAGCCTAAGCCGGCGTCACCACCAGAGCCTTTGACAGGCGAGGACCAACTTTAGTCAGGATAAGTGTACTAGATGTTCCCCTTCAAAATGGCCAATTGTTGGCGCCCTTCCGCTCAATATTTGGGAAGAGGCCAAGGGCCTCTGCCTATAAGTAGAGCTAGCCACCACAGTAGAAGGGGGATCCGGACATCTCATCTTAGCTTGATCCAATCCGATCGAGAGCCTAGCCACAAGAACACCTCACCCTCGCGAGGCTGTTCTTCCTTGTATTGTTCATCAATAGCCCAAGAGGCAATCCACCACACCACACATTGGAGTAGGGTGTTACAACAAAATGGTGGTCCGAACCAGTATAAACCTTGTGTCTCTTGTGTTGTTCTTTTGGTAGTTTAGATCCTTGCGAGGCGACGAGGCGCAGGTAGGTAGGGGGTGAGATCTCCGCGTGCACCCCAGAGTTCGAACCTAGAGGGTTAGCCGGAACCCGAAATCCGACAAACACCCAAAGAGTACTAAGGTGTGCTCATGTTTTGCTTGTGAGAGAAGCTTAGTCAATGGGTCTCTTACATTCAGATCTGTATGTATTTTGCAAATTTCTATGTCTACTATACTTTGCACGGAGCTACTCTAGCTTATTGCTCCCACTTTCAATATGTATCTATATCGAGACTTAGAGTCATCCAGATCAGTGTCAAAGCTTGCATCGACGTAACTCTTTACGACGAACTCTTTATCACCTCCATAACCGAGAAATATTCCTTATTCCACTAAGGATAATTTTGACCGCTGTCCAGTGATCCACTCCGGGATCACTATTGTACCCTCTTGCCAAACTCATGGTGAGGTACACAATAGTTCTGGTACATAGCATAGCATACTTTATAGAACCTATGACTGAGGCATAGGGAATGATTTTTCATTCTCTTTCTATTTTCTGCCGTGGTCGGGTTTTGAGTCTTTACTCAACTTCACACCTTGCAACACAGGCAAGAACTCCTTCTTTGACTGTGCCATTGTGAACTACTTCAAAATCTTGTCAAGCTATGTACTCATTGAAAAAACTTATCAAGCGTCTTGATCTATCTCTATAGATCTTGATGCTCAATATGTAACCAGCTTCACCGAGGTCTTTCTTTGATTTGTATGTTGAACATCATCAGATACCACTTGCTGAATTTTGTGAGATATGTTTGATCCCCTTTCATGGGGAAATAACAGAACCTCGACCGGAGGAGTTTGAGGACTTCCTCCACAACTTTAACTGTGGGAGAGGAAAGGGGCGTGTTGAAAGCCCGAGACACTAGATTGCAATTTTCCGTTGTTCATGACTTTGGTTTATTCATAGGGAAATGCTTGACTGCTAGAGAGCAAGGTGGTGCGATATGTGCCCCTGACTTTGCCATTTTATGCCGCACACTTCATAACAATAATACTTATAACCTTGGAGCTATCATTGCACGCCACCTACACACTAAGAGGACTAAGGGTAAAATTCATGGTTCTATGCTACTCGCCTAGCGAGACGTTTCAATGTTAACATACACCCTCATGGTTAATTGTTGCCTAGAGTTTACCCAGATCACCAGTCGATGTATGACCACCACTTCCTTGATGCCCCCGAGCATCCTCACCACATTCTTTATAACTGGTTTTTAGTGAGAACACTCGTGATATTAATCTGTTGCCTGCACCCACTTTGTTTGACTCTCATGTCAGGAATGGATACACCGTCCTACCAGCGGACATCGTTGCTTACCAGAACGCGTTGGCAGCGGCAGAGGATGAGGTCTAGGAGTGGGACACTCAGGTGCCGCCACCTCAGCACTTCCATATGGGACCAAATGGCAACTACAGATGGTGATTACCAAGCTAGGAGAAAGCCTAAGCTTGGGGGAGTACGTATTTCTCACCGACATTATATTCATGTTCAAACATTTCCCTCCGGTTGTCGGTATTAATCTATTTTCATTGTATAATCCATGCTAGATTTATTTTCTCGCTTTTCTTCTTGTTTATTTGACAAATTTAGAGAAAATCCAAAAATATTTCTCGCTTCTTTCGTTTTTTCTTTCTAGTTTAAATTAGTTGTAGTATTAAAAGAAAACCCAAATTTCTCGTTTCTTCTTTTGCTTGTTGGGAGCTTTCCCGTGTAAATAGTTTTTCTCGTTTTTCTTTTCCCTTCTTTAATTTGTTTCCTTCAAGAAAAACTAAAAACTCCAAAAATATTTCAGTGTGTTTCTCTGAAGTTCTTTTCTTTTCTTGAGTCATCGTGAGGAGAAGACCACGATGAAAATGTTGAGTGGCTCTCATATGCATTAATTATTGATCTAACCATGAGCCATATTATTTTGTCTTCTCCTTGGAATAAAATGTTTGTAGATTCCAGCTTAGTCCATGGCACTATTGCACTATTATTATTTTCATATCATTTGATCATGCAAGTGAAAGGCAATAATGACGATAATTTGATGAAGTGACTGTGGCAAGGAAAAGGAAAAGCGTGTATGAACTCAACTTGTTTTTGTTTTTGTAAATATGTTTAAATCAGTATCTATGATTCAGCATATTATGATTAAACATGTTTATAATGAAAATTAGAGATTATAGTTGCTCATGCCATGGTTAAGTAGCTAGGAGTGTATAATGATTTATCTTGGGTGTCAACATGCATCAAAATGATTGTGATGTAGTATGATGATATGGCATCCTCCTCTGAATGTTTCAAGTGGCTTGACTTGGCACATGTTCAAGCATGTAGTTGATTCAAAACCAACATAGCCTCCACGATATTTATGTTCATGGTGTTTATATCCTACTCATGCTAGTGTTCAATATTAATTATTCATAATGCATGTTTATGACCGTTTTTGCTATCTAGTTGGTCTCTTCTCAACCTATTTGCTAGCCTTCGCCTGTACTAAGCGGTAATGTTGCTTGTGCATCAAAACCCTTAAACCAAAAGTTGTTCCAGATGAGTCCACTATATCTACCTATATGCGGTATTACTCTGCCGTTCCAAGTAAATTTGCATGTGCCACCACTAAATATTCCAATGAATATCTATTTTGTGTGCCCGTACTGCTCATGGAGCGACAGGGGGCGATCACTATCTTCCATGCTAAGTGGGTTATTCTTACGATGAGTGTTTATTCACATGTCCTTGCACGAGAGGCGCCGGTAATCGGGATGCCCAGTCCCATGTATAAAATTGCAAATAATAAAACAAACTCCCCCGGAAAGTTTTTGGTATGGAGGGCACACGAGGATTTGGCTAGCCAGATTGTGTTTGATGGTGGAGGGGGGGGGGGGGGTAATGTTTAATTTACCACTTGGGAACCGCCGCTAATTTGTTTAGCAGGGAAGATATTGAAAACAATTGGTCATGACATTGACAAGAAAGGTATACCTCCCAAAATTATATTTATCTCGGATTTAAGCTTTGAGCTCCGGCACCTCTGTAAATCCATGCTTCCCATTACGAAGGGCCTATCCATTTACTTTATGTTATTTTACTTTTATTGTTGAATCATCACCTTCTCAAAAAAGCACCAGCCATGTTCATTGTCATGCATTGTATATAGTTAATGTTGTGTGCATCATGACTGGATCTCCTCTACCATGAATTACAATGTTTAGTCATTGCTTGAACTTTGGAGGTGCTCTGCATTTATGTTTTGCGGTATCAGAAAGGGCTAGCGAGATACCATGTTGTCATATTATATCATGATTGTTTTGACAAAGTGTTGGCATTTGAGATATTTTATTATTGCTCGCTAGTTGAATATGCCATTGATATGAGTGAATATAATTTCTAAGAGTTATCATTTGCATGGTTAGTGATGTCGCTTGAGACTGCATAGGTATTTCCCCAAAGAGGAAGGGATGATGCAGTACAGCTACAGTAGGTATTTCCTCAATTATGAAACCAAGGAATCAATGCAGTAGGAGAACCAAGCAACACTATGTAAACGGTACCTGCACACAAAGAACAAATACTTGCAACCCAATGTGTAAGAGGGGTTGTCAATCCCTCCTAGGTAACGGCGCCAGAAATTGACAAGTTGATAGGAGAATATTTGTGATAGATTGGATAAACAGTTCTCGATAAAATGCGAAATAAAATAAGTAAGAAAAAAGTGCAGCAACATATTTTTGGGTTTTTGAAATAATAGATCTGAAAATAAAAGTGAATAAAAATAGATCTCAAGGCAAATATGATATAGAATAGACCCGGGGGCAGTAGATTTCACTAGTGGCTTCTCTTGAGAAAATAGCATACGGCAATTGATAGAAGATTGAATGATTATGACGATATCCAAGGCAATGATCAATATATAGGCACCATGTCCAAGATTAATAGACTGATTCCTGCCTGCATCTACTACTATTACTCCACACATCGACCACTATCCAGCATGCATCTAGTGTATTAAGTTCATGGAGAAATGGAGTAATGCAATAAGAAAAATGACATGATGTAGACGAGATCTATTCATGTAGGAATAGCCCCCATATTGTTATCCTTAATAGCAATGATACATGCATGTCTTGCTGCCCCTTCTGTCACTGGGAAAGAACACCGCAAGATCGAACCCATCACAAAGCACCTCTTCCCATGGCAAGAAAAAATGATCTAGTTGGCCTAACTAAACCAAAGATTTGAAGAAGAAATACGTGGCTATAAATAATCATGCATATAAGATATCAAATAAGACTCAAATAATATTCATGGATATAGATCTAATCATAAACTCAAAGTTCATCGGATCCCAACAAACACACCGCAAAAAAGAGTTACATCAAATAGATCTCCAAGAGACCATTGTATCGACAATCAAAAGAGAGAGAGAGGAAGCCATCTAGCTACTACCTACGGACCCTTAGGTCTATGGTGGACTACTCACTCATCATCGGAGAGGCGCCAATTAGGATGATGAACCCCTCCATGATGGTGTAGATTGGATCTCGTGGTTCTTGAACTTGCGGTGTCTGGAACTGTCCTTTTTCGACTTCCCTAGGGTTTTTGGAATATTTGGGAATTTATAGGGCAAAGAGGCAGTGTAGGGGGCTCCGTGGGGGCACAACCCCCCTGGGCGCGCCCTGGTGTGTTGTGATCCCCACGGGCCTCCTCTCTAGTACTTTTTGGGCCCATATGGTGTCTTTTGGTCCAGAAAAAATCTCCAAAAAGTTTTGCTGCATTTGGACTTTGTTTGGTACTGATATTCCACGAAGTAAAAAACAAGCAAACACCAACAACTGGCACTAGGCACTATGTCAATAGGTTAGTCCCAAAAAATGATATAAAGTTGCTATAAAATGATTGTTAAACATCCCAGAATGATAATATAACAACATCTAACAATAAAAATTGTAAATACGTTGGAGACGTATCAGTTAGTTATAATCTTTGCTGAAAACCTGGGTATTATTTAAGCATATATATAGATACAAGAACAAAAGAGTTCGTAAAAGTTTTCTTTATCACTTTCAGTTTGTGAACTGAATTGCTTGAGGACAAGCAATGAGTTAAACTTGGGGGAGTTGATACGTCTCCGTCGTATCTACTTTTCCAAACACTTTTGCTCTTGTTTTGGACTCTAAATTGCACGATTTGAATGAAACTAACCCTCACCGACGTTATTTTCAGCAGAAACACCATGGTGTTGTTTTTTGTGCAGAAATAAAATGTCTCAGAATTGGACAAAACTTTTTGGAGATTTTTTATGGAATATATAAAAAATATTGGAGCCAAGACCCAGAGGAGGGGATCCACCAGTGGCCCATGAGCCACCAGGGTGCGACCACCCCCCTGGGCTTACCCTGGCGATTCATGGGGCCCACATGGCTCAGCTGAAAAAATAAGAGATTAAGTTTCATTGTGTTTCACGATACGGAGCCGCCGCTACCTCCTGTTCTTCATCGAGAGGCCAGATATGGAGTCTGTTCGGGGCTCCAGAGAGGGGGGATCTTCCATCATCGTCATCATCAACCATCCTCCATCACCAATTTCATGATGCTCATCGCAGGGAGTGAGTAATTCCTTCATAGGCTTGCTGGACGGTGATGGGTTGGATGAGATTTATCATGTAATCGAGTTAGTTTTGTTAGGGCTTGATCCCTAGTATCCACTATGTTCTGAGACTGATGTTGCTATGACTTTGTTGTGCTTAATGCTTGTCACTAGGGCCCGAGTGCCATGATCCCATCTTGCAAGTTATACGCACCTGCTACGTATTATGATCCGCATACCCCAAGGTGACAATAATTGGGACTCTTTTCGGTGATTACCGTAATTTGAGGAGTTCATGTATTCACTATGTGTTAATGCTTTGTTCTGATTCTCTATTAAAAGAGGCCTTAATATCCCTTGGTTTCCTTATGTACCTCGCTGCCATGGGGGGGGGGGGTAGGACAAAAGATGTCATGCAAGTTCTTATCTTAAGCATGTATGACTATATACAAAATATATGGCTACATCACATTGATGAATTGGAGCTAGTTCTGTGTCGCCCTAGGTCATAATTGTTACATGGTGAATGTTATCCAACATAATCATCAATCCAATGCCTACGAGCTTTTGACATATTGATCTTTGCTAAGTTACTACTGTTGCTGCTGTCACAATTGCTACAAAACTATTACTGCTACTATTATCATTACTGTTACTATTATTGCTATCGCTATCAAACCACCATATTAATGTGCTACTGATCACTCTATTACAGATATTTAGTTTCCATGTGTGGTTGAATTGACAACTCAACTGCTAATACTTGCAAATATTCTTTGGCTCCCCTTGTGTGGAATCAATAAATTTGGGTTGAATACTCTACCCTTGAAAACTGTTGCAATCCCCTATACTTGTGGGTTATCAGTGGCACTGATCAGAAATCTTGGTGTTCCCGGCCTATGTAAAAGATAAAAACATCGGAGGTCTCGGTGGGACCGACTGGAAACATCTCGGATGGA
This sequence comes from Aegilops longissima, assembly GCA_021605205.1. Classification (NCBI taxonomy): domain Eukaryota; kingdom Viridiplantae; phylum Streptophyta; class Magnoliopsida; order Poales; family Poaceae; genus Aegilops; species Aegilops longissima. Next base: position 150,291,832 of record CM038680.1, read on the forward strand.
CCGACGAGCAATGGTAGGGCAGAACCTCGCTTTGTTGGCACTGATTGCATCATCTCGGTAAGACCGAAGTAAGTGCAATAAGCAATAGAGGGTTGGTGTCAGTGTACAAAAGTAGTGGCCTTTTTGTACCCCTTTACTTGTGCACGGGCAGTCATAGCCACGCCTGTGACCATGCTTTGCAGGGCAAAGGAAGCGAAGGCACAAGGCTGCCAAAGCAGTGCTCAAGCCAGAGGCGCGAAGAGCAAGAGGACAAGATGGATTTCCCCCGGCAACAGCCTTGCCAGGGCAGCCTACGTGGCTCTTGCCAGGGCAACTTGCCCAACACCAGCAAGGCCATCACCCTTGAGCCTGAGAGTTCTGACACCATCGACAATGTCAAAACCAAGACTCGGGGGCGCCTGCGTAGTAGCATGTAGATCTTTGTGAGGACCAAAGGCCTGCAAGCCTAGATGTGAACCACAAGACGAAGACCCCCGCAAGATCATTGCCGGGGACGGCCGAACACCCCAGTAAGATCCTTGCCGGGGACGCCCGCGAACCCCCGGCAAGACCCTTGCCGGGGACGCCCGTGAGACCCCGGCAAGATCCTTGTCGGGGGCATCTGCGGGGATGAGGCTAGGCCCGCACCTACCAAAGTTTCGCTGCCCCGCGCCCGTTCCGACGTGGCAACAAGTGCGCCAACTAGGCGAGTGCCTGTGTGGCAGCATGCAGCTTCTAGGCCAACTAGGCGAGCGCCTGCGTGGCAGCATGCAGCTTCCAGGCCAACTAGTCAAACACCTGCATGGTGGCATGCAGATCTTCGTGAAGACCCTGCCACCGCACCAGCTCAGCAACCAGCCAGCCAGCATGGCACTGCATGCCTCGTCACCTTGGACGCGCGTCGAAGCAAGACGAGGCGGAGATGGACGGGACGAGCTTCTTTGCCATCCTCGATAAAGCAAGAGGGCACATTGGCAGCACATTAAATGCGTTTGTCCTATGGTGCCAGGTGACAGACTTTTAACACTATAGATACTTTCCACCACCTGTGTGCCACTGTGGCGTCCCCTTTGACATATAAAAGGAGGCCTGAGGCGTACTTAGGAAGGATTCGGACTTTTTGGACTGGGCATGCACCGCAGCTAGTTCAAGAGCTCAAGAACACCAAATAAACTCAGACAAGCAGGACTAGGGTATTACGCATCGTTTGCGGCCCGAACCTGGGTAAAAATCCCCTCGCGTTGATCTTCTAGAACTGCTCTTTGCGCAGCTCCACGCCCCGCCAACCGTAGAAGGGATTCCCCGGGATCCCATAGGTGTCGTTTCCCCTGACATCTTTGGCGCGCCAGGTAGGGGGAGCTGAGGCTGTGAAAATCTGGTCTAAGAGTTAGCGCATCGACTTCTTCATCGTCATGGTTCCCAAGAAGAAGGCGATCACAGCGATCGGTTCGTCTGGAGCCAAACCGCCCGTGCCAGCTCGGGCGGGCGACGGGTCGGCCGCAGATGGCATCGAAGGCGTGGCCCACGAGCATCCACGACACTCTGGCAATCGGAGCCAGGCGAGTAGCATCGTTTGTGCCCAAGACGACGAGTCGCACACCACTGGGTCCAGGGGCGGCGCCGTGCTGCCCACGGGTGGCGCGTCGACCTCTAGAACGCCCCAGCCGGTGTTCGTGCCGCGGCCTTCCCATGTCGCGCGTGATGAGCGACACCACAATGTCGGTTCCCCCAGGCGCCGCTGCGGGAAGAGCCTTTGCTTCGCTCCCAAGACGCATCGAGCCAGCATGCGTGCCCAGACGCTGGTGGAGAAGGCGTGAGACCGCGAGACCGTGATAGAGCTCCTTCTAACATGGTTAGAAGTCGGAGCGCGTCACAATCCATGCAGCTTTCGCCGCCACCCACGCCAGCGAAAGCGTTGGTGCGCATGCAACTGCTCCTCGACTTCCCTCCTGTTGCGGAGAAGCTCGACAAGTGGAGAGCCACCATTCGGAGCCTTGTCAGCTTCGCCAATAAAGATGAACCGCGACCGGCGGGACCATCGTGCCGACACTCTGTCGAGCCGGTACACGCCGGCCATGGGAGGACCGGATATGCTGCGACCACGGTGCACTATCCTCCCCAACACCCGCAACAGTAGCCGTCGGCTCGTCGGGCCGACGCCCGCGACAACGTTTCCACGGCGTCGTCTGACCCGCGAGTCCCCTGTGACCAACGTCAAGTTCTTCGAGAACGAGCTTGAGAGGACGCTCGGACCACTATCAAGCGGCGGAGGGAAGCGCGCCATCAGTCAGATAGGCATGTGGGGCCCTCTGTGGACCGCCCAGCGCCGGGAGGTTCCGGTGACCTACCTTACAAGGTGGGTTTTCCAGCCTTTACCCATGAGCTGCGGCAGTTCCAGTGGCCCACCCACCGCACATTCAAGCCCGAGGTGGAGAAAAGTACAACGGAAAGACTCATCTGTAGGAGTACCTCGGCATCTACACTATCGCGATGCAACCTGCCGGGGCTCGCGACGACAAGGTGCTTGCCAACTACTTTCCGTTAGCACTTAAGCCCAATGTCATGTCATGGTTGATACACCTTCCAATGGACTCCATTTCTTCTTGGTCGGATATGTGCCACGAGTTTGTTGGCGCCTTTACCAGAGGCCACCAAGCTCCTGGCCAGGCAAGTGATTTGCATGTCATCCCCCAAAAGGACGGTGAAACCCTGCACAAGTACATACAAAGGTTCAGCCGTGTGCAGTACAACATCCCAGATGTTCATCCCGCCACTGTCATCGGTGCATTCCATCAGAATGTGCGCAACTGCAAGATGCGTGAGGAGCTGGTGATGAACAAGGTTAAGGATGTAGCCGAGCTTTATGTTCTGGCCGATAGATGTGCTCGGGCTGAAGAAGGAAGGAAGTACCCCGGCGAAGATGCCAGTGCGGAAACCGACTCCACAGACGAAAATGCCGTCGCCCCGGTAAAGGAGGGCCGACACCGTGCTTCCCATCGAGGGATCCAGCGACCCCGGCGCCGCCAAGAAGGCCAAGGTTGACAACCCCAGCAAGGAAGTTGTCAGGTGCGCCACGTGCCGAGCCTTGGCGGCTGCCGACAAGCCAGGAGGTTCCGACAAGCAGTATTGCAAGATCCATCGCACCAAGGGCCATGACCTCCAGAATTGCCAGCAGGTTGAGCTGCTTGTAGAGAAGCAGAAAGCTGAGTACGAGAGGCGCGATAAGGAGAAGGGCCAGGACGGTGCTGAGGGGTCCGGCAAGAAGCATGGCGGTCGAGGAGGTCGCCGCGACAAGGATAATCAACAAGAGAGGCCCGCTCGGGGCCGCGACAAGAAGGAGGGAGATGATGGTCGTGATGAGGATGACGAGTCTGGCAAGCACGAGTTTGAGAAAGCTAAGGAGGCCATGTGCGTCGACGGTGGTGCCTCGTTGCACACCTCTCACCGCCAACTGAAGCACTGTGCGCGTGAAGTCACTGCGGCGGAGCCATCGTTCGATGCCCAGAGGCCGCTGAAGTGGTCCAGCACGCCTATCATTTCTCACACCACAGATCTCCCTGATCGCACAACTGCGGTCGGGTGTTTGCCGTTGTTGGTTTCCCCAACAATATGCAACCTCAAGGTGACGAGAATGCTAGTTGACGGTGGGGCCGGTCTGAACTTGAACTCGCCCGCCGTGATCGAGAGGCTGCAAATCCCCCATGGAGACCTCGAGGAGATGGGCACGTTTCAAGGGGTCAACCCGGGGAGGAGTTAGCCGAAGGGCAAGGTCATGTTGCCCATCACATTTGGGGGTGAGCTGAACCATAAGACGGAGAAGTTCGTTTTTGAGGTTGCCAAGATCCCCTTGCCCTATAATTGGATCCTCGGCCGCCCAGCACTGGCCAAGTTTATGGCGGCATCACATTACTCCTACAACACGATGAAGATGCCCGGGCCGATGAGCATCATCACCGTCCCCTCTGACAAGAAAGACGCGCTCGTCTGCGCCGACCAACTCTACCAGGAGGCAGTTGCAGCAATTGCCGCCAAGGCACTTGTTCCTGCCGCTGAGGCCCGGGGAGGGAAGAAAACCGACAAGGCCTCTGCCCCTGCCGGCAAGGCCCCTTCCCGCAAGACTTCTGACCCTGCCAAGGACTCCTGCACCTCCTCCGGCAAACGCGCCTCTTCGGAGAGTCGCGTTCCCATTGAGGACGTGCCAGAAAGCTCCGCCAGCGGGAGCAAGAGGACCAAGGTGGCCCCACCAGAAACTAAGAAGGTACCCGTCAAGGAGGATGGCACGGGTGGAGCTTTTACCATAAGCTCCACCCCTGAAAGCAAATAGGAAAGTGCGCTTGTTGCCTTCCAGCGGGCGAATGTCGACGTGTTTGCATGGCAAGCATCCGACATCCCCGGCATTCCCAGGGAGGTGATTGAGCACCACCTTGCTGTCTGTCCCCGTGCGCGGCCCGTCAAGAAGAAGGTCATAAAGCAAGCTTTGGAGTGACAAGGGTTCATCATCGAGGAGATCAGGAAGTTGGAAGCGGCAGGCTTGGTCAGAGGAGTGCCCCACCAATCCAGTGGTAGTGCGTAAGGCAAATGGGAAATGGAGGCTGTGTATTGACTATACAGATATCAATAAAGCCTGTCCAAAGGATCCTTATCATCTGCCGTGCATCGACCAAATAGTTGACTCCACTGCCGGGTGTGACCTGCTGTCATTCCTCGACGCCTGCTCAGGAGACCACCAAATCTTCATGGTGAAGGAAGATGACGAGAAGACTGCGTTCATCACCCCATGTGGTACATACTGTTTTGTACGGATGCCTTCCGGGTTGAAAAGTGCTGGTTCGACATTTGCCTGAGCGGTCCAAATTGTTTTTGAGCCCCAGCAACATAGAAATATGGAAGCTTATATGGATGATATAGTGGTCAAAACCAAGGGCAAGGCCACGCTCGTGCAGGATCTGTAGGAAACATTCGCCAACTTGCACAAGATCAACCTCAAGCTCAACCCAGAGAAGTGTGTGTTCGGCGTCCCATTGCAAACTTCTTGGGTTCTTTGTGTCTCAACACAGAATTGAAGAAAATCCCGACAAGATCAATGCGATTGAGCAGATTGAGGCGCCTAGACGAGTCAAACACGTCCATAGGCTCGCCGGCTACGTTGCTGCTCTAAGTAGGTTCATCTCCAAATCTGCTGAGCGCGCCCTCCCCATTTTCAAAGTTTTGAAAAAGGCGGGTCCAATGAAATGGACTCCGGAGGCAGAGGCAGTGCTGCAAGATTTGAAGAAGTACCTGGTGTGTTCCCTTTGGTGTGTTCTCAGTGCCAAATATTCTTAAATATTCTACAAAAGAATCATATTTCATTTTCGGGACATTTGGAGAACTTTTATTTTCGGGGTATTTTTATTGCAAGGATAATTCATAAAACAGACAGAAAATACTATTTTTGCTTTATTTAATCTAAATAACAAAAAGTAAAAGGAGGGTATAGAGAGTTGTGCTTTCAAACTTCATCCATCTCATGCTCATCAAAAGGAATCCACTAACAAGTTTGATCAAGTCTTGTTAACAAACTCATTCCGAATTGCATGAAACCGGAGAATTTTCGAATAACACTATGTTACCTCGGTGGGGATATGCACATCCCCAACAATAAGAATATCATATTTATTATTGATAGTAGGAAGAGGGAATTCAAAACCTCCAATAGTAATCATTGGAATTTCTCCAATTGAATTGATACTGTGGACTTGAGGTTGTTTCCTCGGAAAGTGTACCATATGCTCATTACCGTTAACATGAAAAGTGACATTGCCTTTGTTGCAATCAATAACAGCCCCTGCAGTATTCAAAAAGGGTCTACCAAGAATAATAGACATATTATCGTCCTCGGGAATATCAAGAATAACAAAGTCTGTTAAAATAGTAACGTTTGCAACCACAACAGGCACATCTTCACAAATACCGACAGGTATAGCAGTTTATTTATCGGCCATTTGCAAAGATATTTCAGTAGGTGTCAACTTATTCAAATCAAGTCTACGATATAAAGAGAGGGGCATAACACTAACACCGGCTCCAAGATCACATAAAGCAGTTTTAACATAGTTTCTTTTAATGGAGCATGGTATAGTTGGTACTCCTGGATCTCCAAGTTTCTTTGGTATTCCACCCTTAAAAGTATAATTAGCAAGCATGGTGGAAATTTCAGCTTCCGGTATCTTTGTTTTATTTGTAACAATATCTTTCATATACTTAGCATAAGGATTCATTTTAAGCATATCAGTCAAACACATACGCAAAAAGATAGGTCTAATCATTTCAGCAAAGCGCTCAAAATCCTCATCATCCTTTTTCTTCGATGGCTTAGGAGGAATAGGCATGGGTTTCTGAACCCATGGTTCTCTTTCTTTATCGTGCTTCCTAGCAACGAAGTCTCTCTTATCATAACGTTGATTCTTTGATTGTGGGTTATCAAGATCAACAGCAGGTTCAATCTCTACATCATTGTCATTGCTAGGTTGAGCATCAACATGAACATCATCATTAATATTATCACTAGATTCATGTTCATTACCAGATTGTGTTTCAGCATCCCAGATAGAAATATCATTGGGATTCTCAGGTGTGTCAATAACAGGTTCACTAGAAGCATGCAAAGTCCTATCATTTTTCTTTTTCTTCTTTTTAGAAGGGCTAGGTGCATCTACATTAGTTCTCTGAGAATCTTGCTCAACTCTCTTAGGGTGGCCCTCAAGATACAAAGGTTCCTGAGTCATTTTACCCCGTCTAGTCATAACTCTAACAACATTATCATTTTTCTTATTATTTAATTCATTGACCAAATCATTTTGAGCTTTAAGCACTTGTTCTACTTGAGTGGTAACCACAGAAGCATGTTTACTAATAAGTTTAAGTTCACCTTTAACTCTAGACATATAATCACTCAAGTGTTCAATCATATAAGCATTACGTTTCAATTGTCTACCAACATAAGCATTGAAGTTTTCTTGTTTAACAATAAAATTATCAAACTCATCCAAGCATTGGTTAGCAGACTTATAACGAGGAATATCACCTTCATCAAATCTATAGAGAGAATTTACCTTTACTACCTGTGTCGGGTTATCAAGACCATGTATTTCTTCAATAGGTGGTAAATTCTTGACATCTTCAGCTTTAATACCCTTTTCTTTCACAGATTTCTTTGCCTCTTGCATATCTTCAGGACTGAGAAATAGAATACCCCTTTTCTTCGGAGTTGGTTTAGGAGTTGGTTCAGGAAGTGTCCAATTATTTGCATTACTCAACAAATGATCCAATAGCAATTCAGCTTGATCAACAGTTCTTTCCCAGAAAACACAACCAGCACAACTATCCAGGTGGTCTCTGGAAGCATCGGTTAGTCCATTATAAAAGATATCAAATATTTCATTTTTCTTGAGAGGATGATCAGGCAAAGCATTAAGTAACCGGAGAAGCCTCCCCCAAGCTTGTGGGAGACTCTCTTCTTCAATTTGCACAAAATTATATATTTCCCTTAAGGCAGCTTCTTTCTTATGAGCGGGGAAATATTTAGCAGAGAAGTAATAAATCATATCCTGGGGACTACGCACACAACTAGGATCAAGAGAATTAAACCATGTTTTAGCATCACCCTTTAATAAGAACGGAAATAACTTAAGGATATAGTAGTAACGAATATTTTTCCTCATGAGTGAATAGGGTGGCTATATCATTTAATTTAGTAAGATGTGCCACAACAGTTTCAGATTCATAGCCATAAAAAGGATCAGATTCAACCAAAGTAACTATCTCAGGATGGACAGAGAAATCATAATCCTTATCAGAAATACAGATAGGTGAAGTAGCAAAAGCAGGGTCATATTTCATTCTAGCATTCAAAGTTTTTTCCTTCAGCTTAGCTAACAGTTTCTTAAGATCATATCTATCTTTGCAAGCAAAAAAGTCTCTAGCAGTTTCTTCATCCATAACATAACCCACAGGTACATCAGGAAATTCATATCTAGGGGGAGAATTTTTATCATCACTTTCATCAATATTGTCAGTTTCAATGGCACAGTATTATCAAGCATAGAAGTATTATCCTAGCAAGTTGTTCATCAAGAAATTCACCTAATGGCACAGTATTATCAAGCATAGAAGTAGTTTCATCATAAGTATCATGAAAAGCAGAAGTGGCATCATCAATAACATGCGACCTATCAGAATCAATAGCAGGTGTATGTGTCACAAATTTACTCACAACAGAAGGTGAATCAAATGCAGAGCTAGATGGCAGTTCCTTACCTCCCCTCGTAGTTGAGGGATAAATCTTGGTTTTTTCGTCTTTCAAGTTCCTCATAGTGATCAACAGATATAAATCCCAAGTGACTCAAAGAATAGAGCTATGCTCCCAAAGAACGGCGCTTTAAAAATAGTCTTGATAACCCACAAGTATAGGGGATCGCAACAGTTTTCGAGGGTAGAGTATTCAACCCAAATTTATTGATTCGACACAAGGGGAGCCAAATAATATTCTCAAGTATTAGCAGTTGAGTTGTCAATTCAACCACACCTGTAAGACTTAATATCTGCAGCAAAATATTTAGTAGCAAAGTAGTATGGAAGTAGCGGTAACGGTGGCAAAGGTAACAGTAGCAGTTTTGTAGTAATTGTAACAGTGGCAACGGTAAAGTAAATAAGCAAATATCAATATGTGAAAAGATCGTAGGCAATGGATCAGTGATGGATAATTATGTCGGATGCGATTCCTCATGCAACAATTATAACATAGGGTGACACAGAACTAGCTCCAGTTCATCAATGTAATGTAGGCATGTATTCCGAATATAGTCATACGTGCTTATGGAAAAGAACTTGCATGACATCTTTTGTCCTACCCTCCCGTGGTAGCGGAGTCCTATTGGAAACTAAGGGATATTAAGCCCTCCTTTTAATAGAGTACCAGACCAAAGCATTAACACTTAGTGAATACATGAACTCCTCAAACTACGGTCATCACTAGGAGTGATCCCGATTATTGTCACTTCGGGGTTACCGGATCATAACACATAGTAGGTGGCTATTGACTTGCAAGATTGTCGTGGTATTCTCACGGAGGGCTTGCAAGTCAACAGATGCCACAAGGGCTTAGTGTGTGGGTAAGACTGCTGCTGATAGGCCCGGGAGCCGGTATGCGAATAGCACGTGGTGGTTTACCCAGCTTCGGAGCTCTCCGGAGAGATAATACTCCTACTACTGCATGTCTAAGTGTATCTGATATATCTAGTACAGAGTCGCTCCTAGAGCTGTATCTGGGATCAGTACCATGGGTATCTGACTTTGTATATGCCTGTATGGGGCATGCTCTAGTGGCCGGCTATGCCCATGGCCTATGGCCGAATGGATGTGTGTGAGCTCATGCGTGAGTCAATGTCTCAATGGATGGATGGATGGCTAGATTATATAGTGGTAGGCATGGGTGGCGGTAGTGTTGGTTGTAAGCTACCTTGGGTAGCTTACAAACCAAGCTATGCAATGGCATGGCCTAGGCATGGTGCATGTCATGCTTGTCCCCTGGGGTACGTTATAAATCAGTACCCAGGGGACACGGTACACTGTAGATGAAGTCGCGGTACGACCGTCTTGTCCGCAGTATGGCCGCCACGTCGGGGTCTTGTCGGTGTCGGGTCGGGCTGCAGTCGGCAGCCGGCTGGTTGGCGCAGTCGGCAGCCGACTGGTTGGCGCAGTCGGCAGCCGACTGGTTGGCGCAGTCGGCAGCCGATCGGTTGGCGCAATGGCAGCTGGCGGGCAGGGCAGTCGGACGGGAGCCGGCAGAGCAGCCAGTGATCGGATGAGGGGCTTTGCTAGCCCGATGTCTTGAATTATTGTCTCGCCGTCTTCGGGGTATCCGTGTCCAATTACTCCGACAGTAGCCCCCAAGCCTCCGGGCAACTTGGCAAAGTTGGGCGGAGGTTTTTTGGCGAGTGTTCATGGAAATGATCATGAAAAAGACAAAGTTAGTCCACGCAGATATATCAAATGTTTGCTTTCAGCATTGCAAGTTTTATGCGGAGGGTGCCGACTCGGTTTCGTCCGAGCCCCCTTCAATCTTTTTCATGTTCCCTCCATTCTTTGGCTTGTGCTCTCGCTTGCCAGACAGCCGCTCTGCGGTTTGTGGCTGAGAGTGGACCGCGGAGTGGAGTGTACAATACTCAGACTTTGGGAGAAAATTTAACTGAGCAGATACTCATAAAGGAAACGGCCGGGTCACCCAAACCGTTTTTCTTCCCGGATGTTTTTCGCGTGGGTGGCCTCCAGCGTTCACCCTTGCTAGCCGGACAGCCGCTCTGCGGTCTATGACTAAGAGTGAGCCTTTGGTACTGCGCACGCTACTAAGCCGTCTGCGGGAACAAACGTCTCAGGCCAAGCGGCCAGCCTCCAGGCTAACTCTGGCTGGCATCGGGGCGAACAATGGTGTAACTGTAATTAAAATGCGGAGATAGCCCCCGAGCATCGCTCGGGGTTATCCATGCTTGCGTGATGCAAAAATATGTGGGGGAGGAGCTCACATTGATTTTCGTGTAGTCGCGGCCGTCGAAGACAGCCGGCGCGACTCGGTGCTCGCGGAGCGCGCCGGTGCACCCGCTGGGTGTAGCCCCCGAGATTCGGGCCGACTGCTGAGCAGTCAGGGCGGATCTCCCGGCGACCACTTTGTCTTCTTCTTCGCGGGGGCGCGTCAGCGCACCCGCTGGGTGTAGCCCCCAAGATTCGGGCCGACTACTGAGTAGTCGGGCCGGATCTCCCGGCGACTACTTTGTCTTCTTCTTTGCGGAAGCGCGTCAGTGCACCCGCTGGGTGTAGCCCCCGAGATTCGGGCCGAATGCCGGATCTCTCGGCGACTACTTTGTCTTCTTCTTCGTGGAAGCACGCCAGCGCATCTGCTGGGTGTAGCCCCCGAGATTCGGGCCGACTGCTGAGCAGTCGGGCCGGATGTCTCGGCGACTACTTTGTCTTCTTCTTTGCGGGAGCGCGTCAGCGCATTCGCTGGATGTAGGGCGCTCCGCCAGTGCCGTTGGCAGCCGGCCAGGCCGTGCATGGGCGCACGTATATGCATGTACGCAGTGCACCATTGGTGCACTTCCTTTCTCTTCTTTTTCTTCTTTGCAGCAGTCCACTCTGAATTCTCATCAGCCGGCCACATTTTTTTTGCACTCGGCCGTTTCTCAGCCGGATTGGGTACTCGGCCCTTTCTCTCTTTTTTTATTTCTTCTTTCTCGGCTGCCCGAACGACACCGACAGGCTGCGGCAGCGAACAGCAGGAGCCGGCTGAGGCGCACCCGGGAGCCCGGAGGTGAGGCGACGAGCGGGCCAGCGGGGGAGCCGGACGGCGAGCCAAGCACCCGGAGTTGGGTTGCGGCCAGGGCGGAGCGGCAACCCGCCGCCAAAGGCCGGGCGGCCGGCGCGCTGGGGTTGCGTGAGGGAGCCGCGGCGGTTGCGAGAGCAGAGCAGCATGGCGCACCCGGTGGTGGCGGCCGGCCCGGCGCCGGGGCAGACGGTGGCAAAGCCGGCTGCCGGAGAGGCCGGGCAAGCGCGACGGAGGGGGCTCGGTATGCGTGTGAGATGGAGGCGGCCAGGCGCGGCCAGGGGCCAGCAGGCGGACGGCGATGCGGGAGGCGCGTCAGCAGGCAGATGGGACACGGCAGCCACGCGGTGAGGGAGCGGGAGCCGCCAGCGCAGCGCTGGAGGTGCGGAGTAGCAATCGGACGCGCAGAGAGCTCGAGTCGGCGTTCGAGTCGGCGGGCCCGCCGCAGCCGGGCGCAGAGCGAACGAACGCGCAGCGCGGCAGCAGCAGCGCTGGAGGAGCCGGACATGGCTGACACGGATGGCCCGATCGCTGGCCTTGGCCGGCCGGGCGAAAGTGAAAGCACAAGTGCTCCCTAGGTGGTTTTGGTAATTAATGACAACATATCTCTTGTTGGACTAACACTTTTATCTAGTATGTTTCAGATAAGTTCAACAATGGAGTGGCATGGACTAAAGGATGTGGGAACTCCTTCAAGATGCTAAGGACAAAGGATTGGCTAAAGCTTCAAGATCAAGACTCTTCATTTTACATTTTAGTGAACCAAGATCACATTGAGTCTATAGGAAAAGCCAATACTATCATGGAGGGATGAGGTGTTGCTTAATGAGCCTCTTGCTTCAAGTGCTTAGTGATATGCTCCAAATACCCTCAACTACTTTCCCACTTCCACACATATGTCCTAAACCTAAAGTCAAACTCGGTCCCACTGATTCCTTCTATCCGGCGCCACCGAGTTTGGATGTCTTAGCCACTGCCACAAACCCTAGGCAAATCGGTCTCACCGATAGGGATCTCGGTCTCACCGAGATGGGATTGTAATCTCTCTGTGTATGCCCATTATCAAAATCGGTCTCATCGAGTTTGAGCAATCGGTACTACCAAGATTACAATGCAAACTCTCTGGTTAACTTATTATCAAAATCGGTCCCACCGAGTTTGATAATCGGTCAAACCGAGTTTGCCTGACCAACTCTCTGGTTAGCTAATTACCAAAATCGGTCTCACCGAGTTTGTGTAATCGATCTCACCGAGATTACGTTATGCCCTAACCCTAATCATATCAGTCCTACCGAGTTGCATTTCGGTCCCACCAAAAACCCTAATGGTCACATTATTTGCTAAATCAGTCTGACTGAGTTTAACGATTCGGTCCCACCGAGTTTGGTAAATTGTGTGTAACGGTTAGATTTTGTGTGGAGGCTATATATACCCCTCCACCTCCTCTTCATCCGTGGAGAGAGCCATCAGACTGTACCTACACTTCCAACATCCTATTTCTGAGAGAGAACTACCTAATCATGTGTTGAGGCCAAGATATTCCATTCCTACCATATGAATCTTGATCTCTAGCCTTCCCCAAGTTGCTTTCCACTCAAACCCTCTTTCCACCAGATCCAAATCCTATGAGAGAGAGTTGAGTGTTGGGGAAACTATCATTTGAAGCACAAGAGCAAGGAGTTCATCATCAATACACCATTTGTTACTTCTTGGAGAGTGGTGTCTCCTAGATTGGCTAGGTGTCACTTGGGAGCCTCCGACAAGATTGTGGAGTTGAACCAAGGAGTTTTTAAGGGCAAGGAGATCGCCTAATTCGTGAAGATCTACCGCTAGTGAGGCAAGTCCTTCGTGGGCGACGGCCATGGTGGGATATACAAGGTTGCTACTTCGTGGACCCTTCGTGGGTGGAGCCCTCCGTGGACTCACAAGAACTGCTACCCTTCGTGGGTTGAAGTCTCCACCAACGTGGAAGTACGATAGCACCACCTATCGGAACCACGCCAAAAACATCCGTGTCTCCAAATTGCGTTTGAATCCACCAATCCCTTCCCTTTACATTCTTGCAAGTTGCATGCTTTATTTTCTGCTGCTCATATACTCTTTGCATGCTTGCTTGCTATATGTTGTGAATGTTAAACTTGTGCCTAAACTCCACTCAAACTTTAAAGAAAACTAAAAACTGCAACTTTGGTACTTAGTGTCTAATCACCCCCCCTCTAGACACCTCTTCTCAAGGTCCTACAAGTGGTATCAGAGCTTTGGTCTCCATTGCTTTGGTTTAATCACCATTGGAGGAAGATGGATGAGTCTACTTTGGGGAGTCTTAGTCATAGAGTGCCTATTCTTGATGGAGAGTATTTTCGTGAGTGGAAAAATGAGATGCTTGTTATTTTCAATCAATATCATTTTAACAAGTACATTGCTAGTCCTTGTGCACCTTGTGTTGATCCTATGCATCCTACCCTTGATGAAGCTATTGACATGACTAGGAATCGTAGAACTGTTAATCTTATCACTAGAGGCTTGCCTAGAAACTTGATTAGAATCTTGCCTACTTTTGAGTGTGCCTACACTATATGGAAATTTCTTGAGGAACGATTTCCTGATTATTCTTTGAAAAATCTTGATGAAATTCTCCATAAGTCTATTGCCTTGAGTAAGATGAATACTAGTGATCCTATGTTTGGTGATCGTCTATTTGAGCTTACAAACCTTATGCGTGCCAAAGGAAATGTTGGTATAATTAGTGACATTATTTCCGAAGCTATAAGAATTCATAAACAAGATTATTGTCAAACTCATTCTAATGAATCACCCTCTCTAGGATTTGATCCACCACATGACGATGTTGAACATGGATACTATGATGAGGATGATGATAGTGACTTCGATCTTGATGATGCAATGAGACATTTTGGTCTTATGGAAAATCTTCGGGGATATATGTCAGGAGGAAAGGAATGGGTTCTTGATAGTGGATGTACCGATCACATGACCGGAGATAAAGACATGTTTCGTGAGCTTGCTGAAAATGATGGTCCTCAAAAGTTTGTCACTTTCGGTGACAACTCAAAGGGTAAGGTGGTTGGCCTCGGTAAGGTGGCCATCTCACATGATAGCTCCATACAAAATGTCATGCTCGTTGAATCTCTTGGTTACAACTTACTTTCAGTATCTAGACTTGCTGATTTCGGTTTCAATGTTCTATTTAATGAAGTAGATTGCCAAGTGTTTCATCGAGATAATCATAAAATGGTCTTTACTGGTGTGCGTAGAGGTGATCTATACATTGTTGATTTCACTAAAAAGGATCAACCTAAAACTTGCTTCATTGCTAAATCCTCAAAAGGCTGGTTATGGCATAGACGATTAGGTCATGTTGGTATGCGAAACCTTGACAAGCTTATTAAGGGGAATCATATTTGATAAGGATAGACTTTGCAGTGCTTGTCAAGTAGGTAAACAGGTTGGAGGAAGGCATCCCGTGAAGAACATCATGACCACGAAGAGGCCACTCGAGCTGCTTCACATGGATCTCTTTGGTCCCAACTCTTACAAGAGTCTCGGTGGAAATTCTTTTGGTCTAGTTATAGTTGATGATTTTTCCAGATTTACATGGGTGTTCTTTCTCGATGATAAATCGCAGGTCCCAAAGATCTTCAAAACTTCGCTAGGAAGGCCCAAAACCAATTTGAAGTGAAGATCAAGAAGGTTCAGGCGACAACGGAACGGAGTTCAAGAATGCAAATGTGGACACCTTTCTTGACGAAGAAGGATTTCACACGAGTTCTCGACTACGTACACACCTCAACAAAATGGAGTTGTTGAGAGGAAGAACCGGACGCTCATCGAAATGGCGAGAACGATGCTTGATGAGTAAAAGACGCCGAAGCACTTTTGGGCAGAAGCGGTTGAGACAACTTGTCATGCAACAAATCGCTTGTATCTTCACAAGCTACTCGGCAAGACGGCATACGAGCTACTCACCGGTAACAAACCCCAAGTTGGATACTTTCGAGTATTCGCTCAAAGTGCTACATTCTTGATAAGCATCGTCGTTCTAAATTTGCTCCTAAGTCTCATGAAGGTTTCCTACTAGGTTATGGCTCAAACTCTCACACTTACCGTGTCTACAACAATTTCACCCGAAAGGTTGAAGAGACGGTAGATGTGAAGTTTGATGAATCTAACGGCTCGCAAGTAGAGCAATTGCCAATTGATGTAGGAGACAAAGATCCTTCGGAAGCAATCCAAGACTTGTCTATTGGCAAGGTCCGTCCAACGGAGGTGAAGGAGAGTACCTCGTCCATCCAAGTGGAAGCTTCTACTTCACGACAAGGTGAACCAAGAGTTGATATGGAAGCATCCACAAGTGGGACACACCAAGATGAAGAAAACGAGGAAGTGCATCAACACGAACGTCAACAACCTCCTTCTCCACCACAACAAGAGAACGACAACGCCAACAATGAAGAAGGCCAAGAAGAAGAACAAGATGAAGAAGATGTTCAACGAAGACCCAAGCAAAAGCTTTCATGAGTTCGAGCAAGAATTGCTAAAGACCATCCCGTCGAGCAAATCTACAATGATATTCAAACCGGGAGAATCACTCGCTCTAAAACTCGTTTAGCTAAATTTTGTGAAAACTATTCTTTCATCTCTAGCATTGAACCTATGAAGGTCGAAGAAGCATTGGAAGATCCGGATTGGATAAATGCTATGCATGAAGAGCTACACAACTTTGAGAGGAACCAAGTTTGGACATTGGTTGAGAAGCCCGACAACAACCACAACATCATCGGTACCAAATGGGTGTTTCGCAACAAGAAAGATGAAGATGGACAAGTAGTTCGCAACAAAGCACGCCTAAATCGCCCAAGGCTACACACAAGTCGATGGTATGGACTATGGTGAGACTTACGCCCCCGTTGCTAGACTTGAGTCCATTCGCATCTCACTTGCCTATGCTAATCACCATGATATTACCTTGTACCAAATGGACATTAAAATTGCTTTTCTAAATGGTGAAATAGAGGAGGAAGTTTATGTTAAACAACCTCCCGGCTTCGTCAATCCTAAGAAACCCAATCATGTTTACAAACTTCACAAAGCTCTTTATGGACTTAAACAAGCTCCTAGAGCATGGTATAAATGCTTGACCAAGTTCCTTATTGAAAAAGGCTTTGAAATTGGGAAAATTGATTCTACTCTTTTTACTAAAAGGGTTAATGGTGAACTCCTTGTGTGCCAAATTTATGTTGATGATATTATATTTGGTTCAACTAACCCTCATTTTAGTGAAAAGTTTGGGAAGCTAATGTCGGAGAAGTTTGAGATGTCTATGATGAGTGAACTCAAATTCTTTCTCGGTTTGCAAATCAAGCAAACTAAGGAAGGTACTTTTGTCTTGCAAACAAAGTACACCAAGGACTTATTCAAGAAGTTCAATATGCAAGAATGCAAAGGTATGACTACACCCATGCCTACTAGTGGACATCTTGACTTAGCCAAAGATGGTGAACCGGTTGATCAAAAGGTTTATCGCTCTATGATTGGTTCATTGTTATATCTATGTGCTTCACGTCCCGATATTATGCGAAGTGTGTGCATGTGTGCACGATATCAAGCTGCCCCTAAAGAATGTCATCTTAAGGCCGTGAAAAGGATAGTGAGATACTTAATCCATACACCAAATTTTGGCATTTGGTATCCTAAGACGGCCTCTTTCGATCTTGTTGGCTATTCCGACTCGGACTATACCGGAGACAAGGTTGATAGAAAGTCCACTTCGGGTACTTGTCAATTTCTTGGTAGATCTCTTGTGTCTTGGTCCACCAAGAAACAAAACTCGGTATCCTTATCCACCGCCGAAGCTGAATATATTGCTGCTGGTTCATGTTGTGCTCAATTACTTTGGATGACCCAAACTCTTAAAGATTATGGGATATATGTGAGACATGTTCCATTGCTTTGTGACAATGAAAGTGCTACCAAAATTGGTCATAATCCTGTGCAACATTCTCGAACTAAGCATATTGAAGTTCGTCATCATTTCATTCGAGATCATGTTGCTAAGGGTGACATTGATCTTAAGCATGTTCGCATCAAAAAGCAATTAGCGGATATATTCACTAAACCTCTTGATGAAAAAGTGTTTTGCAAGTTAAGAGGAGAATTGAACATCATTGATGCTTCAAACTTGAAGTAGAAACTCCATTGGATACATGCAAGACATGAGCTTATGCCTAATCCTTGATATCTCTCCTATGATGGAAATCTTATGTCTTGGAAATATTTGTATCTTGCATGTTATCTAACCCATGT
This sequence comes from Aegilops longissima, assembly GCA_021605205.1. Taxonomy (NCBI): domain Eukaryota; kingdom Viridiplantae; phylum Streptophyta; class Magnoliopsida; order Poales; family Poaceae; genus Aegilops; species Aegilops longissima. The sequence goes on from CM038680.1 coordinate 150,309,488, forward strand.
AGGTACTTGGTTGAATCAAATTCCATGAGGTTGTAACCTACTCATATCTTGAGCAATCTCTACATCACCAAGTCTCTACACAAGGTGGTTGAAGACAAGGAAGCACGAAACCATTCAAACATATCCTTTGACAAATTCTATGTTGAGTTTCATGATTGTCATTTTTGGATATAAAAGTGCTCTTCCTTGCAAGAACTAACCCATGTAGGTAGATGGAATCAAATTCCAAGTGGTGCTCCAAATTCTTGATGAGCTACATCAACCTTGAGCAACCAACGCAAGTTCAACTACATGGACAACACCACCAACCAAGGTATGTTATTCCATCTTAGAGAAGCTTTACTCCAAGTCATGAGTTAAAGCAACTCAACAAGATGTGAATAAATCAAGATGCTTAAACGAAAAATGGCAACCCCATTTTGAGCTTAAACGATGAGTATGGCCTATGATCAAGTGATCTCACTTGACTCCTAAGTCAATATACTCTAACATAGGTGACTTTGTCGCCGACCATCTCTAGATGAAGTTCTCCTGTGTTCTTTTCTGAGTTTTTGCATTTGTCTCATGCATTTGTGTTTCAACTTCATCTGGAGTTCTTTCTGTTTTCTCTGCATCTTCTGCATCTAATTCCTTGCATATCTTTTAGTAAATTCCTTGCAAATCTTTGTGAGATCTTACTAGTCTAGTGAGCTGAGGTGACAAGTGTTTTCTCTGCGATGAACTCGGTTCAACCGATGTGTTGTTTTCGGTCCAACCGAATCCTTTCGGTGCAACCGAATGCTACAACTCGGTGCTACCGATTTCATAACAGGAAAAACTCTTTGCCACATATTCTGTGTTTCGTCTGTACCAGCTCCACTCAATGAATCTTGTCCTCTACAAGCATCACATTTTTATCATTGTTTTTTGTTGTGACTCAAGGATCAAACCCATTTTCGACAAATTCCAGAGGGAGAGAGAGAGATTACATCTTTATCAAGCCCTTCTTGGAAATTGATGTCAAAGGGGGGGGGGAGAGAGATCACATCAAAGCTTATCATTTAGAAAGAGAGATCACATTAGAGAAGGAGAGAGAGATCCTTTAGGGGGAGAGAGAGATCTCCAGGGGGAGAGAATACTAGTAGAAAGTATTTCTCAAGGATCCCAGATGCTTGGTATTCAAGAGGAGAGATGCCACATGTCTTCTTGAGGGGAAAGACATGTTCATATGTGCTTATTTTGCATTAGCATACATTAGCTCTGAACTTTACCTCTGATCATCATTCATATGTTTCAGCTCTGTTTTCCTTCAGCTCTGATTTTCTGTTCCCTATCTTCTCCCAATATCCCATGTTAGATTCAGGGGGAGCAAGACATCTAAGGGAAAGAGATCATTTAAATTCATTGCATATCTTTACTCTTGGGGACATGTCTAATCCAATGTGGTACTCAGTACTCACTCTCTACATGTCATTCCAGTCTTGGTATTCTTGTGGTTTCTTCCGTTTGCTCTGGCTAGTAGATACATCTGTGTTATCTAACCTTGTTTACGTAGGTTCATTCCATCCTAAGCCAACTCAAGACCACAAGGTAAGTATATGCATCACAATCATGTGTATGAGGAATTCTTGCTGATGTAGATACTGTTTGCAAGAAGGACTCATGGGCATGAAGGTATTCTCTTTAATACTTTTTGCTCTGATGCATATAGCCAAGATACATGTAACACATTGCCCGCTCTATCATGGTCATGCTATCACATGCTTCTATATTTCATATTCACATGATTGCATACATGTAGGGGGAGCCTATGCTTGTTACATGTATTTCCAAAGCTTTACTTGCTATTCTTTATATCTTTATCTAAAGCTTTGATGTATGTTGCCATCAATTACCAAAAAGGGGGAGATTGAAAGCACAAGTGCTCCCTAGGTGGTTTTGGTAATTAATGACAACATATCTCTTGTTGGACTAACATTTTTATCTAGTATGTTTCAGATAAGTTCAACAATGGAGTGGCATGGACTAAAGGATGTGGGAACTCCTTCAAGATGCTAAGGACAAAGGATTGGCTAAAGCTTCAAGCTCAAGACTCTTCATTTTACATTTTAGTGAACCAAGATCACATTGAGTCTATAGGAAAAGCCAATACTATCAAGGAGGGATGAGGTGTTGCTTAATGAGCCTCTTGCTTCAAGTGCTTAGTGATATGCTCCAAATACCCTCAACTACTTTCCCACTTCCACACATATGTCCTAAACCTAAAGTCAAACTCGGTCCCACTGACTCCTTCTATCCGGCGCCACCGAGTTTGGATGTCTTAGCCACTGCCACAAACCCTAGGCAAATCGGTCTCACCGATAGGGATCTCGGTCTCACCGAGATGGGATTGTAATCTCTCTGTGTATGCCCATTATCAAAACCGGTCTCACCGAGTTTGAGCAATCGGTACTACAGAGATTACAATGCAAACTCTCTGGTTAACTTATTATTAAAATCGGTCCCACCGAGTTTGATAATCGGTCAAACCGAGTTTGCCTGACCAAATCTCTGGTTAGCTAATTACCAAAATCGGTCTCACCGAGTTTGTGTAATCGGTCTCATCGAGATTGTATTATGCCCTAACCCTAACCATATCGGTCCTACCGAGTTGCATTTCGGTCCCACCGAAAACCCTAACGGTCACATTATTTGCTAATTCGGTCTGACCGAGTTTAACGATTCGGTCCCACCGAGTTTGGTAAATTGTGAGTAACGGTTAGATTTTGTGTGGAGGCTATATATACCCCTCAACCTCCTCTTCATTCGTGGAGAGAGCCATCAGACTGAAACTACACTTCCAACATCCTATTTCTGAGAGAGAACTACCTACTCATGTGTTGAGGCCAAGATATTCCATTCCTACTATCGGGGGTTGGGTGCGACATATGCCAAAGGATGGCTTATCATGGAGGGGGCGAGTAGAACGTCGCTGATGCCTGGAAACGGGATGAGGCGAAGACATGCACGCCGGTGAATCTTACCCAGCTTCAGGGCTCTCCGAGGAGATAACACCCCATTGCTGCTCTCACGGGTCTCCGCATGATCACTATGGCAAAGTGGGTACAAGAGGCTCCTTGAGCTGTTTGGGGTGAGGAAGGAGAAGGGCACGGCTAGCTCTTCTCTCCCTCTATGTGTGTGTCTGAAACTACTAGCCTCCAACCCTTTGCATGGGTGCCCTGGGGTTTATAGGCTCTGCCCAGGGGTACAACGGTAATCCGGCTGGGTGTGGGTCCAAACCGCTGGTCTCTAAGTCACCGCTTTCTCCATCGACTCTCGGGCCCGCCGACCAGGGGCCCACCGACGGCCCAAAGATGGGGCCGACAGCCCTTGTCCGCCGCGGGCGGGTCTTGCCGGCTGCAGATTACTTTAGCCGTGCTTCTAATGACGCGAGCTTGGTCATGGGGTTATGGCAATGCGCCGCTACCGAGGGCGATCACCGCTGCCATTCCCCGCCTTGTCCGTTAATGGCGCGTGGATCCTGCGGAGGGGCCGGCCGACTTTTGAGGCCGACTCCAACGAGTCCGTCTTTGGGGTGCTCTCGCCGTCTTCGGTACTCCCGGCGACAGGCGGGTCCCGCCGTCTTCGAGTTGTACAGATAGACCATCGTGGGTACATGAATCTGCCCACGGTGCTGATGTCAGGGCCGGCGTGGCAACAGTGCTGCGCCGGACGAAGATCTCCGTCGGTACGGCGCTCTGTAGCCATACCTGCCCTTTATGGGCAGGGTAGGGATGGGCCGCAAGGCGGCCTTACCCCATAGCCGCCCAGGCGCGAGGTGGTGGAGGTCGCGGGCCGACTCCCTGTAGCCGGCCTCGCTGGAGGTCGCCGGCTTGGAGTCGGCTTGTCCTGAGGTCGCCGTCTTAAAGTCGGCCTGCCTTGAGGCCGCCTCTGGGACTCGGTCCAGAGGGTAGTCGGCGACTCTGTTGCCGACTCTCTAAAGGCGGCCCTTTGTCTTGGGGTCTTGAGGGGCGCAGCCTGCCCCGATGTTCCGAAAGGTTCATGGGCTCGGGTTCGCCTACCCGTTGTCCATTACTCCGACAGTAGTCCCCGAAGCTGGGGAGGCGCCGAGGGCAGCCTGCCGAGGAGCCTCGACAGCTTTCATCTCTCCGATGGAAGGATCTCGACTCGCCCGCCGCTTTCATCTCGAGTCGGCCTTGCAGGGGCCGCTTTGCTCTCAAAGGTTTCAAGGTCGCAGCGGATCCGGGCGGCGCGTTCGATAAGCTTCCCCGCAGCCGCCGCCGCTGGCCGCCACGTGACGCCACGCGGCAGGCTACCTGCCGCACCACGCTGCTGACAAGACAGGCCGTCAGCGGGCCCGCCATCACTTTTTCTCAGCCAAGCAGCGGATCTGCGCCGCGTCGCGGCGGAAGAGCTTTCACGCCGTTATCGCATGCGTAACGCCGGGTTAAATCGTGGGGCGGGGGACGTGGGCGCAGCTAATCCCACACCCGCCTCGGCCGCAGCCTCAGGCGCCTATAAGTAGGCGGGGGGAGGGAGGGGGCGGCGACGCACGCGCACTCTCTCATCCCCGTTCCCTGCCTCGTCTTCTTCCTCGCTCCACCGCGCCGAGCCTCGTTCCTTCCTCGCCGCGGAGATGAGCTCCTCATCCGCCGCCACGCCTCCCACCGCGCGCTCCGGCGTGTGGGATGGCTCCATCTTCGACGACGACATCATTGAGTTCCTCCGCCAAACGCGCCGCATCCCCGGCAGCCACCTAGTGCGAGCCCGCGCCGCGCCGGAGGGCGAAATCACGCCGGCGCCGGAGGAGGGCGAGCGGGTGATCTTCCGCTCGCACCTCATGCATGGGCTGGGGCTGCCGGCGAGCGGCTTCTTCCGCGCATTCTTGGAGTTCTTCGGGCTCCAGCCGCACCACCTCACCCCCAACATGGTGGTGTTGGCCGCCTTCCGCCAGATCCCTATGCGAAGGTTTTCGGGAGTTCTCCCACTATCGAGCTGTGGGGAGTTCTTCCAGCGGCTCGACCCACGCCGCCCGCGCCGGCTCAGGCGGCACGCTCATCGCCAAGAGGAGGCCGGTGCCCGAGAATCCTTCCCTGCCATCCCCTCATCAAGTCGGTGAAGATGTGGCAGCGCACGCATTTATCGCCAAGAACGCCGCCTGACGGCGATCGGTCAACTTGCCGCCTCACGGGCGGCGAATCGGGGGCTGACCCACCAGTGGTCCCACAGGCCCGGACGCTGACCTCGCAGGCACGGCCGACGTCATGGCTTCACAGAATGATACAAATGGAGGGCCCGACCGGGCAGACTTGCTGGCCTTTCGGGCGCGCCGAAGTTCTCCTTTCAAGGCCGCCTCATCTGATCTCGCCAGATGAGCGGCCGCCGGACCCCAGCCGGCTGTGCTCCAAGGACATGCCCCACGCTGAGGTGGTGGACACGGTGAACTTCTTGGCGAATCGCGACCTCACGGAGGAATGGCGCTTCGCAAGGAGCCATACCGCCCAATCCCCGCCGATGGTAAGTTGTCTCTTGCTTCTCTGCTTCTTCCTTAGCCGGATCCGCTCTTACTTTCCTTGGTCTTTTCTCGACTCAGAATCCTCTCATGCCGCCTCGACCGGCGCTGGGGCCGGCTCATGACGCCGTTCCCCGACCGGCGAAGAGCGACGCCGACGACCCCGACTTGGGCGTGGCGGCGATGGAGGCCGACGCCGAGGAGGGGAGGGGCCGACGACTTCAGCCCTCGCCACTTTTGCAGATCGGCTCGATGATGAAGTCGCCTCGCCGCCAGCAGAGAGCCGCCATCCAGCGCGAGCCCACCGCCGCCTTTGGGGGCCGAGGCGCGCTGAAGAAGGCCGGGCCGGGCCGAGTCAGCCAGCGGCCAGGCCAAGAGAATCAGGGAGCGGCAGCCGCGACTCAACAGGAAGAAGCAGCCCGAGGCCAACCGCTCTGCAAGGAGGTGAAGAAGCCACCACCGGTCTCCGCGTAAGTATCTTTTTTATTCTGTCTTGTTTTTCTTCCGTCCGCCTTGCCCGAGTCTTCTCATGTCCTTTTTCTCATCAGGGCTCCTCACTTTGAGACGGTCCCGCCGCCCGCCATGGGTCGGCGGAGACGCTCGCCAGCCAGCCGGCGGGTTGACCTGCGCCGCCCGGAGGCAACAGAGCGGAATGCGCAGGAGAAGCGCGACGAGGAGGCGGCCGCCTGCCGAGAGAAGGCGGAGGCCGAGAAGGCGGTCGGCCGCCGCCGCAGCAAAAAGGCAAGCCGAGGAGGCCGCGCGCCTTCAGTCGGCGCTGCTGCTGAGCTCAGCGCCACCACCGCCGGACTTCACGGGGCAGTCGGAGGGAGTCGGTGGTGAGGTCCTCGTCGCAGGGAGGGAAGGCGGCGAGGTCTTTCGCTGGCGCGCCGCACACCTCCGCCGCCTCCGCCGTAGCCCGAGGTCGCGCGAGGCAAACAGCCGGGCGGACTCCACTGCAGGCGCCATACGGCGACGGTTGCGGGCGCAGCTTGCTTTTTCAAGTCGCCGCCAGCCCGGGCGCCGTTTTGAGAAGGCGGATCGGCGCCGCGCTTTGGAGACCGGGCGCCGCCAGCTGCCATCCCCGACGCAGAGGCGACGAGTGCCGCGCCCGCTGGGTGGGTGCGAGGAGGCGGCACGGGCCTACTGAACACGGCGCTCCTGGACGTCCAAGCGAAGCTGCGGGCTGAAGGCGCCGCCCTCCAGAACCTTTCCAAGGCGCACCTAGCGTCGCGATCCGCCGTGCGGGTATGTTTCATTTTCGAATTTTCTCTTGATCTTCTCTATGGGGGCGCGCCAGCGCACCCACTGGGTGTAGTCCCCGAGTTTCGGGTCGGCTGCTGAGCAGGCGGCCCGGAACTTTATTTGCTTACTTCCAAGTTTTTATTTGTGTCTGGAATCCTTGTTACAGGAATACCACAACCTCCGTGCTACCGCCTTCAACCGCAACGTTGAAGAGCTGAACGAGCGGGCTGCTGACCTGGCGAGGAGCCGAGGTGAGTTTTCTTCTTCGCGGGGGCGCGCTTGCACACCCGCGGGCTGTAGTCCCCGAGATTCGGGCCGACTGCTGCGCAGTCGGGCCGGATCTTCCCGGCGACCTTCTTAACTAACGACTTCGCGTCCTTCTTCTTTTTATTCTTCAGAGTCCAACGCCGCTCTGCGGGGGCAGCTGGGTATGGCCGAGACCGCCTTGCGCGCCAAAGAGGAGGAGTGCGGCAAGCTCGCCGCAGAGCGCGACCTGCTGGCCACGCAGTTGGTGGAGCAGAGGGAGCTGCTCAAGGCGGCACGGGTCGAGGCGGAGAAGAAAGAGGCCGCCCTCCTAGCCGAATTTGAGAGCGAAGGCCCGCTCGATCGACAGAGAGGCGCAATTGACCTCCGCTTCCATGAAATCAAGATATCGCCGATGGTAAGTTTGCTTTTACTTTCTTTTGGGTTGCCGACTATCGTTAAGCCGCCCTCTTTTTCTAACTTGCCTTTTCTTCTTCTTCTTCTTGGCAGACTTCTTCCCTGGCCACACGCAGGCGGCCAACCAGGCCATCGAGGCCGAACGCGAGGCGCGGAGGGCGGTGGCGCCGAGATCGCAACCAACGCCTCGACCCTTGACGAGCAGCTCCCGAGCATTGAGGCTCGCCCGCGCCAGCACATCGGATGCTGCGCCGCCTTCAGCCGCCGCCGGGCCCAGCGATTGCTGCCCTGCGGGCCGCAACATGCCGGTTTCATGACTTCCAGCCGGACCGCCGACGGGCCGGAGTTCGCGGCGGGCGCCTTGAGGCTTGGAAGGGCTCCGCGCTCGGGCCGGAGCTCGCCAAGCCTCGGAGTTCGCTAAGGCGTGGTATCCAGTGGCTCGACCGACCGCTGGCCGCTGCTCGTCGAAGCTCAAAGCGGAGCTGCAGCCGCGGGGCGCCTTCGCCGAGCGCATGCGACGACGATCGCCGATTACACGGACACCAAGGTCTTCGCTCCCGAGCGGGCTGAAGACGGTGGGAGGCACTGCTGAGTGGTTCGGGATGAACCCGACTACGGGCGAGGACTCGGCGGAGGTGATCGACTCCAGCACCGAGGATGAAGACGAGGCGGAGGACGGAGATGGCATGGAGGCGCTGAAGACGGAGCGGGCGGCCAGCCTCAGCCGACCGCGCCTCCAAAGAACGAGCCGCGCCTTATATGAGCTGGCCGCTGCCGAGACGATCAAACCGAGATCGCCTAGCCGCCTCGGCCTCCGACGCCGCCGCCTCCGGCCTTCCAACCCCATCCGCTGCTTCTAGGCCGCCTTGGCTTTATTTTATATGTTTGTTAGTCTTTCAAAGAACTTTGTTAATTGCACAATTCCACCCATGGTGTATTCTCAACCTCTGTTTCAAGATCCGCCAAGGGCCTAAGTTTGTGTAAATATTATTTTTGATTTCATGTTTCCTTGCTTATTGCTCTTGTGGCTTTTTCTCTGCCGCTTTCCCTTAGATGCCGCTTGTTCGCCGGGCAACCGCTCTCATGGATTGCCATCTAGGTCAAGTGCTTGGCTACTTTGAGAAGGCAAGTACTTGGCCATTTTAGAGTCGCTCTAAGCAGGTTGGGTAGAAAACGGTCAAGCCGGCTTCTTAAGAGTCGGTTTCACAAAACGGGCTGGGAGCCGGTTTCAACTATGTGTATGCTTTGGGTCCTTAGTCTTTTTTTTCGTAGGGCGCTCGCTTACCTTACTCCTGCCCACTCAAACAGCCGCCTCACGAGCTGCGGCTTCGACAGAGACGGCTTGGGCAATCAAGACGCTACTTTGTCGGACTTCAGGAAGCACTTCATAGCTCAAAGCGAGAGTCCCCGGCCGACTAGTCGAGCCCGTGCCAAACAGCATAATCAAAGGGTAACATACTCAAAGGCATAATTTTATCAGACAGATAACAAAGAGGGCAGTCCTCGAGCTCTGCCTCGGGGCCCGGAGTCTTGGTATTTTAAACACAAAAGGGTAGCATGGTACATACTGCATCAATCAGAAAATCTTCTGAGGAGATTCAGATTCCATGGCCGCCCGCCTTTGCCGGAGTCGCCCTCTCTTGCGTGCTCGGGCTTCGAAAGGCCGATCGTAGTAGGAGTCGCTGCTCAACACTTAATCGATGATGAACGGTTCTTCCTAAGGCGCCGATAGCTTGTGCTGGCCGGCCGCTCATTGAATCAGCCGGAGCACAAGGTCGCCTCTAGGAATGATCTTGGCTTGACATTCTTGTTGTAGTAGCGAAGCAGCTCGCTGGTAGATGATGGACCGCTGAGTGCCAAGAGTCGGCCCTCTTCCAGCAGATCGACGCCGCCTTGACGCGCTTCTTCCGCTTCCTCCTCGGTGTACATGGTGACTCGCAGGAATCGAACTCTATATCCGCTGGGATGACGGCCGCACCGTGAGACGAGGAAGAAGGTGTGAAGCCGCTTGACTTGTTTGGAGTCGACGCAGACTCCAGAGGACGGTCGGCAACCTCAAGCCAGCAGCCGCCGAACGCCCAAAGGTTCAACCAGACGAGGCTTGATGCCGCATAAGATGAGGCCGCTTCGCCGCTTCCACCGCCGCTTGATCATGGATGGGCAACGGACGCTAAGTCCACGGATGCCCGCATGCGCAGCAGAACGGGCCAGGGCGCCCTTGGCAAAATTTGTGCCGTTGTCGGTGATGATGTTGTGTGGTACACCGTACCGAGTCATGAAGTCGGCGATGAAAGTCACTGCCGTAGGACCATTCAACTTCTTGATGTGTTTTTCTTCTATCCACTTGGTGAACTTGTCCACCGCGACAAGTAGGTGAGTTAGGCCACCTCGTGCCGTCTTGAATGGTCCCACCATGTCCAGGCCCTAGATAGCAAAGGGCCAGGCGATGGGGCAGGCTTTGTTGAGGCTTGTGTAGTCGATACACATCCGCCACTGCTTGTTCTTCTTTAGTACCAGGACCGGGTTCGCCAACCATTCTGGAAAGAAAACTTCCATGATGAAACCGGCTGCAAGGAGCCGGGCTATCTCTTCTCCAACAACTCTTCTTTTTTCTTCTGACAGGCGGCGCAAGGGCTGCCTGACGGGCTTCACATCAGGTCGGACATGTAACTTGTGCTCGGCGAACCACAAGACACCTGCATGTCTTTGGGGGACCATGCGAAGATGTCCTGATTCTCACGGAGGAAATCGACGAGCTCGCCTTCCTATTTGTCTGCCGAGGTTTGCACCTATGATAGCGATTTCTAGGTGCTCCGGTCCAAGGGTATCTTCTTGGTCTCTTTGGCCGCTTGAACGAGCCCTCAGCTTCCGACCTTTGGGGTCGGGCGATATCTCCGCTTCTTGCCGCCATCGCCACGACCCGATCCAGAGCCGCTTCACCGCGATCACCAGGACTCGCCAGCCGGTTGCTTTCAAATGCAGTGCAGACGATTTCTCAGAGTTGCCGCCACGGTCGAATCCCTTTGAACTCGCATCTTCATCTTGAGGTAGGCGATCGGGGATCGCCATGAGCTTGGCCAAAGCAGGTCGGCCAAGCAAGGCATGGTAGGGGCTCGAGGTCCACCACTTCGAACCAGACCGGCTCTCGGCGAAAGTGATCCTTGTCACCAAAGAGGACGCTTATCGAATCTTGCCAATCGGTGAGCAGGAAAGGCTGTGTACAATTCCGTGGAACACAAATCGATCAGGTCAAGCTGCCTTTGCTTGATTCCTAGCTTCCCATCGATCCTTGTACCGGATGTTGATGCTGCTGCTCCGCTTATCAAGATTGCGAGAAGCGAGTGGCCCGCCTATCCATGGCAAGGGTGGCTCCCAAGACCAGGGCGAGGAGCCCGATTCGCATCACCTCGGGTGATCAAGACGGCTCCACCGATGGGCTTTCGACCAAAGGATGAACTCGGGCGCCCGATGCTATCAGATTCACTTTTGCCGCTGCTGCCGCCATCAAGGGCGATCATCAGCCACGCTGTAAACACGCACATAGGCGCCGCGGCTTTTCCGGTAATCGTTTGTATCAGGCCGACCGCCGGACAGCCGGCTGCCGGGCGGTGGTGGAGGTGGCGGCCCAGAAAGCGGAGGAGGGCAAGGCCGCTCCTTGGCAATCCCGGTGAGCCAGCTGGCACTTCCGGTGGTGTGATTTGACGGCTTCGCTACCGTGGAACTTGGTGGTCCGCCCAGAGTCTCGCCAGAAGAGAAGGCCGCAATCGTTGACTTGCCGCTTTTCGCCGCTGGCAGGAGGCTGCCCTTCCGCTGCTGGTTCGATCGCCGCCACCGCCGCTATTGGAAGCCGCTGCGGGCCTTGCGCCTGGATCGTTTCTATCGTTGCCGCCGATCAAGCGCCGCCACCGGAGTTCGGGAGCATGAGGAGCTACTTTGCCGACGCGATCGATTTCGATCTCCGACTTCATGGAGGAGTCGGCAAGGGCGCATTTGTCCGCTATGACTAGCAGCTCGTCGAGGATTCCGCCTGCCGCAAAGGAGCTTGTGCTTGAGGAGGGTGCCTTCTCTCGCACCCGGCGTGAAGTACTCGATTGCTCTGACTCTCGTGCACTCCTTCGCAGGAGTTCCGGAGTCGCCCCAGCGCAGGCGGAGGTAGTCGCGAGTGGACTCTAGGGGCCTTGTACGCACAAGGACAGCCGACGAGGCTTGGGAGGTCGCCAGGCGTGCTCGTGAAGTTGCGGACGAAGGCCTCGGTGAAGTCGACCCAGCCGCTGATGCCGCGAGGCTTCGTTGTTCAACCATGTCCGGCCGTGCTCGGAGCATGAGGGGAACATACTTTACGGCAACGCTTGTTGCCGCTCGCTATGCCGACGGCCATGGAGTAGTCCACTAGCCAGCCCTCCTCCTGAGCGGTTGGGGCTCAGGTAAAAGAACCCACAAGGGCGCCAAATGTCGGGGTTGGGTGCTATATATGCCAAAGGATGGCTTATCATGGAGGGGCGAGTAGAACGTCACCGTGCTCGAAACGGGATGAGGCGAAGACATGCACGCCGCTAATCTTACCCAGCTTCGTGGCTCTCCGAGGAGATAACACCCCTATCGCTGCTCAAGGGGTCTCCGTGATGATCACTATGGCAAAGTGGGTACAAGAGACCCTTGAGCTGTTTGGGGTGAGGAAGGAGAAGGGCACGACTAGCTCTTTCTCTCCTCTATGTGTGTGTCTCAAACTACTAGCCTCCAACCCTTTGCATGGGTGCCCCGGGTTTTATAGGCCTTTCTTCGGGGTACAACAAGAATCCGGCTGGTGTGGGTCCGTTGCTCGCCCCTAAGTCGCCGCCTTCTCTCGCCGACTCGGGCCTGCCGACCAGGGGCCCTCACGACGGCTCCAAAGATGGGGCCGACAGCCCTTCTCCGCTGCAAGGGTCTTGCCGCTGCAGACATCAGAGCCGTGCTTCTAATGAAGCGAAGCTTGGTCATGGGGTTATGGCAACAGCCGCCGCCTCAAGCGCGATCATCGCTGCCATTCCTCGCCTTGTCCGGGTTAATGGCATGTGGATCCCGCGAGGGGCCGGCCGACTCGGAGTCCGACTCCAACGGGTCCGCTTTGGGGTGCTCGCTGTTTCGCATTCTGCCGACAGCGGGTCCCGCCATCTTCGGTCGCATGACAGTGCCATCGTGGGTACAGGAATCTGCCCACGGTGCTGATGTCAGGGCCGGTGTGGCAACAGTGCTGCGCCGGACGGAGATCTCCGTCGATACGGCGCTCTGTAGCCATACCTGCCCTTTATGGGCAGGGTAGGGATGGGCCGCAAGGCGGCCTTACCCCATATGTCGTGGTTTTGTCACGGCAGATGTCCTTATGAAAGGACTTAGTCGCGGAGCCATCGCTACGGGTTAACTTAGAGGGGTTAAAGCGGACGCAAAGACACGAGAGTTATACTAGTTCGGCCCCTTCGATGAAGGTAAAAGCCTACGTCTAGTTTGTGATGGGATTGATGTGGACTCGATGACTAGGGAGCAAACAGCTCGCCTAGGCCTCGAGTTGTTGTTGTTCTGCTCGAACCGCCCGGTCATCCCCTTATATACACGGTGACGCCTGTCCGGCTCGAGAGGCCCAACCTCCGGTTCATATTCGTGTCCGGTTGGTCTCTCTATTCCTAACTTACAATACAAGTTATACATCAGCCGGTTTACTTGCCACAGCTTTTGAACCGACTACATGTGCCTTGGGCCCTTACACTCATGCCTCTTGGGATTTTATACTATTGAACTATCGATGAAGTTAACCCGCCCAAATAGGCCGTTTATGCCCAGAGTAACATCCCCAACATTAGGCCCCGATTGATTTGAATAGGTTCACGCCAATCCTTGAGAAAAACCTTTATCTTCAATACCTTCTTGAAATCGCTTGAACTGCCATGATGTCACTTTCTCCGATGTCAAACCGTCCGACGCCTCGTAAAGATAGCATCCGCGATATCTTCTTTGTTTTAGTAGATCCGCACATCGAGGCGATCGCCCGCTTAGGATTACGGTTCCTTGATTCCCGCCTCCGACACAGGATCCTGCTTATAAATAGGGCCCGGCGGTCATCCTTCTTCCTTCGCCCCTTTCTCTTCGCTCTTCTTCGCCGCCGGCCTCGAGCTCGCGCCGCCGCCGACCTCTACACCGCCTTTGGGCCGCTGATCGACCTGAACGCACTGTAGAAAACGCAGATTCCTTCGCCTCCTTGACCGAGGTAGGTCCTCGCCTCTTTGACCTAGATCCATTCTAGGGTTTCCGCCCTGCCGCATCCATGAACTTGTTCTTATAGCAGATTCTTGAATATATCTGTGATACGCTTGCGCTTGATTAGCAAGAATTTTTATGCTCCGCCTGTAGTCTCGTAAGGCGGCATCCAAGGGTCTAGTGCACCATCTCTCGCCATTGCATCCATACTGCTTTGTTGTCTTCCTTTTTGAATATTTTTCTTATTTTCCGATCCGCGCCGATCCTTCGCTAGAAAAAACTTATAAACCTGTTTCAGATACTTAGCCGCTCGCAACCTTCATTGCTTTCAATATTTAGACCTTAGACCAAAGCGGTTTAACTTAACATAGAAAAATTAGATAAGCCGGTACACACCATTAGCCCTCTTGTTGAACCGCCGAATTTCAGAGCAAAACTCCGGTTTAGCATTGTACACCGTTCTCTTTTTATCCCGCCATATTTCTTTTGAACCAGATTTATATATTTTGTAGATGGCCAAACAAGTGTATGAGTGCAACTGGCTCCTTCCCGTGTCACCGAGACTCAATTAAACAACCTGGTCCCGACCGCACTTTAGCCAAGAAAATAACATCCATTGAGGGTCCTCGCAAAGAATGTCCATCCACCCTCGTGAAGGAGAGGTTCTAGTTTTCGCAGATCACCTAGCCCGGGCTTCAACCGCCTGCTCAAAATTTTATCGAGATGTGCTAGCAAATTTTCAACTCCGGCCCACAAGACATAGGCCCCAATTCATACTAATATCTGCCACTTCCAAGTGCTCGTGAGGCATACTTTCAGAAGAACCCACAAAGGAGCTGTTTAGAGATCGCTTCCATATAAACCGCTGCATGTAATTCAATCGACGGGCCTAACACGGAATTAGGTGGCGAGCGATTCGTAAAAGAAAGGAGGTCACTTATCCTCATGTCAAACTGCACAGCCACCCCAAGGAATGGAATCAAACATGGTTTTATTGCAAAGATACTTCACCGCCAATGAGAATCTTTTGCCTGGTTTTCGCTCGAGCGACTTAGCAACACACATCCCTTTCCACAAAGGTTAAGTGCCAAAGGAGAGAAGTAAATATGCGCCTCAACTCTCCAAGCTCGAGCCTTCATGGCTAACGGTTTAACTGAATTGACCTTATGCCGCTGTTGATATCATGGAGCATACCGCCTCTCCCCAGCCGCTTCGGTTTGATGTGCGAGTACACCGTAGTGTTGACGACCCTCCGGCTACATTAACATCCAGCTTACCGATGATGAGGTCACCGAGGCAGTGAAGAAGATGCTGAACGAACCGAAAATCTCTCGTGCCCGGACCGGTTCTGCTTCCCTTCGTGCTGCCAACAAACCGCCACCGTAAGATTTCTTACTATTTATTACTGAATATATTGTTGCTATCCCGGATAACTTTTAATACCGATCGCTGCTGAACCAGGGTGATGATCCATTCGAGCAAGAAACGCCCGCAAGAGAAGCCGGAGAAACCGGACAAACCGAAAACCACTTAGGCAAAAGACAAAAGCTGTTAAGAAGACTGCTCATAAGAGAAAAACCATCGCTTCTTCCGATCCGCCATGGATGATGATGTGGGTAACCCGGACCTTGAGGTAAAATTTGATTTACTTGGTTTACCTTTCATACGCCTAATTACTGATGATGTTTGTCGTGGTGATGTCAAGCCAAGAACGCCGATGCCGTAGAGGTAACCGCTTCTTCCTTCCGACTCAAATCCTTTGCCTTTGCTAACAAAACCGTCAGCAAACCAGAAAATTAAATTTTCTCATCCCTTGCTTACTTGGATCCCCAATTTCTTATGAAGACTCAACAACACGGCTCGCTGCACAACTCGCACAATGCCAGTGTAGTTACCTCCACCGTTTACCAAACAGTCCGTTCGAAACGCTCGCTCGAGGTCTCTAATTTGCTTGTCGCTGCTCCTCCTAAAGCAGGCTGGTTTCACAACCCTTAATCCGTCTGATTCTGATTATCAGGTCACTTCCCACTCTTCGTCTGGGCGAAGTCATCACCACCAAGCCGCCGCTAAAAACAAAGGCTTGGGTAAGTCATACTTTTCATATTCCTTCTTCAAAGATCACCGTGTTGTATATGCCATATTTAACTCTTGTTGTGCTTTTTCAGGCCAAGTTTAGACCGAGCAAAAAGGCTCGCCTGGGCAAAGCGGCCGACGAAGAAACTGCGCCCTCGAACCGGGAGCACCCCAAACCTTGAACCGGATAACTCATGAAGACACACCCAATGATCCGCCACAAAAAATGATGATCTTGTTATCAAGAAAGGCCTCATCGACACCGCCCTTCCCGCCGATCAACCTAGAAGCCCAACCCAGATTGAGAAATCCACCACCCATTCCGCTCACGACCAACCGACGGTTCCTGGTCAAACCGGTAGCTCCAAGGACGACGACGTCGTAATTACTGGTTTTGGCCATAGTGAACCGGGCAATCCAGTTGCCTTATCTAAACATTCTGCCAAGGAGGAGTTTGCCACTATGAGCAAGGGCAAGTGGATGTTGATCTGGCCACTTATGCCGCTCTGAACCCTCAAGACCTTCACTCCGGCTACTTGAACCGGCTGTATACCAGCCGTGACTATGAAGCTGGCCTGGTGAAAATGATGAAGGAGAAACTCGAGGTAACCTCCATGTTCTCTTCCTTGCCTGAATTTTTCTATTTTTGTTAACTCTCCTAGCCCCCAAGGGCCGGTCAACTTAGCATAGTTAAACCGGGACTTAGTATAAACTCAATGCTTCAGAATCCGCTGATGTAGCCCCCCAGAGCTGGTTCAACCTAGCCTAGTTAAACCGGGACTGTACTTTATATCATCACATCCGTACATGTTTGAATAAATAGCCATTAGCCCCCAAGTGCCAAGTTGAATATTTGTATTGAGCTTGGGACTTTGTAATTGCACTAACAGATGAAGATTAAATATGCATTAGCCCCCAAGTGCCAAGTGTATAACAGGTTATGCACTAGGGACTTGAAATGACGATATGTAACATGCTTCCTTGTTGCAGAGTGAGATACGCCAACAAGCCTCACAAATCCAGACCTCTGTGAAAATCTGAAATCTCAACAATCGAAACCTCCAAGGCCAAGGATGAGCTGAAACCGCTTAACTACTATGGAGCAACTCAAGGAGTGGTTCAAGTCGGAGCGGGCCGGCTGGGATACTGAAAAGGCCGCTTTGACCAAAAAGGTTGAAAATGCCGAGGCTGCCCTTAAACCGTGGTAGACGAGTCGATTAGCGTGAAGCGGCAAGTGCATTCCATGACCGCTGCCATCTTCGTAAGTTTCTCCGGTTTCTATAATAATCTCGACCTTTCTTATGATAAGTCCGGTTTGTAATTTCTCTTGCAATGTCAGAGGCACACGATTGGTCACTTGGGGTCGATGTCCTAAAAATTGAAGGCTGCCTATACCTTAATAGAGCAATCAGATACCGGAGCGCAGCGGATCATCTCCACCGCATCTCATAACAATCCGCGCCTTCCTTAATTCAGGATACCTTAAGAGGTTGTCCATGCTTCCCGCCCGGATTGAAGAGTGAAGAAATTGTCTGCACGAACCCGCGCCATCAACGCCTTTAATCCGGGCCAAAGCATGGGTGCCGATTTGATCCCATTGAAGCGGCTCTGGGCTATCCCAAATCAAGGAAGACAGCTCAAATTCAACGAAGATTACTTGAGAGCAATAAACCGGCCAGGCGCCTTTGGCTTGCCAATTAGTCAAGAAGCCAACTTGTCGCATTATCAAGCTCAAGATGATGATCGTAACAAGCGAGTGGCTGCCCCTATCCTCAAGCGGAGAACCTGATCCCTCCAATCCGTAAGCATACTTATGCTCCCGATATTGACCCAACTTCCCGATCCATGAAGAGGCTGTCTTTCAAGCTTTAATGGGAATCGATCGACCACCGTTGATTTCCAAAGGGCTGGGTAGAGAGGAAGAGACAAGCGGGCGCAGATTTATCCACAACCATCAAACCGGGCAGCGAACAAGCATGAACCAGAAGCCGGTTTGAAGAGCTGCTTTATTACATTCCGTCCAGAAACAATGATCTTATTTAGGCACCATGTTTCCTTGTAATAGGATAGCCAACACTCTTGCTTTGAACATGCCTTCGTGCATGGGTGCTGATACTCTTGCTTGAATGATCAAAACTTTTCATATTATATTGCCCGCAAAGAATAAAATCTTAAACCGCCAAACTGATTTGTGATATTCATGTATTCATATAATGGAATATTTAGGCATATAACCAAAATTTATGATATCAAATACCGCCATTGTGGGCATAGGGTTGGCTTAGCCAATCTTGAAGCGAGGTTGATAAACCTTACCACAAAGGAGAAAACAGCTCCTGCTTATTTATACGCCGGTTTACTATGTAAACCGTGCCAAGTCATAGAAGCCCCCTGTTACTCCATAATCGGATGTTAACAGAAAAAACATCAAACCGGTGAAATTATCGCCGGCTTAAAAAAATTGACCGAATTCCATCAACAGATAGTTTTGAAAAACGGTTTAACAATGTTGCCGGTTTAAGAAAATGCAACCAAAATTAAATAACAGTGATGGAAAAATATGGAAGCAAAGGCAATGATAAAACCGTTTTGCAAAAGGAGGCTTTACTGAGCCGATCAGATGGTGTTACCATGGTCGGACACGACCAAGCTCCCAATAAGGTGTAGCTATGGTTCAAGTCAGCCAGTGCCCCAATCGAAACCGTGGCATTGTGCCGATCAAGTGGCATGGCAATGGTTCGGGTTCACCAAGCCCCAAGTGACTCTATGGCCTTAGGCCGATCAAGAAGCGTGATGGTTCAGACGTGACCATATCCCTGTGATCTGGTGGCTTTCGCTTATCAAAAGGTGTTGCATTGGTTCGGATACTACCAAGCCCCAAGT
The DNA here is from genome assembly GCA_021605205.1 of Aegilops longissima. Lineage (NCBI taxonomy): Eukaryota > Viridiplantae > Streptophyta > Magnoliopsida > Poales > Poaceae > Aegilops > Aegilops longissima. The sequence continues at coordinate 150,328,065 of CM038680.1, forward strand.
GATATCACAAAGCTTTTTGAAAAGCAAACTCAAGGGGTAAACCGAGGCCGCTTTAAGACGTAATAACCCATGTAACCACGCAGGATGTAACAGTAACGGATACCCCGCTTAGCCGAGGCTCTGTTTATTGCTTTATTCAAAATATATACACCGCCATAATATGTACATAAGTAGAGCTGATGGCTCAGTATAATAGGGTCAAGATGAGCTATGTTCCACGGCTCGTTGGTCTCTTCTTCCGACGTATGCGTGAATGTTTATGCTCTCTAACATCAATCGATAGTACGACCACAGTGCATTCTGCTGACCACAAAAGGTCCCTCCCAAGGCGGGATAGCTTGTGCATGTCTGTCGGTCTTGGATGAGCCAAGCACCAAATCTCCTTCTTGAAAGGTTCGTCCCGACCGGCGACTATGATAACGATTTAAGATCCTGCCGGTAAATCGCCGAGCGAAAGCAGCTGCTATGTCTCGCCTCTTCATCCAGCCGATCCAAAGCGCCTGTCAGGCTGTCTCATTATCCATTTCGACATAGGCTGCCACACGAGGTGAGTCATGACGGATGTCGCTGGGGAGAACCTCCTCCGCTCCATAAACCATAAAGAACGGCGTGTATCCCGTGGATCTGTTAGGTGTAGTATTTATACTCCATAACACAGACGGTAGCTCTTCTACCCAACAACCCGGCGTCCTCTGCAAGGGGACCATAAGCCGGGGTTTGATGCCACTCAGGATCTCTTGATTGGCTCTTTCCGCTTGACCATTGGACTGTGGGTGAGCTACTGAAGAAATGTCAAGCCGGATGTGCTCCCGTTCACAGAACTCCTTCATGGCACCTTTGGACAAATTGGTACCATTATCTATAATGATACTGTGTGGAAAACCAAACCGGAAAATCACCTTTTTGATGAACTGAACTGTCGTGGCCGCATCACACTTGCTAACAGGTTCTGCCTCTACCCACTTTGTAAATTTGTCAACCGCCACCAATAGGTGTGTCTTTTTGTCCTTGGACCGCTTGAAAGGTCCAACCATATCCAGCCCCCAAGTCGCAAACGGCCAAGTAATTGGAATCATCCTCAATTCTTGGGCCAGTACATGAGCACGTCTGGAAAACTTTTGGCAACCATCACATCGTCTCGACCAGATCTTCCGCATCAAAGATGGGCAGTCAACCAATAAAACCGTGGACGGAACGCCTTAGCCACCAAAGATTTTGAACCGCGCGATGACCACAATCTCCTTCGTGGATCTCACACAATATTTCACAGCCTTCCTCAGGGACACACAGCGTTGAAACGCCTCGACACAATCGCAATGATGCAACTCGCCATTGACAATGGTCATAGACTTAGACCGCCAACTATCTCGTCGGGCCAACATCTCATCTTCCGTAACTCGCCTGCTTCATGTACGCCGATAAGGGAGCGCCCAATCGGAATGACATGCAGGGCTGCCACTAATCGAGCCTCCGGATCAGAATAGCCAAATCCGCTTCATCGGGGAGCTTGACCGACGGATTGTGCAACACGTCGAGAAAACTTTAGGCGGGACCAGTTTGCTTGGGAGCCCAACCGCTCAAAGCGCCCCGCCGCTTCGCTCTTCCGACGATCCACATGGTCCACCTGATAGCCTTTGAAATGACCTGCAACAACATCCACCTCACGACGATATGCAGCCATGAGTGGGTCCTGAATCCCAAGTGCTTACACCTGTTGAGCCACTAGGTCCGAGTCACCAAGCACTTAACCCGCTTAGGTTCATCTCCTTAGCCATCCAAGATCGTGGAGCAAGGCTTCATACTCAGCTGCATTGTTAGTACAAGGAACATTAAGCGGAGAACGAACAAAACTTGTCACCTTGTGGGGAAGTTAATACGACTCCAGCCCCGAGCCTCCAACCGCCTGGATCCGCCAAAATGGATGGTCCAATAGGTATGATCCGCCTTTCTTCAGCGCTTGTAACTCTGTCCAATCATTAATGAAATCCACAAGCGCTTGGGACTTCACTGCCGTCCGAGGTACATACTTCAAACCGGCGGCCCAAGCTCTATAGCCCACTTGGCAATCTGGCCAGTCGCCTCTCGGTTCTGTATGATATCACCTAAGGGAACTGAATAGACCACCGTGATGGGATGCCTTTGAAAATACTGCCTCAGCTTCCGCTTGCCATATAAAACTCCATACACCAGCTTCGCCAAGGATATCTCTGCTTAGACTCAATAAGCACCTCGCGATATAATAAGCCGACGTTGAACCGGATGCTCCTTCCCCGCCTCCTTTCGCTTACCACAATGGCTACGCTAATCGCTTCGGCGTTAGCAGCGACATAGCGCGGCGCCTTGTCAATGGGGGCGGCGAGTACAGTGGGTTGGCCAATTGCCACTTCAAGTCCTCCAACGCTTCATCATCGGGCTGGACTCGCATAAACCGATCCGTCTTCTTCAAAGATTCGTACAAAGGGATGGCCTTCTCTGAGGCGGTTGATAAACCGCTCAACAAGCGAAATCCGCCCGCCAAACGCCGGACATCATTAATACACTTTGTTTAGCCAGGAGGTGATAGCCGTAATCTTCTCCATTAGCTTCAATCCTCGTTGGACACAAGAAAACCCAATAACTTGCCTCACCGGAACACGAAAACACATTTGGCAAGTTAAGCATCATTTTGTAAACCCGCAGTTGTCAAAGGTTTCTTCAAATCATCAATCAGTGTTTCCTTCTTCTTGACTTAACCACAATATCATCCACATAAGCATGCACATTACGCCCATCTGCTCATGCAAGCAATTGCACGTTAACGCCGATAAGTTGCTTAGGCGCTCTTGAGCCCAAAAGGCATAGACACATAGCGTAAGGCTCCAAAGGGAGTGATAAATGTTGTCTTCTCCTGGTCCTAACCGCCATCTTGATCTGATGATATCCAGAATATGCATCCAAAAGCTCAAACGCCACAACCCATGATGGCATCAATAATCTGGTCAATGCGGGAGGGCAAAGGAACCGCTGGACAAGCCTTGTTAAGATCTGTAATCCACACATCGCGCCAAGTGCCGTTTTTCTTAAGGACCAGCACCGGATTAGCAAGCCACTCGATGGAAAACTTCAACGATAAAACCTGCTGCTAAGAGCCCGCAACCTCCTCTCCGATGGCCTTACGCCTCTCTCGTTAAACCGTGGAGAAACTGTTTACGGTTTATACTTGGGATCAACATTAAGAGTGTGCTCAGCGAGCTCCCTCGTTACACCCGCATGTTAGAAGGCTTCCATGCAAAATGTCCCGATTCTCACGGATGAACTCGATGAGCGCCGCTTTCCTATTTAGGATCCAAGTTGGCACTGATGATGAACTGCTTGGACGAATCGCCAGGTACGAAGTCAACAAGTTTAGTCTCAGCTGCCGATTTAAACTTCGTGGCCGGATCGTGCTCAGAAGTTGGCTTCTTCAACGAGTCATGTCCGCCGGATCAACATTATCCTTATAGTACTTCAGCTCTTGGTGGCACAAACCGACTCGCGAAGCCGCATCACCTTCCTCACACTCCAAAGCGATCTTATGCTCCCATGAACCGTTATCGCCCCTTGTGACCCGCATCTTGAGCTGCAAATAGATATAACAAGGTCATGCCATGAACTTGGTATAAGCCGCCGCCCAAACAGGCGTGATAAGGACTTTGAATTTTCACCACTTCAAACGTCAATGTTTCTCGATCCGAGTCATGTTCATCCCTGAATGCCACCTCCGTAGCTATTTTACCAACCGGATATGCTGACTTACCGTGCACCACACCATGGAACACTGATTGACGGTTTGAGATGTTTATCTCTAACCCCATACGACGGAAGGTCTCGTAGTACGTGATGTTGATGCTGCTCCCTCCGTCCATAAGCACCTTGGTGAACTTGTAACCTCCCACCCGAGGTGCCACCACTGTGGCTAGCTGACCCGGATTGTCAACCCGAGGAGGATGATCCTCTCTACTCCACACAATGGGCTGCTCGACCAGCGAGGTAATGAGGCATGGCCGGTTCAACAACGTTGATCGCCCGCTCAAGCTTCCGGTCTCGCTTGTCTAAGCTGGTGGTGAAGACGTGTATCGCCCACCATTCAACTGCTTTGGGTTGCTCGATAACTCCGATCGCTGCTGCTGCTGATTGTAACCACCTTTGTTGTTCGATTGTTCGATTGTTATGTCCGCCTCGGATTACCATTAAACCCTAGACCGAATTTCTCCACCGTAACCCGGCCGACCAACCGCTACTGAACCTTGATCATACCGAAAGCATTAGAACTTTTGAACTCCCTGCATAATGTAATAATCCTTCCAGAGGTGGTTTGCTCGGCGCCTCCTTCGGTCCCATGCTTTGGACAGGTTGATTCAACAGATAGTTCAATCGGTCCGATTGGGATTAGCGCACCACCTCGATCTCGGCTTGTTTACCCTTGCGCCCGCTGGCCCTTGTCCCGTAGCAAGTTGGTGTTGGCTAAGAAGTCCATGTTGCCGTCAAACTTACGCTTACTTCCGCCATTACCGCCGAAAGTGATGTTGCTGGCCTCGAGTTGCCGTTCTTCTTTCCTTCCTGCCTCATCATCATCATCGACTGGATCCTTGGTACTATCGTAATCAGCATACTTCACTAAAACGCCCATGAGAGTGCCCATGTCATTGCAAAACCGCTTCATGCGCCCCAGCTTCAACTTTAAAGGTTTAAATCGGCGAGCTGCCTCTAGGGTCAAAATCGCAGAATCAGCGTTGATCCGTCTCGAAGAATGTAAGACTTCAAACGCGGCGCACTCCAATGGGTTGTTGATTCCCTCACCGGACACAAGCCGCCAAGTCTACCACATACATGGGCTGCTTACGGTATCTTTGAAATTTGAATGAATCGGCCCGTGAATTAGGCCCACGAACCGATGGAATTGGGCGGCAAGTTTTTCAACCAAATGCGGGCCGTGCCTTCGAGCATCATGGTGAAGTACTTTGCACACGGGCTTCATCCACATCCAGATCTCCATGGCCATCTCATAACTCTATCCATGCTTCGAGCCAAATCGTGGTATAATTCGCACCTTGCGCCGCCCCTTGAAATCCTTGGGCAAGCGACATTGCGTAAAAGCAGGGACGAGGCAAGGCACCCCAAAGAGCTAGAGGTAACCCATGGCTCAAAGATGGTCGGACGAACCGCGAAGCTGATAATCCCGATCTTTGTCTCGCTAACTCGGCCTCCCCACGTGCTTCGGGCCCGTCCACCACCTCCCGAGTGTTGTCGAAACCACCCGCCGGGTTGTTGCTACTTGGCGCACCGCGCCGCATTACTTGATACGGTCGGTTCATCCAGCGCTACCGCTATAGCTCCGCTTGGGCGGGGTAGAGTGGATCTGATCGCTGCTATACAATACGCTTCTGCTGGACCAGAGCTGTCCTAAGGAGTTCTTGACTCGGGCGCTGCCTCCACCGCTTTGTGGTGAATCGCCTCAATTGGAATCGCCTCCAACCGTGCCGCAGCCGCAACAAGGTTATCCATCGGGTTGGAGTAGTGACCTGGAGGTGTTTGCACAGCCTGAGGCGTGCCGGTATGATGGCGAGGTAGATCTATTACACGGGTTGAACTGCATGCCCGGCCCCAAAGCTTCCGCCGGTTTACCACCAGCGGATTATCGCTCCTCGCTCTCACAGGGTGTTGAAGAGGTCTCTTCCCTCGAAAACTGAAGGCAAACGGGATGTATATTTCCTTTTCATGACTTCATGTGATGCATTCTGATCCAGCATGAGCCTATAAGCTTGCGCATCCAAAGCGGCTCGCTCTGCCGCCATCCTGGCGTCTGCAGCTGCCAGATCCGCTTTAGCCTGAGTGATTTGTTCCTTCACCTTGGCAATCTCAGCATTATGAATGTCCTGGTTCGCCGGGTTAACCTCTGCCATGAGCACAACCAACACATCGAATAACTCTGATAAAACTTGAGCCCGCGGGCGCACAGGGCCTCCTACCCCGGCTGCCATCGCCGCTGTTGAACCGGCGACCATTGTCGCAGCGGTCAAAGAGTGAAGCATCGCTCGCTATCGGCCATGAATATTCCAACCGGTTGGGCATATCAAGGGGTCCGAATATCGTCACCATCGAACAGCCCCAATCCGCCATCTTGCAGCCTGATGACAGAGACTCGGGCCACGGTCGACGACTCGTCACCGTGAGTAGACGACGGTTTCGCCACCGAGGCTGATCCTTCCTCATAATTTCCTCCGTGGATGACTCCCACGAAAGCACGCTTTGACGGCCGGTTTAGCTCGGGCAGGTTTCGACGCTGAGCCGCCTCGACGAGGTCGGTGCAGATGTCCGCCGAGGCCCCGCTCACCGATCTCATTGATGAAAACGTAGTATGCCACCAAAGGGGACCCGCACCAGACTAATCGAGCCGGCCTCGAGGCCCCAGCCGCATCGCCGATAGAGCTTGCTCGCGACGACTCTTGGTCATCCGCCCACAGCGAGAGCCTTCAAGTCCTTCGAGCTTGCCTCCAAGATCATCAAACCATCGTATGATAGCCCCACGGTGGGCGCCAACTGTTGTGGTTTTGTCACGGTAGATGTCCTTATGAAAGGACTTATTCGCGGAGCCATCGCTACGGGTTAACTTAGAGGGGTTAAAGCGGACGCAAAGACACGAGAGTTATACTAGTTCGGCCCCTTCGATGAAGGTAAAAGCCTACGTCTAGTTTGTGATGGGATTGATGTGGACTCGATGACTAGGGAGCAAACAGCTTCGCCTAGGCCTCGAGTTGTTGTTGTCTGTCTCTTGAACCGCCCCGGGTCGTCCCCTTATATACACGGGTGACGCCTGTCGGCTCAGAGAGGCCCAACCTCCGGTTCATATTCGTGTCCGGGTTGGTCTCTCTGTATTCCTAACTTACAATACAAGTTATACATCAGGCCGGTTTACGGCTACATGTCTGAACCGACTACAGGCCTTGGGCCCTTACACTCATGCCTCTTGGGCTTTTACACTACTGAACTACTGATGAAGTTAACCCAGCCCAAATAGGCCGTTTTACGCCCAGTAGTAACATCCCCAACACCATAGCCGCCCAGGCGCGAGGTGGTGGAGGTCGTGGGCCGATCCCCTATAGCCGGCCTCGCTGGAAGTCACCGGCTTGGAGTCGGCTTGTCCTGAGGTCGCCGTCTTAAAGTCGGCCTGCCTTGAGGCCGCCTCTGGGACTCGGCCCGGAGGGTAGTCGGCGACTCTGTTGCCGACTCTCTAAAGGCGGCCCTTTGTCTTGGGGTCTTGAGGGGCGCAGCCTGCCCCGATGTTCTGAAAGGTTCATGGGCTCGAGTTCGCCTACCCGTTGTCCATTACTCCGACACCTACCATATGAATCTTGATCTCTAGCCTTCCCCAAGTTGCTTTCCACTCAAACCCTCTTTCCACAAGATCCAAATCCTATGAGTGAGAGTTGAGTGTTGGGGAGACTATCATTTGAAGAACAAGAGCAAGGAGTTCATCATCAACACACCATTTGTTACTTCTTGGAGAGTGGTGTCTCCTAGATTGGCTAGGTGTCACTTGGGAGCCTCCGACAAGATTGTGGAGTTGAACCAAGGAGTTTGTAAGGGCAAGGAGATCGCCTACTTCGTGAAGATCTACCGCTAGTGAGGCAAGTCCTTCGTGGGCGACGACCATGGTGGGATAGACAAGGTTGCTACTTCGTGGACCCTTCGTGGGTGGAGCCCTCTGTGGACTCGCGCAACCGTTACCATTTTTGGGTTGAAGTCTCCACCAACGTGGAAGTACGATAGCACCACCTATCGGAACCACACCAAAAACATCCGTGTCTCCAAATTGTGTTTGAATCCTCCAATCCCTTCCCTTTACATTCTTGCAAGTTGCATGCTTTATTTTCCGCTGCTCATATACTCTTTGCATGCTTGCTTGCTATATGTTGTGAATGTTAAACTTGTGCCTAAACTCCACTCAAACTTAAAAAAAATAAAAACTGCAACTTTGGTACTTAGTGTCTAATCACCCCCCCTCTAGACACCTCTTCCCAAGTTCCTACAGCGAGGCGAGGCGAGGCGACGGCTGTGGGGAGCGAGGTGGAGCCGGGCGCTCGGGGCCGGACGGCGGCGAAGGCAGAGCTGGCGCGGAGGTGAGGGAGCACGACGAGCCAGCCGGAGCGGGGGCGGACGGCCGCAGCGGAGCAGGGACGAGGCGCGGCTCAAGGCAGCCGGCAAAGGGGCAGAGGAAACCGCGGCGCGGACGCTGGGCAGCTAGCACGGGTGGATCCGCCGAGCAGCCGCCATTTAGCGGCCAGCCTTGCTACCGAGAGGGACGGTCGGCCCGGCACCGCGGCTCTGTTAAAGGCCGAGCGAGGGCCACACATGGAGGAGGGGCGACGCAGTGGTGCGGGCGCCACGCTGCCGTGCACGGAGGAGCGAAGTCAGCGCTGGAGCGCACGCTGCCGCACCGGCGCGCACCGGATTTTGCCACGCCGCGTGGCTTCGTGCGTAACGCGCGAACAGCGGGCAGCGAGCAGCGTGGAGATAGCAGCAGCAAACCAACGCCACCGCTTGGGTATGGTCTGTTGTATGGGTAGTGTATAGGCAATATCTCGCTAATGGTTCAACCATTGTTTTGATTCTGCTTTCAGCTAGCTTGCATAGATGACTTGCATCTAGCCAGCTCGCGAGATGGTATATGGAGGAGCTTAACGCGTGTATCGGCCGGAGCAAGGCACAACGCGGAGGGGAGCGGACGCGAGCGGCGCGCGGATTGACACGGCCGACCAGAACGAGGCCCCACACATGGCGCGCACGCGGACGGACTACCGTCGTTGCAAGTGGTGATGACGAAGGCGGCATGGCCGACGACAAGGACGCGCAGTCCCACGCGGCTGCTCTGGGGGCGGGTCAAAGTCGAGCCCCCGAGCGCTACCGGAGAGACGGCACGATGCCGTGGTGGAGGTGAATGAAGAAAAAAGGGTCCCGCCCGGACAGCGAAACCAGCAGCAGTATGGTAGCAAAGTACCGCCCCACGGTGGGCGCCAACTGTCGTGGTATTCTCACATTGGGCTTGCGAGTCGGCAGATGCCACAAGGGCTTAGTGTGTGGGTAAGACTGTTGCTGATAGGCCCGGGAGCGGGTATGCGAATAGCACGCGGTGGTTTACCCAGCTTCGGAGCTCTCCGGAGAGATAATACTCCTACTGCTGCAAGTCTAAGTGTATCTGATATATCTAGTATGTAGTCGCACTTAGAGTTGTATTCGGGATCGCATCATGGGTATCTCGACTTTGTATATGCTCGTATGGGGCATGCTCTAGTGGCCGATTATGCCCATGGCCTATGGCCGAATGGATGTGTGAGCTCATGCGTGAGTCAATGTCTCAATGGATGGATGGATGGCTAGCTTATATAGTGGTAGGCATGGTGGTGGAAGTTGGTTGTAAGCTACCTTGGGTAGCTTACAAACCAAGCTATGCAATGGCAAGGCCTAGGCATGGTGTATAAATATGCTTGTCCCTCGGGTACTTTTATAAATCAGTACCAGGGGACACGATACATCGAGATGACGCCGCTGCACGGCCGCCTTGTCCATGGGTATGGCCGCCACGCTGTGGTCTTGTCGGTGTCGGGTCGGGCTGGCAATCGGCAATCGGTTGGTTGGTACGGCAGTCGATGGTTACGCGATCGACAGCCGGCAGCCGGCCGGGCAGGGCAGTCGGACGGAGAGACGACAGGAGCAGCCGGGCAGTCGGACTGAGGGGCTCTGCTAGCCCCGTTGTCTTGAATTATTGTCTCGCCGTCTTCGGGGTATCCGTGTCCAATTACTCCGACAAAGATAGGATCAAGAACTCACATATATTCATGAAAACATAATAGGTTCAGATCTGAAATCATGGCACTTTGGCCCTAGTGACAAGCATTAAGCATAGCAAAGTCATAGCAACATCAATCTCAGAACATAGTGGATACTAGGGATCAAACCCTAACAAAACTAACTCGATTACATGGTAAATCTCATCCAACCCATCACAGTCCAGCAAGCCTGTGATGGAATTACTCACACACGGCGGTGAGCATCATGAAATTGGTGATGGAGGAAATTTTATGATGACGACGGCGACGGATTCCCCTCTCCGGAGCCCCGAACGGACTCCAGATCAGCCCTCCCGAGAGAGATTAGGGCTTGGCGGCGGCTCCGTATCATAAAACGCGATGAATCCTTCTCTGATTTTTTTCTCCTAACGTGAGTATATAGAGTTGGAGTTGAGGTCGGTGAGCCTCGGGGGCCCACGAGGCGCGGCCTCCCGGGGGGGGGGGTGGGCGCGCCCTCCACCCTGATGGACAGGGTGTGGGCCCCCTGGTGTTGATTCTTTCGCCAATATTTTTTATATATTCCAAAAATATTCTCCGTGAAGTTTCAGGTCATTCCGAGAACTTTTATTTCTGCACAAAAATAACACCATGGCAATTCTACTTAAAACAGCGTCAGTCCGGGTTAGTGTAACATCCCAAATTTTCAATTTGGAATGTTATACATAGGTCATCATTTGCATACCATATTTTACTGCATTTTGGCTTGATCCTAGAAATTTCACGCAACTCAAGGACCCACGGAGAGAGTTGGGGATTTCGTTATTTTCATATTTGAGTTATCTCAAATTCTGAAAATAGGATCATTTGATTTTATTTATTTTATCTTCAAGTATTTCCATAATCAAAATATGAGAGAGGGAATAAAATAACTTTCCCAAAATAAAGAAATATTGAAGATTTAATAAAAAAATCAAATATGATTTTTATTTGGAGTTTTTCGCTATTTTATTTGAATTTAGGAAAAATGCGCGGTTTTCAAAATTACATTTAGGCCCTAAATAAATTTTCATCTTGTTTGGCATGATTTTAGAAGCCGGGGAAAATTTATTTCGGGATTTTTGGAGTCCGTTCAGTATTTCTTTCGTTAGTTTTTCTGTGCGTAATGATTTAAAAAGAAACGAATCGACTATGGGCCGGATCCGGCCAGGACTCCTCTGGCCGGGGACTTTATATAGCGCTGGCCGGGCCGACCCCGCCCCAGCCCAAGCCGCCTCCGCCAGCCCACCGCCACCCCGCCGCTTCTAACCCTAGCCGCCAGAGCCGCCGGCCGCCGGCCAGCCAGCCACGGAGCCACTGCCGACCGCCGCGGCCGCCGAGGTTGCCCGCGCCGCCGGTTTTTTAGAAAACCGATTGGTTTTTCCATCGGTTTTTAGATCCGCTTTTATTAGATCGGTATTTTCGTTTAGGTTATTTAGCGAGCGCTCACCATTCGCTCGCTTTTAACGAACGCGTTCATCGTTTAGATCCGTATAACGAACGCTCGCTCGTTAACTGCTTGTCGCTTTTTCTTTTCTCGGATTTATTCCGCGATTTTTCCGATCGTGATTTCCGATCCGATTTTCGTTTCTAGTATAATTATTCGCCGCTTATCGGAATCGATTTATCTGCGCCTAGAGTTTCGCCTCAAACCTTCTTTTCCAATAATCTACTCAAACAAGTTTTTGCTATTGTAAAATTTGACTTAGGTCCAGATTAGTAAACGAAGCTTGTTTCTTCGCCGCTTGACTTTCGTTGCTTCGCTCGACGGATTCTTTTTGCAAACCGGAGTTCTTAAGTTGAACTTTCTGGTTAGATATTTTATTTGTCTTTTACCTATGCATTAGATGAGTACTCATTGTATGCTTGTTTATTTGCTATAGAGTACCCGGAGTGCGCCGCTTGCTACTTTGAATCTCTAAGTTTCGCGGATCATCAGCAAGGCAAGTAACACTTTGATCATATCCTTTTCATACCCTGTTTTTATGCATTAGATCAATCCTCAAACATTGCATTATTAGGATATAATTAAATTGTGGGTTTTGGGTAAGTAGTTGAGGTAGTACCTATTACCTGTTTTATTATCAAACCCTTGGGAGTTACTTCTACGTTTGCTTATTATGCCATGCTATGCTAGTAGATGTGGATTGGGTGAGTGTATCCATGACAGTTGTGAGATTGTTAATTAATGGTTTAATTAAGGTGGCAACTTAAACACACATCTGGGTGGATTGAGGTACCTGGGTATTCCAGGATTGCCTGTTTCTTTTTGGACCGCCACCCAGGCTCAAAGGGATCATGAGATTATTCATACTAGAAACTTCCGTGTGTAGCCAAAAGCTACTATGGGCTCTAGCTTAGTTGATTAATTCGTGCGAACTATTACAAAGGGTAGACTAGCGATGTAGAGGGATGTAGGTGTAACTGCTCACCCGCTCGTAAGGTGCTAGCGCTCGAAAGACTATGTCTCGGTCATCCGCTTTCAAACACCGTAGAAAAGTAGAATCCTAACGGAGGAGATCGAGTCTTGTGGGGAAAAGTGCACAAACCTCTGCAGAGTGTATAAACTAATCATGGTTAGCCGTGTCCCCGGTTATGGACATCTTGAGTATCTAGAACTTGGATTATCATGTGAATCTCATCATGTTACTCTAATTAATATTGTTGGGTTTTAATGATGATGCTTAATTGGGATTGAGAATGCTGTCAACCATTCTCAATGTTTAACAACCACCATGATGTTAAACAAAGTTTATTCCTTTGCAGTATGGAAAAATTGGCTTTACGCAAAACTGTAACCATAGAGCTTTCCACCAGCCATATATGCATGTAGTATAGCATTACTCTTTCATGTTGCTCTCTATGTGTTACATTGCTAGCATATTCCATGTGTCAATTGCTTTCGGCTGCAACGCTCATGTTGCAGACTTTTCAGAACGACAGTAAGGTGCCTTAGGTCGGTTCTATACTCAATGATGCCATTGGAGTTGATGGACTCGCTTATGTTCCAAGCCTTCCGCTGTTATCGTTATTAGATGGCCTTAAGCCATAATTATTGTAATAAGTTCTCTTTTGAGACATTCGATGTAATAAGTGTGTGATTGCTACTATGTTATAAATCCTTCAAGTACTGTGCGTGTCAGCATTACTGATCCAGGGATGACATTTATGCACAGAGGTAAGACTGTTTGAGGTCTGGTCGCTACAGTTAGTTCCATTGAAATCATGCAAGTTATAGTCCAAAACAAGGGCAAAGGTGTTTGGAAAAGTAGATACGATGGAGACATATCACCCGACAAGATAGAGTCTGCGCAAGTGGGCGAAGTTGAACAGAAGAAGAAGGTGATGATGCACCCGGCCTATTTTGTTAGTTCCCTCTTGCAGGGGGCTAGATCAAGATATTCTGGTATATAGAAGCTACTTTTCGGCTTCCTCATGGCCTCGAGAAAGCTGCGTCACTACTTCCAAGCGCATGAGATCACCGTCATCACCGCCTCCCTTTGCAATGGATCTTGCATAACCCAGATGCAACCGGGAGGATCATGGAGTGGGCGTTGGAACTTCGAGCTTTGGCCTCAAGTTTGAAAGTACTTCAACAATCAAGAGCCGAGCCTTGGCAGATCTCATAGCAGAATGGACATCAACGCCCGACGAAGAGATTCGAGAGACCACCCTTCCCGGCAAGGAGACGAGCCGTGATTGGATCATGTACTTTGATGGAGCTTTCTCGCTGCAAGGTGTTGGTGCTGGCGTGCTTCTCGTCGCACCCACCAGAGGGCGCCTCAAGTGCGTAGTCCAGATGCACTTTCCCCGGGAAAAATCAACGAACAACACAACAAAGTACGAGGGATTGCTTGCCGGTCTCAGGATCACGGCAGACCTCAGAATTAGGAAGCTCGTCATCAGAGGTGATTCACAGCTCGTCGTCAAGCAAGTTAACAAGGATTACCAAGCCCGTTGATGGAGGCTATGTGGATGAAGTGAGGAAGTTGGAGGAGCGTTTTGACGGTCTACCAGCAGAGCATGTTCCCCGAGCAGAGAACAACATTGCCGACGACTTGTCGAAACGCGCTGCCCTCAAGTTGCCTGTGGAACCAGGTACCTTTGTGCTACAATTAACCCAGCCATCCGTTGAGCCATCAGCAGGACAAAACAAATGAAGGAAGGCAGGCCCCGGCAAGTACTTTCCCACTAAGCTCCCAGGATCCACCGGTAAGGACGTTGCCGGGCGCCCCAAGCTTGCCAGGGAGCAGCAACCTCTGTCGGGGCCCCAGGCCCTGACCGTAGAAGAAGCTGCCCCTGCGGCCCAAGATGAGCCTTTAGTCCTTGTCGTCGAGCCTCAGGCTCTGGCATGGGCACAACGCATCGTCCGTTTCCTCCAAACAGGGGAAGTCCCTGTGGAACAAGAAGATGCAGAGAAAGTAGCCCGTCGGTCCAGCATGTACCGGTTTGTGGATGATGCACTATACAGAAGGAGACCGAACGGCGTGAAATTAAAGTGCATTACTCAGGAGGACGTGCTGGAGCTATTGGCAGAGATACATGGAGGCATGTGTTGCTCCCACATAGGGTCAAGAGCCCTTGCCGGTAAAGCGTTCCGGCAAAGTTTCTTCTAGCTCACCGCTCTCCAGGATGCAACGGCACTAGTAACCAAGTGTGAAGCGTGCCAGTTCCATTCAAAGAAGCTTCATCAACCAGCCCAAGCCCTCCAAACAATCCCTCTTTCCTGGCCATTTTCAGTCTGGGGACTCGACATACTAGGCCCCTTTCCCCGTGCTGTCTGGGGCTTTGAGTACTTGTATGTCGCGATCGAAAAGTTTACAAAGTGGCCGGAAGTGGAACCGGTGAGAAAGGTGACAGCACAATCAGCCGTCAATTTCTTCAATGGACTAGTTTGCTGTTTCGGTGTGCCAAATAGGGTCATCACCGACAACGGCACGCAGTTCACAATCCGCACCTTCATGCAATACATCCAAGACCTCAGCGGCAAGGTTTGTTTTGCTTCTGTTGCTCATCCCAGAAGTAATGGACAGGCTGAGAGGGCAAATGCAGAAGTGTTGCGAGGCCTCAAGACCAGGACTTTTGACAGGCTATGCAAGCATGGAAGGTGCGGGATTGATGAGTTTCCAACGGTTCTTTGGTCGATCAGAACAACGCCAAATCGAGCCACTGGCCAGACACCCTTTTCCCTGGTATACGGGCAGAAGCAGTTCTCCCCACGGAACTCATATACGGGTCACCTCAAGTGCTTGCTTATGATGAGCTTGAGCAAGAGTAGTTGCGCCAAGATGATGCGATGCTCCTTGAGGAAGATCGTCTTCAGGCTGCTATGCGAGCCGCTCGCTACCAGCAAGCCTTGTGCCCCTATCATAGCCGCAAGGTTCACGCCCGAAGCCTTGAGGAAGGCGACCTTGTTCTTCGGCGAATCCAATCTGCCAAGAATTCAAACAAGTTGACGCCAAAGTGGAAGGCCTTATCGGTAATACGAGTCACCAGTGCCCGCGCAATCTTGCCCGGAGACCGAAGGTGGCATTCCGGTGAGCAATTCCTGGAATATCGAACATCTTCACAAGTTTTACCTTCAAGGCGCGTTGCTGTGAGCCCCAACAACCCCTTTTTGTACTAGCCTTGCCGGCAAGGCATGTAACCCTATGTACAGAGCCAGGCACATACCCTGTGCATAGTCAGGGAAAGAAAACCCTTAGTATTTATAGTTTCCCATTGATTTCCATGTTTATGTGTATACGTATATGCATGCTAGTCCAGGATATCGTACTGCTTTTTGATTCCAACAAATGTTAATGGATCGCCAAGGTTCCATGCTCTTGCCCTCTCTTCCTTCCAGCCATGGCAAGGACGCTTGTCGGTGTCAAAACTGGCGGATCTCGGGTAGGGGGTCCCGAACTGTGCGTCTAGGCGGATGGTAACAGGAGACAAGGGACACTATGTTTTTACCCAGGTTCGGGCCCTCTCGATGGAGGTAAAACCCTACTCCTGCTTGATTAATATTGATGATATGGGTAGTACAAGAGTAGATCTACCACGAGATCGAGAGGCTAAACCCTAGAAGCTAGCCTATGGTATGATTGTTGTTCGCCCCACGGACTAAAACCCTCCGGTTTATATAGACACCGAGAGGGCTAGGGTTACACAGAGTCGGTTACAATGGGAGGAGATCTACATATCCAGATTGCAAGCTTGCCTTCCACGCCAAGGAAAGTCCCATCCGGACACGGACGAAGTCTTCAATCTTGTATCTTCATAGTCTGTGAGTCCGCCAAGGTTATAGTTCGCTATCCTGACACCCCTAATCCGGACTCCTCAAGAGTCCCCCTAACCAGGCTTCATGACTATGAGTCCGGCGCGCAGATTTTCTTCGCATTGCAAGGCGGGTTCTTCTCCAAATTCTGTGTACCTGTTGAATAGTGTCCGGCTTCTCGTGAATATTCGCTCCTTGGCTTCCACGCCCAATAATGGCCGTCTTCCACGTGTCAAACGAATGCGAAAAGCCAGGGTGTTTTTACTTTTATCCCCCTAGCTGTGCAAATAAGCTACCTTATAAAAGGGACGAGGATTTAGATCCGAATCACACCATCTTCCCTTCGCGAGCATTCATGGGAGCGCATCTGACAGAAATCCATTCCATCATGGCCAGTCGACGCAACTCCTGCTCTCGCCCTACCAGCCCACAGCCTGGAGATTGGGAGAGATGTTCATTCCCACACAAATGAGCTAGTGACGCCCAAACCAAGGATTTCTTCCCCAGCCTTCATGGTCCCGGTTCGAGGTGGACTCGCCACCTATAATGGCGAAAGCAGCGGAGAGCGCCCCAATCCCTCCAAAGGAGAGCGGTATGCCTTGTCCCTTACTTAATAAGAGGGCTTGGATTTCGATTCATCCGCTTTCTCCGGGGCTCTCGGAGTTCTACGACCTCCAGCTTAGACAACCTTACGCCTGCCTCCATATTGCATATCGCGGGCTTCATAGCCCTTGCGAGCTGTTCTGGGCGCCGAGGCTCATTTCGACCGTGGAAGAAGCTGTTCTGCCTTGTGCCCCGTTCTCAGGAGGGGTCAATATATCAAGTGGGCGGAGGCGACTCGCGCATATCCGGACCGGATATCTATCTCGAACCCCAAGAAGGCGTCCAAGACCGGCCTTCGTAATGGTTTTATATAGAAGATGTCCTCTCGCTGACCCTATTCAATCGGCCTTCCCGAGTTCAACAATGCTCCTTTGAAGAAGCGCCTAAGCTGGCGCCAAGGAGCCCTCGTAAGGAAAACGACAGGACGCCCTTTACCGATGAGCCGGATAAGATTATTAGCTCATTCCGGACTGACCATGATCGGGTCATGGCCACATGCATTATGCGGGGGTGTAGCCGCTTCAAGATAGAGGCCACCCCATGTGGGATTTCAATGGGGAGGATGATGCCACCCGCTGCGCCGTAAGGGGCCGGATCGGTTGTCGCTCGACGAAGGCCTTGTCCTCATTATACAAGGAGAAGAGGAGGATTTCGCCGCAATCCACAGGCAGATTTTCTATGTACGATCCTCCGTTGGGTAAGCGGACACTTCGTATGCCCATCCGCTCCATATTCCCATAGTTAAGTACCTTATTTTGTGATTTCGACGCAGGAATTGCGCCGGGTCAGAAGGATATAAACAGCCCTCCTCCACAACCCGAGGATCCGAATGGTCCCTCAATCCGGCCTCCCAAGAGGATCCGGACATATCCGTGGAGCTGATCGATGGGGTATTTTACCAACTGAGCATCGACAATGCCTTGGTCGCCATTACAACCGATTACCCCGAAATATTTCCAGCCTCACCGGTAACTGAGACCGAAGTGCCAATACTTTGAAAATGATCCATCCGTGCTTATCTTTGATCAACATATATCAATGGTGTTTTGCAGGGGGAGCCCTCGAGGCGGAAGGCCGAGCCTGCCGTGGCTAGCCAACAAGGCAGCAAGGCTCAAAGAAGTGAAAAGAAGTGCAGTCCGATTGAGACGCCAAGCAACGGTATGGCATGCCATCTTGTTCCCAGATTTTATTCCCGAAGGTATACTAACGCCGTGTTCTTCAGAAAGAGCGCCGCGGACTATATCCGCGAGGTTGCCAATCGAGCCTCCACCAGCCGTGCTCCAAAGCCGTGTCCGTAAGGTGAGGCGAACACGAGGCGCAAGGCTTCGGACACTCCTCCGACAGAGGATGCGGACGGACTATCTACCACCAATTCCGAGGTGGAGAGTGCCATTAATCACAAAGGCCGGCCGACAGTTCTTCGTGACACATGTTTCTCCCAAGAGGCATTGGATGCCTTCAATTCGGGAGATGCGCACCTCCATGCCGCTCCAAATGGCCTAGCCAGAGCCACGGAGCAGTATGTGAAAGACATATGGGTGAGAAAATTTGTTGGTTATATATACCAGTAGCCCCCGAGACTTGAAGTAGTTAGAATAACTGATTTAAGGATCATTTGTTATGCAGGATCATACAAAAAAGAATACCCAACTGTCCCAGGAGCTTGAAGAGTGCAAAGCCCAACTTGAGGCCGCACTAGCTGCTGCAGGGGAGGCCGAGGAGACCCCCTCTGGTAATATATGCTTCGAAAGATAAGTATGTTGTGAAGTGCGGCGATGTGTAACTGACAAAGATTATTGCAGATGGCGCCGAGTAGATCCGACAAGCAACAACTCTTGCGCCGGTTAAAAGCCGGGAGAGCGTGCTTACGAGGGTGAGGCAGAGAAGAATAATTCCAAGATGCCAACACCCAACCGGGAGAGGAACTCAAAGATGTTCGTGCTCAACAAGGCGGACTCGTGAAGGAGAATCAACGGCTTCGACGCTGCATTTTTAGTAGTGCTTGAACGAACTTTGAAAAAAGTTCGCGAAGAAGTCGACTAACAAAGTTATGTCTGTAGGTATGCTCACAAGTCGCCCCGCAGAGGAAATGCCCGGTTCTACGGGTGACATTCTTCCCAGCTCTACAATTGCACTAACGAAGTTTGGCAGTGATGAGGGCGCGCCTGTGCCTTTTGGCCATCTGTCTCCCGCCCAAGGCCTTGGAGAGCTTGCAGAGAGGCTTAAGGGAGCGCGACGCAAGCTCCGATTATGGAAGATATCGCCTGCCGTCCAAGGCGCCAGGAGGCTCGGGCCATGGTGAAGACGCGGTACACGAAGGCTGACCCAAACCACATGGCCGAGGTCGGACCTGTGGGGCCCGATGGGAAGGAGATCCCTGTGAGCTTAGTGTATGGCCAAGTAGAACTAACCGCAAAGTATTCCCAACAGGACTGTAAACTAAACAGCCTATTAGATGGTATTGAGGAGGAATACAGCCAGTCAAATTGACTATGTAATTTAAGAAGACATGTAAAAATGCCTTCTAGCCGGATTGTAGATCGTTTGTCATGGCGGACCTTTTCGCTTCAACCTCGGGACCCTATAGTCCGGAGTGTGTCCGAATACCATCACGTTATGTAAGAACCAGGGTATGCGTGGAGACCAAAGCGAGGGGCCATTAGTGCTCTAATGCATAAGTGCCCAACTAGTTATGTTATATTACATGGTTAGTAAGAAACATCTTCCAGGAGAATGGTTCCGTTAGGGGTTCCTTTCCATGGGAGGCATGCCTTAAAGTGCATGTCCGATCATGTAAAAAAGCGTAAAAGCATCTGGGGCGGATAAATAAATAAGTGAGAAATCATCTTTAGTTCACCGATCAATATTCCCTTAAGAACGCTAGCTTTCGGCTTCACCTGGCCGAGGTACACATCCGCCGACCCGGCAAGAATAATCGCAGAGGTGCTCCTTTACCACCAAGCCGAACAATCGGGAACGAGGGGTAAGCACAGAGCCGTGCAACCCAGCTTGGCCAAAACTTAAGTCATATAGATGCATATAATGGTGAATAAAAGGTACATGCGGGCGCATACATGTGTTAGGCATAAATCTCGCATAAATAAGCTTCATTAAATAAGCCCCAGTATAATGAGCGCGATAGCGCCAAGTGTAAAAAGTAACAATGTACCTAATGAGCCTTTAAAGGCTGTAAGAGAAAAGAGGAGAAGGAGAGAAATATAAGACAGCTAATGTGTAAAAATAGACAGAGGAAGGAGACGAACTCGTAATCCGCGCTAGGCGAGAATCTTCGGAGACGGTTTATGCTCCATGGGTTCGCTCGAGTCGGTTATCTGATGCATCTCGCAGACGGTACACTCCACCGGTCGACTTGGTCGATAATAAAGGACCTTCCCATTTGGGCTTGAGTTTGTCCTTTTCTTGTCCGCAAAGCGAGAACTAACTTGCCAACATTGTAAGTTTTGGCTCGTACTTCTCGCTTTGATATCTTCGAGCCTGCTGTTGATAGAATGCGGAACGGTCTTTGGCC
The DNA here is from genome assembly GCA_021605205.1 of Aegilops longissima. Lineage (NCBI taxonomy): Eukaryota > Viridiplantae > Streptophyta > Magnoliopsida > Poales > Poaceae > Aegilops > Aegilops longissima. Next base: position 150,348,298 of record CM038680.1, read on the forward strand.
ACGCCACGCCCTCCTCCAAGGCGCCCAAACTGTCCCGCCGATTGAGCTCGCTTCTTTCTTCGCATATGCGCACGCCGAGGTGAGTCATGAATTATGTCGCAGGCTGAAATGCCTCGCGTCAGATACCATAAAGAATGGTGTGAACTGCAGCGATTCGCATGGTCCGCAGCCCCCGTAGTACGGAGTCGAGCTCCTCTACCCAAAGGCGTGTTAGATTCCTTGAGGGACCGCACTAATCTGGGTTTGATGCCGCCATGATTAGACCATTTGCTCGCTCGACTTGACCGTTAGTTTGAGGGTGATAGATCAAGCATAGTCGAGCTTGATGCCAATGTTTTTGCACCAGAGTTTGACCTCGCCGGCCGTGAAGTTCGTGGTCGTTATCGCGATGATGTTGTGGGGACGCCAGAACGGTGTACGCGACCCTCGATATGAAGTCTATCATCGTCCGGATTCGCCGCCTTAATGTGCTTGGCCTCTATCCATTTGGTGAATTTATCCACCATGACCAGAGGTATTTTTGCTTGTGGGTTCCTCCTTTAAGGGGTCCAACCATGTCAAGCCCCTGCACCGCTGGGCGCCGTGTGATGGGTATAGTTTGGAGGGCGGGTGGCATGTGGCTTTGATTAGCAAAGAGTTGGCAACCGACGCATCATTGACTAAGTCCCGAGATCTCGCCTGGGCCGCGGCCAATAGAATCCTGTATGGAAGGCCTTGCTTACAAGAGCCCGGGCTGCGGCGTGGTGCCCGCCGAGTCCGGCATGAATTTCAGCCAGAAGATTCCGCCCTTCCTCTTCGGAGATACAGCTTTGAAGGACTCCATTGGTGCTTTTCTTATAAAGCTCTCCCTCATGGACTTTATAGGCTTTAGATCGCCGCACTATGCAGCGTGCCTCATTTTGGTCCTTGGGAAGTTCGTGCCTGGTTAGGTAGGCTAGGAATGGTTCCGTCCACGGGGCAATGACTGCCATTATTACGTGGGCTGAAGATGTTACTTTGTTGGCAGAGCCTCCAATTGTGTCAGAATGTTCGGTGTCGGGCAGTGCTGTTGGGTCCGGGCTGTTATTTCCGGACTCCCCTTCCCATGATATGGATGGCTTGAACAGCCTCTCTAAGAAGATATTGGGGGGGACGGCATCGTGCTTTGCGCCAATGCATGCCAGGACGTTTGCTGCCTGATTGTTTTCCCGGGCTATATGGTGAAATTCGAGCCCTTCGAACCGAGCTGACATTTTTAGGACGACATTGCGATAAGCTGCCATTTTCGGATCCTTGGCATCAAAGTCTCCATTTATTTGGGATATCGCGAGGTTCGAGTCCCCGCGCACCTCTAGGCGTTGAATGCCCATGGATACTGCCATCCGGAGACCATGTAGAAGGGCCTCGATTCGCCACGTTGTTGGAGTCTCATACATTATCCGGAGTACGATTGAATCAGATCTCCTGTTGGGGACGCTGAACGATGCCACCCCTTGCATCAGCCAACATTTTGGAGCCGTCAAGTGCATGATCCAGTTGGAATATGTGCCGTACTCATTAGGGAGTTCGACTTCAGTCCATTCGGACGAAGTCGGCCAAAACTTGCGATTTAATGGCTCGCCGTGGCTTATAGGTTATGTCGAACGGGAGGAGATCAATGGCCCATTTGGCAATCCGCCCGTCGCGTCATGCGGTTGTTTATAATGTCGTTAAGAGGTACTTCGGAGGCTACCGTTATTGAACACTCTTGAAAGTAGTGTCGCAGCTTCCGGATGCTATAAACACCGCCAGACGCTATCTTTTGATAATGCGGATACCGTGACTTGCATGGAGTGAGGACAGTGGACATGTAGTAAACTGGTTTTTAAAGGGGGAACTTGTGTCCGTCCGTTTCTCATTCGACAACGAGCACCGCGCTTACAACTTGATGAGTTGCCGTGATGTATAATAGCATTGGTTCGCCCATGTTGGGCGCGGCCAGGACCGAGTTTGTTGCCAATATGGCTTTTATTTCTTCGAGTCCGGCCGTGGCGGCATCCGTCCACTCAAAGTGTTTGGTGCGCCGGAGGAGGCGATAAAGGGGTAATGCCTTTTCTCCCAAATGGGAGATAAAGCGGCTTAAAGCCGCCACGCATCCAGTCAATTTTTGTATTTGTTTGAGGTCCTTTGGGATATCCAATTGTGACAGAGCTCGGATCTTGGCTGGGTTTGCTTCAATTCCTCTACCGGATACAATGAAGCCCAAGAGCTTTCCGGCTGGTACGCCGAAAACGCATTTTTCGGGTTAAGCTTGATGTCGTATGTTCGGAGATTATCGAATGCGGGCCTCCAGTCATTTACTAGAGTTTCGACATGCTTGCTTTTGACGCACCACATCATCTACGTATGCCTCCACCGTTTTGCCGATCTGGTTTGCCGACATGTCTCAATCATGCGCTGATATGTTGCGCCGGGCGCTTTTGAGCCCGTAGGGCATTGTGTTGAAGCGAATGGGCCGTATGGGGTGATAAATGCCGCTATGTGTTGGTCGCTCGCCATCTTGATTTGATGGTAGCCGAGTATGCGCCGAGGAAACACAATGAATCGTGTCCCGCGTAGCGCCGACAATTTGATCGATGCGGGAGGGGAAGGATCCTTTGGGCACACCTTGTTGAGGTCCTTGAAATCGACGCAGAGGCGCCAGGATTTGTCCTTATTTGGTACCATCACCAGGTTTGCTAGCCAACTGGATGTTTTATATCTCTGATGAATCCGCCTCCAATAGTTTGGCTAGCTCCTCTCCTGTGGCTTGTCTCTTAGGTTCGAGAAACGCCAAGAGCCTGCTTGACCGGCTTGAATCCTTTTAGGATGTTTAGGCTGTGCTTTCGCCAGCCGGCGTGGGATTCTGGCATGTCTGAAGGGTGCCAAGCAAAAATGTCCCAATTTTCGCGTAGGAATTCTCGTAGTGCGGCATCTACATCAGGGTTTAATTGTGCCCCGATGGAGGTCGTTTTGGTAGGGGCCGTTGGGTGGACTTGGAATTTGACTATTTCGTCCGCTGGTTTAAACGAGGTGGACCTGGATCTTTTATCGAGTATCACATCGTCCCTGTTCACCGTGGAGCGCAGGAAGTCAGTTCCTCGGCCGCTAGGGCCTCGGATAGTGCCTCAAGGGCTAGTGCGGCTGTCTTGTTTTCGGCGCGGAGTACTATGTCCGAGTCACTAGCAAGAGTGATGATTCCGCTGGGCCCGGCATTTTGAGCTTCATGTACCCATAATGGGGTATAGCTTGAAAAATTGTGAATGCCTCTCGCCTCTAATAAAGCGTGGTATCCGCTGCTGAACGGGCCACTTGGAACATGACCTCCTCGGACCTGTAATTATCCGGCGTGCGAACACCACATCCAAAGTGATTTTTCTTGTGCAAGACGCTTCCCGATCGGGTATTATTCCTCTAAAGGTTGTGCTGCTTCGCCAATGCGGCTCCACCTATTTCCATTTTTCAAAGGGTTTCATAAATGAGGTTCAATCCGCTGCCACCGTCCATGAGTACCTTGGTAAGGCAAAAGCCGTCCACTATTGGACTGAGGACCAACGCTGCTGGTGCTTGGGCTGTTCAGAATTTTGGTTCGTCACTAGCATTAAAGGTAATGGCCGTGTCACTCCATGGGTTTATTGTTGCTACTTGGTAGACTTCGGCAAGGCTGCGGAGTGTTCGTTTTCGCATATTGTTTGATGCGAAAGTCTCAAGACTGTTAATACCGCATTAGTATCCTTGGGCTGGTGCTCAGTGGATGTCGGGGTTAGAAGCCTCGCCGCTTTTGGCCACCGCCGGAGTATCCAACGTGCTCTAAGGCTATGAGTTGGTGTGGCGCCCTCAGATATGAATTTTACAGGTCTGCTTGAGCCATCCTCCAAGACGGTTCCATGCCCCGTAGGGTTTTTTTTGTTTTTGGTGTTTAACCCGGTGACCGTGATAATGCACCTTTTATTTCGGATCGGGTTCGCTGTACGGATTGTCCCAAAATCTTACTGGTTTTCCAGCGCTTCCATCACACAAGATTTCGTATTATGGACGCCAAGTCAGCAAAGCATGTAATTTCACGGCGACCTATGGCGTTGAGGATTCCCTTGTCCGTGCAATTATTGCGGAAGAATGAAATTGCGCTCTTCCTCACGGCAGTCCTTTATCCTGCTTATAACCAGGAGGAATCGCCCAAGAATGATGTATCGCTTCCTCGTGCTCTTGCCTAATTTTGGATAGATCTCCTATGTTGGGTGGGTGGGTGGAGTTAGATCCGAGACCCCACCCAATCTGAGGCTCAAGGGCCAAGGAGTTTCAACTCGCAGCTTGGATTCTTGGATGTTGTCCAATGAATCTAGCCTGCTGCCTGATTCTAAGTTCAGGTCTTGAATGTCGCCCTTCCCCGCTGGTATCCGCTTGAGAGATCGGGGATCCGGACATAGTTAGTCCTTAAGATAGATGAAGGGTCGCCGCATTGTTCCTCCACCACATCAATGTGATGGGTGACCTGGGGAGGGTTAATCTCTCTCAGATCGGGTTTAGGCCCAATCTGATCGTACTCTGTAACGACTCCCAGGGCGGTGATGCGATCCAAGAGCTCGTTTAAAGAAGAGAGCTCCATCGATCTAACTGCTGGCGAGTTCCGAGTTGATGTGAAGATTGCTTTTAATGACCCGAGAAGTCATCGTCGGTGGCAAGGCCTAACAACAGCGGTCATAAGAAAACCGCTTAGTCAAGAGTTTGGCCGACAGCCAAAGCTCCTTTAGTAATAGAGCCGCCTTTAAAGACGGGATGAGGCATCCTTCCGATGGCGATAAAGATAGCGGAACTCTCAATGAAAGCACCAATGTCGGTGTCAAACCGCAGATCTCGGTAGGGGGTCCCGAACTATGCGCCTAGGCGGATGGTAACAGGATACAAGGAAACGATGTTTTACCTGTGTTCGCCCTCTCGATGGAGGTAAAACCCTACTCCTGCTTGATTAATATTGATGATATGGGTAGTACAAGAGTAGATCTACCACGAGATCAGAGAGGCTAAACCCTAGAAGCTAGCCTATGGTATGATTGTTGTCCGTCCTACGGACTAAAACCCTCCAGTTTATATAGAGACTAGAGAGGGCTAGGGTTACACAGAGTCGGTTACAATAGGAGGAGATCTACATATCCGTATTGCCAAGCTTGCCTTCCACGCCAAGGAAAGTCCCATCCGGACACGGGACGAAGTCTTCAATCTTGTATCTTCATAGTCCAGGAGTCCGGCCGAAGGTTATAGTTCGGCTATACGGACACCCCCTAATCCGGGACTCCCTCAACGCTCGATCCCGCCAAGGACCCGGCTCCGGCAAGAAGTTGAGAATATCGCCCGACACGGCGATCCCCGGTAAACCAAACAGATAAAGTTTACCTCTTGCCCATTCATGTTCGTAACCTGTGACTTGTGCATTAGAAACCTCGCCACTCTCTTTTAAAAACTCAGGTGCTCCCATCCCTAGACCGAAGGCTGCTTCGGTCGGAATGGTCGTAGTAACCCTTTCTAAAAGGGGATTGACGAGGGGCTGGACCCTTTGTCTGTAACCTGGCTGATGTGATTCTCCGGCAGGCGCAGAGGGCGCCGGCAGGACGGCTTGCTGGGAGGACTCGTTTATTTGCATTAAGGGGGCGTTTCACCTCTGCATGAACATATACGTACACGGGCTCCCGGCAAGGCTGGTCTTTTTCATTTACATGCTGATACAAGTACGAATGTTACAAGACACAAGCATGGGCTCGAGAGGTTACATTACTTAGAAATTAAGATTTGGCAAGTGCCTACATGTGAAAAAAAGATAAGTGCCTCGTGATCTCCGTTCTTTCCCCTTTCCTCCCAGGTGCGGCAGGTGAAGGCAAAGAAGGGGCGACGGGGAACGAGCCGATGGAGAGCATGGCGGGGATGACCCTCGGCAAGGCACGTGGCCGAGGGTGGAGGGCGATGCGGATGATGGTGCTGCTCAGGGAGTCCTGGATTAAGGGGTCCTCGGGCGTCCAGACTATGTTATGTAGGCCGGACTAATGGGTTGTGTAGATATATGACCGGAGACTCTCTCCTGTGTCCGGATGGGACTCTCCTTGGCGTGGAGGGCAAGCTTGGCGTCCAAATATGAAGATTCCTATCTCTGTAACCGACTTTGTACAACCCTAGTCCCCTCCGGTGTCTACATAAACTGGAGGGCTTAGTCCGTAAGGGTAATCATAATCATACAGGCTAGACTTCTAGGGTTTTAGCCATTCGATCTCGAGGTAGATCAACTCTTGTAATACTCATATTCATCAAGATCAATCAAGCAGGAAGTAGGGTATTACCTCCATAGAGAGGGCCTGAACCTGGGTAAACATCGTGTCCGCCGTCTCCTGTTACCATCGACCTTAGACGCACAGTTCGGGACCCCCTACCCGAGATCCGCCGGTTTTGACACCGACATTGGTGCTTTCATTGAGAGTTCCACTGCGTCGTCGACAAGAGGTTGGATGGCCCCGTCAATCATCTACAACAATGTTGTCTAGGGGGAGTCTTCCTCTCCGGACAGATCTTCATATTCAGCGGCTTCGCACTACGGGCCAACTCGCTTGGCCATCTAGGAGCAGATCGACAGCTACGCCCCTGGCCATCAGGTCAGATTTGGAAGCTTGAACTATGTCATGGATATCCGCAGAGACTTGATCTTTGACGGATTCGAGACCACGACAGCCGCTCCCTGTCACCGTGATGAACATGACTTAAATCTGTCATCAGACCATACCTAGGAGATAGCGCCTGTGACTTCTCTGACCCTAGATCCGGAGCAAATCGCGCCATCCGAGGACCGGAGGCTCAACCCCGCCATGGAAGCCACAGACTCAGCGGCGTCAGAGCCGCACACAGACCCAACCTCGAGTGGGATCTGTGTCACCAGAACCTCTGACTCGTTTGCGGCTACAGGTTCCGAACCATGTGCGTCCGTGCACATCGAGCTTGATCAAGCATCGATCACCGAATTCAGCTCCACGGACATCTTCCGCCACTCGTCTTTAGGTGACGTGCTAAACTCATTAAAAACACTCTCCTTAGCAGGGGACTCACAGCCGAATTATATCCGTATCAAACTGGAGGCTGATGACGGTGAATTTCACTTCCCACCCACCACCCAGTTCATAGCCACTGTCGAGGACCTAACCTACATGCTCGATTACGGATCCGAAGACATCGATGGTATGGACGACGATGCCGGAGAAGAGGAGGCCCAAAACCCGCCGTTTACCGGACGTTGGACGGCCACTTCCTCGTATGACGTATACATGGTGGACACACCCAAAGAGAATAGCGGCGACGACAAGGAAGACCTAGTCGAGGATAAACCTCCTGAGATACAACCAAAGCGCCGACGTCAGCGGCGCCGCTCCAAGTCACGCTGTGGAAAGGACAGCAACACCGGCACAGGAGACGATAACACTCCAGACGATGCCGAAGACAGAGAAGACCCCGACGAGCAAACCACCGAACAGGACAATCGGGAAGACGGGCAAGTTAGCCCTGATGAACGGGCCATAAACAAAGACCCGGAGGACAACAATTATCTACCACCCTTCGAGGATGAGGTGAGCCTCGGTGGCGAAGACTTCATCGTACCTGAGGAACCTCTCGAGCAGGAGTGCTTTAAGCACCGGCTAATCGCCACTGCAAGGAGCCTAAAAAAGCGGCAGTAGCAGCTTCAAGCTGATCAGGATCTGCTCAAGGACAGATGGACTAATGTCCTGGCAGCCGAGGAATACGGCCTCAAACGCCCAACCAAAAGTTACCTGAAGCACAGATTGCTACTTCAGTTTGATGACGAGGCGTTGGAGCCCGTACCATCATCGCGCAATTCAGCTGACTGACCACCACGTGGCCGAGACAAAGCGGCAACTCAAGCCGAACATCAGCCCGCACTACCTCACCATAAAGGCAGAGATAAAACAGCCCGGGGACATACATATGACCTGCGGCAGAACGCGCACAGTAGCGCGGGGTAGAACAGATCGATCTATGGATCACGGGGGCGTGCCCCGACACGCGGCAATGGCCACCTACCCGGATGCAACAATCATGATCACGCCCGGGCCTAGAACCATAGACGGACTCCATCCGAGCTACATCGCGATGTGGACCGATATAGAGGCGCCGCACACCCCCTTTGCTTCACTGATGAGGTAATGGAGCACGAATTCCCAGAAGGGTTTAAACCCATGAATATCAAATCATACGATGGAACAACAGATCCCGCGGTATGGATTGAAGATTTTCTTCTCCATATCCACATGGCCCACGGAGATGTTCTTCACGCCATCAAATACCTCCCACTAAAACTAAAGGGACCGGTGCGGCACTGGCTAAACAGCCTTCCAGAGAACTCCATTGGCAGCTGGGAAGACCTGGAAGACGCCTTTCGCGATAACTTCCAAGGTACATACGTCCCACCACCAGATGCCGATGACTTAAGTCACATCATCCAGCAGCCCGGAGAGTCAGCCAGGAAGCTCTGGGCTAGGTTCTTAATTAAAAATAATGAAATTGTCTATTGTCGGATGCCGAAGCCCTCGCGGCCTTCAAACACAGCATCCGGGATGAATGGCTCGCCCGCCACCTCAGTCAAGAAAAATCAAAATCCATGGCAACCCTTACCGCTCTAATGACCCGCTTTTGTGCGGGAGAAGACAGCTGGCTCGCTCGTAGAAGCAACAGCGCCAGTGATCCAGGCACTTCTGAAGTTTGAGACGGCAATGGCAAACCACGACGCAATAAACACAAGCGTCCAAATAATAATGAAAGAACACAAGACACGGCGGTCAACGCTGGATTTCAGCGGCTCCAAACCCGGTCAACAGAAAAAGCCATTCAAGGCAAATAGAGACGGACCATCCAATCTAGACAGGATACTGGATCGGCCCTGCCAGATTCATGCCACCCCCGATAAACCAGCTACTCACACCAACAGAAGCTGTTGGGTCTTCAAACAAGTCGGCAAGCTTAATGCCGAACACAAGGGGAAGGGTCCTCCCAGTGAAAGCGATGACGAAGATACTCGCCAGCCGAATACCGGGGTTCAGAAGCAATTTCCCCCTGAAGTGAAAACCGTAAACATGGTATATGTGACGCACACCCCTACAGGGGAGCGCAGGCGCGCACCACGGGACGCATACGCCATAGAGCTAGTCCCCTCAAAATTTAGCCATATCCGTCCTGAAGGTTTGGCAGCTCTGATCATCGATCCAATTATCGATGGGTTCCATCTCATGAAAGTCCTTATGGACAGCGGCAGTAGCCTTAATCTAGTCTACCAAGACACTGTCCGCAAAATGGGCATTGATCCTTCAAGAATCAAGCCCACCACAACTATCCTCAAGGGAGCAATACCCGGTGTAGAAGCTCACTACCCGGGCTCCATCACACTGGAAGTCATTTTCGGTTCGCCGAACAACTTCCGAAGCGAGGGCTTGACCTTTGATATTGCCCCGTTCCACAGTAGCTACCATGCACTTCTGGGGCATACCGCTTTTGCTCGTTTTAATGCGGTCCCACTCTATGCCCGCGCAAAACTTAAAACGCCCGGTCCACGCGATGTCGTAACAATAAATGGAAATATGGAACACTCCCTCCATACAGAGGATCATACTATGGCTACCACAGCCGAAGTATAAAGCGGCCTCATCAAGCCGCATATCTCATCGGCCATTAAGCCGCCGGTCTCTATTCAATGGAACCAATCAATCTCAGAGCTGGATTAGCAGTTCGGCCTCCGTCGTTCGCCTCTTGTACCTATGAAGTTTGTACCGCGCGTACCTCATTATGTACTTAAAATACCCTGGTCATCAGCGGAGGAACAATACGGACAGGCCTACAAGCACTCCCATAACCTCCTTTTCTTTTCTAGCTATTTTTTATCTTTTACCACAGGTGGCTCAATAGCTGGTCATCTCACGGACTCTTTCGAAGTTAGGCTTCGTACACTTACCCAAAGGCTATTCCTGTTAAGGAGTCCTTTCACCGAGGCAAGGCAACGCAGACGTGCGACAGGAGGTCCAAATAATTATGTGTAGACCGCACTATCTATTTTGAGCCTATAAAGTGCCTTCTCCCTCAGCCTTCGACCACCGGCATGTAAAATAGCCTGAGTCGGGGCGTTATTATCTGTAAAATGGCAATTGACATATCAATCAGGTCCCAATGAGCATAATCCATATTCAGTATTCGCTTTTTCTAAAGAACTGAATTTTTGCTTCTTCGGTTGTTTCACACACGCACCTCGGCATAAACTGCCAGTGGCTCAATATGGGAACGAAATAATTGCCCGCAAGTCCGAACAGATTTATAGCACACTTCGGCGTCACGAGTTTGGCCTTATATGCATCAGCTCGAAATCATGTCTTTGGTCAATAGTTGGGTTGCCCGGCTCCTGTGCTTACTAGTAAAGGGAGAACTACTGAAAGGGTCGAGATGGACCTAGAGGGGGGTGAATAGGTACAATTCCAAATTTTAATTATTACTTAGCAATTTTAGGCAATAATGCGGAATGTGAAGGTGGGCCTAACAATTGCAAGTGTGAAGCTAAGAGCTAAGCAAGATAAATAAGTGACACAGGTATGTAAGGAAGCAAGCACAATATGATATAAGTAAGTGCTAAGAGACAAGTAACCACAAGTAGAGAGTTAGGGTTAGGAATAACCGCAACTCCGGGAGACGAGGATGTATGCCGATGTTCACTTCCTTGGAGGGAAGCTACGTCACCGTTAGAGAGGTGGATGTTACCACGAAGGCACACCAATGCCACGAGGGCTCACCCTATTCTCCCTTTGAGACAACACCACGAAGGCATTTCTCAACCACTAGTGGTAGACCTTGGGGTGGTCTCCAAACCCTCACAAACTTTTCCGGGGGTAATCACAAAGGTTGATTCCTCTTCAAAAGACTCCTACCGCCTAGGAGTCTCCAACCTCCAAGAGTAACAAGAACGATGGGGAAAAGCTCAAGACTTTCTCAAATCACGAATTCCTTGGGTGCAAAGAAGGGGAAGGAGTGGATCTATCACTTGATCGGACAACTTCTCTCCAAAGCTCTCAAATCCCTTGGGGATCTAAGATTTGGTGTGGAGGAATGAGAGAGAGAGAGAGAGAGAGAGAGAGAGAGAGAGTGAGATGTGTTCTAGCGTTTGTTCAAAGTGAATGGTCAGCCCTCTCCCATGCGGAAGAAGGGCTATATATAGTGTGAGCACAAATATGATCGTTGTAGTGTAAGTGAATGAGCAGTCCGGACATCCGGTCTAGGGGTCAGACATCTGGCTTGGCAAGGTATGAGGAACAGAAAACAGAAGCAGAACAGAAAACAGAGGAGCCGGACATCCGGGGGCCAAGCCCGGACATCCGGCATATCAGGAAGGCCCGGATATCCGGCAGATGACCGGACATCCGGCGCGATCACTAAGCAGATACAAAAACTCAGTTGTTCCACGGGTAGTAGAGGCCGGACATCCGGAATAGGGCCCGAACATCCGGCGTAACAGGAAGGCCCAGATATCCGGGGAAAAACCCGGACATCCGGCGTGTAGCACAGCACAAAAGTGCTCTCTGGATGGCTAGGCCCGGATATCCGGCAAGAGTCCGTATATACGGCGTGAGGCCCGGACATGCGGCTTGAAGCCCGGACATCCGGCAGCCAAGAGACAGAAACATGAAGGTTTTAGCATGTGCATGTATGGTCAAGAGGTTTGTGGCAAGAGCAAGCCTTTAACTAACCCTATCGATCCCCTCTTAATAGTGCAGGATCCTATACTCAAGAAAAGAAATATGAAATCAGTTTTTATGCTTCATCCTTGAGTAAAATCACTTGTAAGCTCTTGATCCACACACATCGATGAATCGGGGATTAATACCGGAGATTTACTTGACAACCATTGTTAGTCCCCTACATGTATATTGTCATCAACATCAAAACATGATGTAAGGGCATGATTGCTCTTTCAATCTCCCCATTTTTGTTTGTTGATGACAACCATACATGTAGTATCATCGATGCAATAAATAATCTTAGCACTGACAATCACGAGAGCAAAAGTACAGAATAAGTTTATGTTTCTACTTTCTTTTAGCTCCCCCTCAATGTGTGCATGGAATGACTATGTTAAGAGGTACAACAGAATCTCCGTAAGGTAGCATATGTAGCTAGATATAAATGTGAGAGACGTGCACATATGAAACCACAATAACTCATAGACTTAAAAACATTTCATAACCACGAGATAATCCAAGATAATATCATAGTCTCACATGATCAAGTACCATAGGTAGCAACATAACAAGTTTGAATAGTAGTTAACACAAATAGTCAACATAACATAGCATGAACTAAGATTACTACTAGGATACTACTTCTCCCCCTTTGACAGCAACAAGTAAAAAGGGGTGAAGAACTAAATGGACTCAATCACTCCTGGCGGATGTCATCATCATCATCAAAGAACTCGGGGTACTCGACACGAGATGGAAATCCGAAGGTGGACGAGGATAGAGCCGCGGGAAGAGGATCATCATCGCTCACGGGACTCCCACGGTCACGGAGGCGCTGTTTGAGCTAATTCTTGGAGATGACAAGGCGCTTCTGAACATCATGATTCTGCTGACAGCTGAAAGTGATTGCCTTCATGATAGCAGACTAAGCCTTGCCCAAGAACAATGCAAAATGGCCACGAGGAGCAGTCGAGGAAGATGGACCAGAGGAACCAGTTGGCTGATTCCCACTAGCAGACCTCCTAGGCTGAGTAGGAGCAGCAGTTTGAGCACTAACCACCACGCACATATGAGGAGGAGGCGTCCAAATGGAGTGCACAGCAGTCTTAACCACCTCAAAGGGAGCAGTGTGATCAATCAGAGCCTGAATAAATGGAGCATGAGGAAACTGGCGCGACTGAATGAAGCTACAAAGACGAATCTCATGCCAAATGAAATGGGCTATGTCCAGAGGCAGAGTGGGTTCGTCAAGCATTCAAACCATCAAGTCAATACAGTAGTTGCGAGCCCTTGAGCGATCTCCCTTCTTAGGATAGAGGGTGCAAAGCACACACTGATAAAGGATGAAGTAAGGAGCACGGAGGATGGATACCTCATTGAGAGGATATCCACGTTCCTCTTCAGTGAGCTAAGAGGTAGGCTTCACAAGAGGCAAGCAAGCATCAATCCCTTTGGGCTTATACTCTGGATCCATACTGTGAATGCAATGTCCAACTCCAGAGAGGCCCAAAATCTGAACAAACCGATCATAGGTGATACTCAGTGTAGTGTCATCGGTCATCCATGTGAGAGTGTTGTCCGGACCAAAGAAACAGGTGGCATAGAACTGAAGAATGGCAGCTTCATTCCAATCACACCTGAAGGTCATTGCAGGACCTAGTGTCATATCATCAATGATCTTCACCGGATTGTTAGGAAACATGGCCGGATGGTCGCGTAGGAATTTGAGATCCACGTATTTGTGAGGAGAAAGACCTCGTCCATGAACGAAACTGGAATAGAGATCCTGCTGCATACGATTCCTGAACTGAGGATCCTCGGCATTAGCCACCATCTCATATTGATTAACATCCCGACGAAACACAAGATTTTGACCTGCCCCCACAATGGTGAAGTCATGAGTGGGGCGATCCCTGCTGTCAGGAAGCTCCATGGAGATGCGACGACCATGGACAATGGGCACTGCAGAACCACGAACTTGAGTCACCGGCGCCCTCCTAGTACCAGGCTTGGACTGTCCAATGGAATGTCTTGGTGCACTGTCATCCTCTTCCTCCCCAACATAGTCCGCATCATCTGGATCTGAGGCCGACGGACTAGTGGATGGTGCCCGCTTCTTCTTCTTGGTGGTGGTCTTCTTCTTCTTAGGCCGAACATGCTCATCGGAGTTAGTTGAGCCTTGCCGGCGAACAACTGGAATGGATAATGATAGGTCTTGATGAGAAGAAGACAACAAGTATGAACACAGATAAAAACAAATTAAACAATGGGATGAACATTTTTTATCATGACCATAGAACAAGTCCAGTGGTAGATCAAAAATTGCGACATGTCCATGATTTAAATTGATTAGCCGAGTACATAGAAAGATTTTTAGGCTTAGGCAAGAGACACCAAAACTCTAGAGAGATATAGACGCCAAGATATGAATGAGAGAATGAAACGCTAAGATTTTTTGGTCACCATAAAGGTAGAATGGAGGAGAGATAGCATCCATACCCCGGGAAGAAGGCTCGGGCCGATTGGGGCCGCAGTTCTTGGTACGCGCCATGAGAAACTCCAGCGGTGACTCCCACAGTACACCGGTCCCTCCCGAGGGATTCACACCACAACCCAAGAAATGGATTGGATAGAATCGTAGATCGGGAGGAGGAGAAGCCATGAGCAGGAGATCGGGGACGGAGGTCGGAGGAGAGGGCCGGGGCAGCGCCGGAGCGACGGCCCGGCGGCGGTGGCTGTGTGGATATGAACGAGAGAAGTGAGGAACTGCCCCCCAAATCCCACGCCCCTCCCCAGTTATATGTGGCTGCGGGCGATGGGCCGAACATCCGGGGCTTGGCCCGGATATCCGACGAGCAGAAGTCAGAGAACAGAAAATTAGCGCCAATGGGCCTGACATCCGGGTATAAGCCCGGATATCCGGCGTGACGAAGTCAGGCAGCAAGGGTTCAGGGCCCGGATATCCGGCCACTGGAAGTGGTTGATGATTGTTTGAGCGGCAGGAAAATATTCCTAGGGCCCGGATGTCCGGCGGGGGAGCCGAATGTCCGGCCACTGGACAGAAGAGCAGAGCAGGGGAAAGATGTGAACGTGGGTGCCAATAAGTATATTTTGATATAGAATCCTCCAAGGAGTTTTTAGAGATTTATAGGGGTGAAAACCTGAGAAATCTAAGGCCATACTAATATGTACTAACGACCAAGATTTATTAAGAAAAGAAAGGTCCATCCAAGCATTCTACTAGCGATGACCGAGGTCGCCATGTTTGAGCATATGGAACATAGTACCGCAAAGATGTAGACTTTGGGCACATGGTCACGACTCCATCATGTTAAAGCACCATAGTTCAAAAACTATGATAACTTTCAGAGTGTTTGTTCTATTTATGCATTATGTAAGGTGAGAATACTCATGAATTGAATGTCTCCCCCTAAATATATGCCTACATCAAGACAAGACATTAAGTTTATGCATGAATGGGTACTAGATTTCACATAATATTGTCAAACTCCAAGATACCAAGTTCACGCCTAAGTTTACAGAACCTTGCTTCATCCAATGGCTTGGTGAAAATATCTGCAAGTTGCATATATATTTGTGCCAACCTGAGCAATGTCAATATCACCCTTCTCCACATGATCTCTCAAGAAGTGGTACCTAATGTCAATGTGCTTGGTGCGGGTATGATCTTTGGGGTTCTCAGCAATATTGATGGCACTTTCATTATCACAAAGAAGAGGCACATGTCTATAGGTGATACAGTAATCCTTCAAAGTTTGCCTCATCCATAGTAATTGAGTTGCACAACTGGCGGTTGCAATGTATTCAGCTTCTGCGGCGGAGAGGGCAACACAATTTTGTTTTTTCGAGGACCAACTTACCAAAGAGCGTCCAAGAAATTGACATGCACCAGAGGTGGACTTACGATCCACTTTGTCTCCGGCCCAATCCGCATCCGTGTACCCAATGAGATCAAACTTAGCATCCTTGGGGTACCATAGACCTAACTTTGGCGTGTGAACAAGGTATCTAAGAATATGCTTAACCGCCTTATGATGACTTTCCCTAGGGAAAGCTTCAAATCTAGAACACATGCATACACTAAACATGATGTCTAGACTAGATGCACAAAGATAAAGCAATGAACCAATCATAGAGCGGTAAATAGATGGGTCAAAAGGAATACCATTTGTGTCTTCAGTGAGTGCAATTTTGGTTGGCATGGGTGTCTTACATGGACTAGCATCAGACATGCCAAACTTCTCTAGGATATCCTTGAGGTATTTTGCTTGGGACAAGAAAATTCCTTCTTGAGATTGTTGAATTTGAAATCCGAGGAAGAACTTCAAATCTGCATTGAGTGACATTTCAAAATTCTTGGTCATTGAAGCCACAAACTTCTTGCACAAATGAATGTTAGGAGAACCAAAAATGATATCATCTACATAGATTTGGCATAAGATCAAATCACCTTTATCCCTCTTAGTAAAAAGAGTGGGATCGATCACCCATCTCACAAAACCATCATCGAGTAAAAACTTCTTAAGATGATCATACCAAGCACGAGGTGCTTGTTTGAGGCCATACAAAGCCTTATGAAGTTTATACACATAGTCTTTGTGATCGGGATCAACGAACCCAGGTGGTTGTGATACATATACTTCTTCTTGTAGAGGAACGTTAAGGAAATCACTCTTCACATCCATTTGATGTAATGTAAATCCATTGAAAGCAGCATAAGCAAGTAAGATGCGAATGGATTCAAGACGGGCAATGGGGGCAAAGGTCTCACCAAAGTCCAAACCTTCAACTTGTGAGTACCCTTGTGCCACTAACCTTGCCTTGTGATGGATGATTACACCATTCTCGTCTTGCTTTTTCTTGAAAATCCATTTTGTTCCAATGACGTTGTGCTCAGTAGTTGGCCTCTTGACTAATGACCACACTTGGTTGCGTCCAAAACTGTTCAACTCTTATTGCATAGCAACGAGCCAATCGTTGTCCATCAATGCTTCTTGTACTTTGAGAGGCTCGACACTAGACACAAACCAGAAGTGAGCACAAAAAGTTTGTCAATTGTTTACGAGTGACTCTACCTTCCGATATGCCGGTGAGGATTTTATCAACATCAACACGACCAGCCACTCGAGGCATGATGGAGGTTAAGGTTTCGCGAGGTTCAACTTCATGTCCATCATCCACATCCTCAACATATGGATCATTAATGTGTGGTGGAAAATTGTCTTCTTCATCTTGCATTTGTTGAGGTTCATTGTCCATGATTGCACTTTCTTGTTCTTGCCCTTGAGGATGATCTTGTTCTTGATGATTATCATGGAGAGGAACTTGATCATCATTTGTACTTGGACTACGGGGATTGGTTGAGTAATAGGAGCTTGTGGTGGTATGGGTGTTGAAGTAGTTTGATGAAGTGTGAAGCTTCCATCTTCTTCTTCATCATCATGAGGTTCTTGTTCCATTGGAAGAAGTGCACCAACGCCCATGGTCAAGATATCTTGAGAAGAATCTTCTTCACCTACATCACTTAGACCAACTTGCTCCCTATGGGAGCCATTAAATTCATCAAACACCACGTCACAAGTTTCTACAACACATCCATTGGATTTGTTGTAGACTCTATAGGCGTGAGAGTTTGATCCATAGCCAACAAATATGCCCTCAATGGTTTTAGATTGAAATTTTCCTAACCGCTCTCTTTTGTTGAGGATGAAACATTTGCACCCAAATACACGAAAGTACTTGACATTTGGCTTGTTCCGGTTAGGAGCTCATATGGAGTATTTTCCAATATAGTGCGGAGGAAGAGCCGGTTTGATGCATGGCATGCGGTGTTGATGGCCTCGGCCCAAAAACTATGTCGCGACTTGTATTCATCCAACATGGACCTTGCCATCTCCACAAGTGTGCGGTTCTTCCTTTCTGCTACACCATTTTGTTGGGGAGTGTATGGGGCTGAATATTGATGCTCAATCCCTTCATCACTAAGAAACTCTTCCAAGGTGTAGTTCTTGAACTCAGATCCATTATCACTTCTTATTGCCAGAATTTCCTTGTCAAACTTGCATTGTGCTTGCTTGGCAAAATCAATAAAGGTGATCTTCATCTCATCCTTGGATTGAAGAAGAAGACCCATGTATATCTTGAGTAACCTTCCACAATGACAAGCCCATACTTTATCCCACCAAGACTATCCCATGAAGGAGTCCCAAAGAGATCCACATGAAGGAGCTCCAAAGGCCTTGAAGTAGACACAATATTCTTGGGTGGGTGCTTTGATTGATGTTGCTTCCCGGCTATGCATGCACTACACACATGATCTTTCTCAAAAGAGACATTGGTTAGTCCAAGGATGGGATTACCCTTTAAGAGATCTTGAAGATTTCTCATGCCGACATGGGCTAGTCGGTGATGCCATAGCCACCCCTTGTCGGCCTTGGCCATTAGACAAGTTGCATGGAATGTGCTTTCTTTCCAGAAATCAACCGTGTAAAGGTTGCCATCCAACTCTCCAACAAAGGCCACTTCGAGAGTATCTCTCTTAAAGACTTTCACATCCATTAGTCCAAAAAGTGCATCATAACCAACAGAAGCCAACTGGTGAACAGAAAGCAAATGGTATTTGAGGGATTGGACAAGCATGACATTTGCAAGAGACATGTCATTTGTGATAGCCACCTTGCCTAACCCGAGTACATGTCCTTTTGTTCCTCCACCAAACATAATGCTCATAAATGGTTGAATAGCTTCCATGAAATCTTAGAGAAATTTGCTATCTCCGGTCATATGATTGGTACATCCACTATCAATCACCCATTTTACTCCACCGGAGAAGGCAACCTACACACAATTATTACTTGGTTAGAGGCACCCATTTTGCAATGGGACCTCTCAAGTTAGTCACAAGGGTCTTAGGGACCCAAATAGCATAAAACCAAAATGCATTTCGAGGACCTACAAACTTAGCAAAAACTTCTCCATCCTTAGTCTTACGAAGTACATAGGATGGAGGCATGAACTCTTTTGGCTTGTTAAGAGTAGGCATGCCCCTTGTGGCCTTCCCACTAACAACCTTACCTTTCTCCTTGTGCCCTTCTCGTACAAAAGTTTCTTTTAGAGGGGTGGTGCACTTTTGAGAGTACGTCTTCTTCTTGCTTGTGCTTGGGTCAAACCCGAGTCCCTATTTGGCAAACACTTCATTGTGTTGGCTCAACACCTCATTAAGATTCTTTTGCCCTTGAGAACATGTCATGATCCCTTTCTTGATTTGAGCCTTGAGAAAGCGATTCTCCTCAAGAATAGATGCTAGATCACTACTAGAGTTAGTAGTACAAGCATCAACATTGATAATAGGAGAAGAGTAAGCCTTGGCTAGAGTTTCAAGATAAGTAAGCTTGAGTGTCTCAAAACTCTTTGTAAGGAGGGTGAGCTCTTCTTCATTAGTCTTGACGGACATGGATAGGAGCTCACAATCCTTAGAGAGATAAGCATTAGACTTCACAAGCTTACTTTTATCATTCATCAACTCTTTGCAAGAGTCAATAGCCTTTTTTAAGGAGGCAAGATCTATAGTACGACCATCAATGTTTGCACCAATTTTTAAGCATAGTTCATCATTTCGTGCTTCCTCATATTGGACTTTTCACTCAAGGATTTCATATTTTTCCTTTTCCTTGGTGGCGAGGGTTTCAAGTTCCTTAATGGAAATGGTGTGCTTACTCAGCATCTCCATAAGCATATGAAACATAGTGAGCTTCTTTCCTTTAAGGGAGAACATGAACTTATTTAGTTTAGCAAGCATAGGATCATTTATATCATCATCCTCATAACTATCCTCCGCATCAAGATACTCATCACTAGGAGTAGGAGGAGTGAAAAGAGGAGGGTTTGATCATGGGGTTACCTTGACCTTGTCAGGAGAGTGTTGGTCCTCTCCATCTTCTACCACGGCCTTTGCCATGAGGCACTTGTGAGCGTTGCCCTTGTAGTCCTTCATGTAGTTGTAGGTGACAACATCACCTCTCTTGTTGACTAGCCTCAATGTGTTTTGAGAATCTTGAGCAACTCCTGCAACACCACTAACATCATCCGGATCGGATTCTTCTTGAGCAACCATTGCTTTCCCATCTCTCTTCTTGAGCTTGGAGTTCAAAGAATTTGGCAACTTCTTCTTGGGAAAGGTCTTGGTAAACCTTGGTTTATCCTCTCTCTTCTCATAAGGGCACTCGTTGGAGAAGTGGTTGGTTCCTTCATAGTTGTAGCATTTTCTTACTATCTTCTTTTGAAATCTTCCCTTGAATTTTCCCGCGCTAAAATTCTTGACAGAGAGCCATGTCTTCATATGAAGGGCCCTCATCGGATTCAACCTCATCACCATCTTCTTCATCATCATCATCTTCTTCTTCTTCACGTTGCTCATCTTCACATACATGCTTGGCCTTCAATGCAAGATTGACCTTTGATGTTGGAGTACCATGCATGGCAAGATGTTTTGTAGCATTTGCCTTCGAATCTTCAAATAGTTGGAAAGTGGATATGATGTCATCTGTAGTCATTTCCTTGAGGCATGGTGTTGTCTTATGTCCCACACCATTTGATGGTGATATGGGGCAAGAGCATGAAGCAACTTGTCCACAAGGAATCGCTTAGTCATGTTGAATTCATCTTGTGTCTTGTCACACTCACACGACTCAATGTCAGCGGTGAGAGTCATGAGACGCTCAAGGAGTTGATTTGGTGTTTCACCTTTCTCCATACAAAATTTTTGCAATTGCCCCTTGGCAATTTCATATTGAGCACTCTGGAGGGTGGAGGTACCGGTCTTGGATCTTATAATACTTACCCATAGTTCCTTGGCACTTGTGATGTGTATGAAAGGTCTCCTTTGCTTTTCAACCATACCTCTCCTTATACACATGATTGCAGTGTCATTGAGATTCTTGTCATAAATTTCTCTTGGTGTAGGATTCTTTGGATCAACCACATGGTAACCATACTCCAAGATCTCCAGCATCTCATCATTCCCATATCAAAGATGATCCTGCATAGCAACTCTCCACAAGGAAAAATCAGAAGTGGCATCAAGTAAAGGAGGTTTGCCTTGAGGGTTATATTTTGGTTTCTCAACTTGGGGTATTGCATAAAGCCAAGAAACACTGGAGTGTTCATTTATAGGAGGTTGTTGATCAAGTGACAGAGTAGGCACAGTTGGCCTCAAAGCCGCACCACCCGAAAGTGGTGCAAGTACCGTGGACAATGTGGCTATTCTCATTTGGACCAAGGCCTCAAGAGAAGCATCATGCTCCTCTTTTTGCTTAGCAAGGGCCCGTTCCAGATCCTCGGAAGTAAAGGTCTTGACTTCTGAAGAAGCCTCGCCTTTATCCTTTGGATCATCAACACGGGGAGTCCCATCGGGGTTCATCTCGCTCTAGGGCGGTTAAGCCACAAGAATAGAGCACGAGGCTCTGATACCAATTGAAAGGATCGAGATGGACCTAGAGGGGGGCGAATAGGTGTACACATTTTAATTATTACTTAGCAATTTTAGGCAATAATGCAGAATATGAAGGTGAGCCTAACAATTGCAAGTGTGAAGCTAAGAGCTAAGCAAGATAAACAAGTGACACAAGTATGTAAGGAAGCAAGCACAATATGATATAAGTAAGTTCTAAGAGACAAGTAACCACAAGTAGAGAGTTAGGGTTAGGAATAACCGCAACTCCAGGAGACGAGGATGTATGCCGATTCTCACTTCCTTGGAGGGAAGCTACGTCACCGTTAGAGAGGTGGATGTTACCATGAAGGCACACCAATGCCACGAATGCTCACCCTATTCTCCCTTTGAGACAAAACCATGAAGGCGTTTCTCAACCACTAGTGGTAGACCTTGGGGTGGTCTCCAAACCCTCATGAACTTTTCCGGGGGGTAATCACAAAGGTCAATTCCTCTCTGAAAGACTCCTACCGCCTAGGAGTCTCCAACCTCCAAGAGTAACAAGAACGATGGGGAAAAGCTCAAGACTTGCTCAAATCACGAATTCCTTGGGTGCAAAGAAGGGGAAGGAGTGGATCTATCACTTGATCGGACAACTTCTCTCCAAAGCTCTTAAATCCCTTGGGGATCTAAGATTTGGTGTGGAGGAATGAGAGAGAGAGAGAGAGAGAGAGAGAGAGAGAGAGAGAGAGAGAGAGGGAAGTCTTCTAGGGTTTGTTCAAAGTGAATGGTCGGCCCTCTCCCGTGGGGAAGAAGGGATATATATAGTGTGAGCACAAATATGGCCGTTGTAGTGTAAGTGAATGAGCAGGCCGGACATCTGGGCTAGGGGCCGGACATCTGGCCTGGCAAGGTATGAGGAACAGAAAACAGAAGCAGAACAGAAAACAGAGGAGCCGGACATGCAGGGGCCAAGCCCGGACATCCGGCATATCAGGAAGGCTCGGATATCCGGCAGATGGCCGGACATCCGGCGCGATCACTAAGCAGATACATAAACTCAGTTGTTCCACGGGTAGTAGAGGCCGGACATCCGAAATAGGGTCCGGACATCCGGGGAAAAGCCCGGTCATCCAGCGTGCAGCACAGGACAAAAGTGCTCTCTGGATGGCTAGGCCCGGATATCCGGCAAGAGGCCGGAAATCCGGCGTGAGGCTCGGACATCTGGCAGCCAAGATACAGAAACATGAAGGTTTTAGCATGTGCATGTATTGTCAGGAGGTTTGTGGCAAGAGCAGGCCTTTAACTAACCCTATCGATCCCCTCTTAATAGTGCGGGATCCTATACTCAAGAAAAGAAATATGAAATCAATTTTTATGCTTCATCCTTGAATAAAATCACTTGTAAGCTCTTGATCCACACACATTGATGAACCGGGGACTAATACCTGAGATTTACTTGACAACCATTGTTAGTCCCCTACATGTATATTGTCATCAACATCAAAACATGTTGTAAGGGCATGATTGCTCTTTCAACTACTGCGATTGTGTCCTGGTTTATCCGGATGAGCACCTCGGTAGAGAAAGCCGAAAACTGACTGTGATGATGCCGCAAGAGCTGGTCAACCACTCGATTACTTATCAGAATCTTTAGCGATTCCTTCTGTATTACACGAAGGACCGTTCTTCTGGTCACCTATGTAGCGGACGTTTTCGGATAACTGCGTACATACCGGGGGCTATATCATAGACTCACCGTCAAACTCCTATGGCTAAGTGAAAGTGTTAAAACCCCATAGTCTGATTGCCTAGTTCACCGCACTGACACCTCCTTCACGGACCAAGACGTTGGATCAAGAGTGATCAAGTGCTTTTCCGAACACCCCCGTATTTCATGCGAGGGGGATGAAGCCGACGACTGGAAAACTTTCAGATTATACATAAATGACCGCACAGGAGGAGCCAAAACTTTTAGGCATAGCCTTAAAATATTATAATATTGTTTTTACAATTTAAATACATTTCACTCAAATATCATATCTTTCGAGCACTGACCCTCTATCAAGCGGGCACCCTCTAAGACATCCTCGAAATAATGCTCTAGCGTGTGATGGTCCTTACCCTTGGGTGGACTTTTCGCTGCAATATCGGTGGCCTTCATCTTCGCCCGTACGTCTTGACGCGGGCAAAGAAAATCCGTGCACCTTCAATGCACATTGACCGCTTAACAGCGTCGATACACGGCACCGCATCAACAATTCGCTGCACCAAACCAAAATAACTATTCGGAATTGGCTCAGTCGGCCACAGCCGGACCACGACGTCCTTCATGGCAGAACTGGATATCTTGTGGAGCTCGGCCCACTGGGCCATCTGTTCGTTCAGCAACAGTGGGTGCTTTGGCGTGCCGAATTGTGACCAGAAAAGCTTCTCTGTTGCATACCTTTCTTGCGCTTCGTAAAACTGCGCCGCATCGGAGGCGCTCTTCGGCAAGTCCAAGAATGTGTTTGGAAAGCTCCACATTTGATTAAGCGGGGAATACTTCGGATCGACGAATTTAGTATGTAATAAAAAAGGCTTACCGGCCGCTATCTCCCCAGCTTGCCGGATCTCCTCCCGAGCCGCTCTAGACTCAGATCGTGCTTCTCTCGCCTCTTGTAAGGCCTTGTCGAGATCGGCCGCTTTGGCTTTGTTATCCCTCTCGAGGAATTCGCACCGGACAGTGGCTTCCTTTAGCTCGTGCGCCATAGTAGACATTCTCTCCTCACATTGGCCCTGAGCAGCCTGTCCAGCTTTTAACTCATCAGTTGCCTTCTTGGCAGCCACATTACTCATCCGGGCTTGCTCCTCGGCTCGAGCAAGTTCAGCCCGAAGGGTCTCCACTGCGGCAGCACTATCTGCAGATACGCATGTCTCAGTATACAATTCTAGCTTCGTGCTCATGTTATTATACATACATACACTGACCTCCCCAAAACATACCTTGCACCTCATCGATTTGCCTATTAATAAGCATGACGTCGTCATCCGCCACATCAAGTTTTTGCTTCAGACCTACAACCTCTGTAGCGTGGGCAGTCGTCATGGAGGTAACATCCTGTGTTCCAATTAATTAGATTATTTCCTGGGCACATCTTTTTTGATCCTCTGATTGCCTCCCTTTGGACGCCAACCAGAGTCTCAGGGGCTACTATCTATACACAGGTGCATTTTGCATATAGAGCACAATCAAAAATATAACATTACGTACCTCGAAGCCTCTTAGCAGGCCCATGAAGGCTTCATTCAATCCGTTTTTCGCGGACAGAATCCTCTCAACCACCGTACCCATCAAGGTATGATGTTCCTCTGAGACGGACGAATATGGCAACATGTCCATCAGTGTATCTGGCGCCTCCGGATTCCTAGAAGCAGTTGTGGGAGTACGGACTCCCTTTGAAAGGATATGTTTGCTCGACCCTAGAGTCGTCTCCGGCTATAAAATAGTCCGGAGCCTTTATTGTTAGTCCCCGTAGGGACCGCACACCCCGGACCCCGGGCGGGCGAAGTTTCACCTCGGGGTGTTGTCTCCATTATCCTCTGTTGATTGGGAGAGATCCTCCAGGATGACACCCCGACGTTGTCCGCCCTGTTGGTCGAGGAAGCTTATGGAGGCGTCTCGTTTTCCATCATCTCCGGAAGAAGATCCACCAAAGAGGAGGATTGTTGAGGAAGACTGTGTGCCGGACTGCAAAACATATATTCTAGATGTTACCCTTGTAACAGGAAAAGGAACGAGATATGTTTAAAACACCTTTGTTAACTTAAGATTCAGCTGAAGGCTTGTCCTTATGGAGGAATTGTGCGACAACGTCGCCTTCCGAGCCTGAACTGCCTAACAGGGGCATCTTGCCTCGCTTAGGAGCCTTTACCTCCCAATCTTCGGAGGCGGCCCTTTTCTTACCATGGGGAGAAAGGATGTCAGTTTCTCCTTTTCTTTTGTCTTCAGAAGAGGGAGCCTTAACCTCCTTGGACACAGTGTTTGGTGCACCTTCAGAATGGAGGCCACCTTTGGCCTTCTGGCTCCCCTCATTGTCCTCTTTCACCGGCACCTGGTAGGGTGCCGGGACCAGCATCCTTGCTAGCACGAGACTAGCTGAGTCTTCGGGAAGAGGGGCCGAACACATAATTCGCTCATCCTTCTTTATCCAGCCCTGGAAGAAGATGGTTTTCTCAGTATCTTATCACGGGATATTTAACTAAGCTGTGTTCAAGAGTCAAGTGCTTACCTAGGTATCCGGATGGTTGCAGTCGAGGCCGATTTCCTCGGTGGTGTTTGGACAGTGTTTTCGTGTCCCAAAAAATAACTTCCACATGCCTCTGTGCGTCGCGCCGAAGAAGTGCTGAAGGGTTCGTGGTCCTTCTGGATTGAACTCCCACATACGGAGGGGCCGTCGCTGGCATGGGAGGATCTGGCAGACTAACATTACTTGAATCACGTCGATGAGTTTGGTGTTCTTCTCAAGGAGACTCCGGATGCGGCTCTGTAGAGTCTGCACTTCGTCGATTGATCCCCTGTCCAACCCCTTATTGATCCATGATGCGAGCTGAATTGGAGGGCCAGATCAGAACGTAGGTGTAGCTGCCCACTTGGTACCACGGGGTTCAGTGATGTAAAACCACTCCAGCTGCCATAAGTCGGAAGATTCTGTGAACGATCTTTTTAGCCAAGAAGCATTAATGAGTTTGCTCATTGTAGGACCACCGCACTCCGCTTGTCTCCCATCAACTATCCTCGGCTTCACATTAAAGTTCTTGAGCCACAAGCTGAAGTGTGGGGGAATGCGGAGGAAGGCCTCGCACGTGATAATGAACGCCGAGACGTGAAGAAAAGAGTCCTGAGCTAGATCGTGAAAATCTAGCCCGTAATAGAACATGATCCCTCGAACAAAGGGGTGGAGGGCGAACCCTATCCCTCGGAGGAAGTGGGAGATGAATATGACCCTCTCGCTGGATCTGGGAGTAGGAATAACCTTCCCTTGAGTAGGAAGCCTATGGGGGATTTCCGCGGTCAGGTATCTTGCCGCCCGAAGCTTCGCGATATCCTCCTCTGTGACAGAGTAAGCCACCCACCGACCTTGAGGGCTGGGTCCGGACATGACTGGGAAGCTCGAAGCAATTAAATTGAACCTTGGGTGCTGGAGCTCGAGGTTGGAGAGGTCGAGGAAAGGGTTGGAGTGAAGAAGCAAGACGGGTCTTAGTCCCTTTATAAAGGCAATGAATATCGAACGCCTCCTCTTAAGCCTTAAAACCTGCCTATTCTTAAGGAATCATGCCAACAGGACGGTTGGGATACCCACACCCGTGTTGATGAGGATCCCGCAATAAGGGGGCATGATCTCTGCTTTGACAAGATGTGCCAATGAAAAAATCGCGTCTCAGAACATGGAGCGACAGGCTAAAAAAGGGTCAAAATAATAGCCGAGTGATGATGTGATATCACGCTACAAAAAGTTGTCAGCAGATTGGACTCGTGAAATATTATACTCCCTGTTGTGGTGCATGGTACTTGTTTTGCAGAACCGGACACGTTCGTTGTGTTCGAAGACTATGTTGGAGTATTCGGAGAAGGAACCCGCCTTGCAATGCCGAAGACAATCTGCGTGTTGGACACCTCGTCATTGAAGCCTGGTTCAGGGGCTACTGAGGGAGTCCTGGATTAAGGGGTCCTCGGGCGTCCGGACTATGGTACGTAGGCCGGACTGATGGGCTGTGAAGATACAAGACCGAAGACTCTCTCCCATGTCCGGATAAGACTCTCCTTGGTGTGGAGGCAAGCTTGGCGTCCAAATATGAAGAGTCCTTTCTCTGTAACCGACTTTGTACAACCCTAGTCCCCTCCGGTGTCTATATAAACCGGAGGGCTTAGTCCGTAAGGGTAATCATAATCATACAGGCTAGACTTCTAGGGTTTTAGCCATTACGATCTCGAGGTAGATCAACTCTTGTAATACTCATATTCATCAAGATCAATCAAGCAGGAAGTAGGGTATTACCTCCATAGAGAGGGCCCAAACCTGGGTAAACATCGTGTCCCCCGTCTCCTATTACCATCGACCTTAGACGCACAGTCTCTGGACCCCCTACCCGACATCTGCCGGTTTTGACACCGCCAGCTGCCGTCGGCGGCCAGTCGGAGTCTGAATCGGCATCCTCCCGCCCGCTACCCTCATCGTCGTTGTTGCTGTCCTCCTCATCACTCTCGACCGAGGAGGACGTTTCATTGTCGGTGGAGCTCTCCGCGCAGCACCTTAAGCAGGTTCCCAAGTGCCCGAAGACCTTGATAGAGAGCAGGCCATTCTCCATTAATTTGAATTTGAGAACGAGCCCCTCCGACAGGCTATGGGCATGGGCGAAAGTTTTCCACCCGCGGCAGAGATACATGACATGAGGGGAGGGGAAGTCAACATCAACCCACATGCCACCATTCCCGCAGCCCCTCATATGCAGCCTCAAGGCCTGCGGTGGGTCAAGCTCCTTTACCCGAGCAAACGGGGTGGGGAGGCGGAGGTGACCGCACACCGGCTGGTATAGCCTGATGAAGAACTCGCGCGACTGGTCTCCGACATGGCCCTCCATTGGGGGAAGGGCCGCTGGCGGAAGCGAGGCCGGTGCAGCGCCCCATCCTCCTCCTCTCCCCCAAGCGCCATGGCGGCCTCGGCCTCGCCCCCTCCCTCTTCCCCTCATAGCAGGCTCTGCTTCCATGAGCTCCGGAGGAGGAGGGACACGCTGTCGAGCAGAAGCCCTCATCGCCGCCACTGGAGCGCTGCCATGCCCTCTCACCATGTCGAAGGGAAGGAAAGAATCAAGCTGGAAGAAGACGAATGCAGAAAGACATCGCCCCCTCCCCTTTTTGTAGAGGGGCGAGGCTGGGGGCTCGGCCCCCCAACCTAAGGGCGGCCGCCCCACTCGACCAATCCGGCCGCTAGAGGCGCGGGGAATCAGCACCGACCCGCTGCTCCAATTAGCGACGCCTGGTTTCCCGCCTCTGCATTAAGGCCATGCCTCTGTATCCGCCACCTACCCTCCTGAGGCATGGGGACACGTGGCGGGCGGGTCGGAATCAAGAAGACAAGTGGGACGACCGTTTTCCACCCCGTGATCATGGGACGCGGGCGCCATAAAGGCCACGACCCGAGTCCACCTTGTAAATTAGCCGCGCCCCTGCGGCTTCCTCCTTTTTATGGGGAACGCGTGGGCCGCCTCTTTACTATTCACCACAGGGTGATGCAAGCACGCTGCAACCGTCCCACGCATGACCCCCACGTCAAGCACTCAATGCGGGTCATGGGGAAGCACAACTGGCGAAGGAGTTACCGCAGTTAAAACTCTGTCACGCGTGTTCGCACACCATTTTGGGCCTAGCCCAACAACGCTTTGCGCTTATGTATGGCCCAGGCCCGTGGTCTCCTGTCAGTGTACAAAAGTAGGGGCCTTTCTGTACCCCTTTACTTGTGCATGGGCAGTCGTAGCCACGCCTGCGGCCATGCTCGGCGGGGAAAAGGAAGCGAAGGCACAAGGCTGCCAAAGCAGTGCTCAAGCCAGAGGCGCGAAGAGCAAGAGGACAACATGGATTTCCCTCGGCAACAGCCTTGCCGGGGCGGCCTTCATGGCTCTTGCCGGGGCAACTTCCCAACACTAGCAAGGCCGCCACCCTTGAGCCTGAGAGTTCTAACACCATCGACAATGTCAAAACCAAGACTCGGGGGCGCCTGCGTAGTGGCATGCAGATCTTTGTGAGGACCAAAGGCCTACAAGCCTAGATGTGAACCATAAGACGAAGACCCCCGGCAAGATCCTTACCGGGGACGGCCAAACACCCCTAGAAAGATCCTTGTCGGGGACGCCCGCGAACCCCCGTCAAGACCCTTGCCGGGGACGCCGCGAGACACCGGCAAGACCCTTGCCGGGGGCGTCTGCGGGGCCGAGGCCAGGCCCGCACCTACCAAAGTTTCCATGCCCCGCGCCCGTTCTGACATGGCAACCAGCGTGCCAACTAGGCAAGCACCTGCGTGGCAGCATGCAGCTTCTAGGAAAATTAGGTGAGCGCCTGCGTGGCAGCATGCAGCTTCCAGTCTAACTAGTCAAACACATGCGTGGTGGCATGCAAATCTTCGTGAAGACCCTGCCACCGCACCAGCTTAGCAACCAGCCAGCCAGCATGGCGCTGCATGCCTCGTCACCTTGGACGCGCGTCGAAGCAAGGTGAGGCGGCGTCGGATGGGACGAGCTTCTTTGCCATCCCCGATAAAGCAAGAGGGCACGTCGGCAGCGCATTAAATGTGTTTGTCCTATGGTGCCAGGTGATATACTTGTAACACTGTAGATACTTTCCACCTCCTGTGTGCCATTGTGGCGACCCCTTTGACATATAAAAGGAGGCCCAAGGCGTATTGAGGAAGGATTCGGAATTTTTGGACTGGGCATGCACCGCAGCTAGTTCAAGAGCTCAAGAACACCAAATAAACTCAGACAAGCAGTACTAAGGTATTACGCATCGTTTGCAGCCCGAACCTGGGTAAAAATCCCCTCGCGTTGATCTTCTAGACATGGTCTTTGCGCAGCTCCACACCCCGCCAACCGTAGAAGGGATTCCCCGGGATCCCATAGGTGTCGTTTCCCCCGACAGTTGGCAAGACATCTTGGTGGCACCGATTGCAAAACTTGATAAGATTGAAATAATTGCAACAGGCATCAGAGAGTTGGTAAGGCCATCTCAGTGAGACTGAGATCCATATCGATGGATCTGATTTGTTAGGGTTTGGCTGTGGTAGTGTCCAGATGAACTTGGTCGGTGTGGATAGGTATGTTTTGGTGGGACTGAATTGGAATGTAGGATTTTGGACATATTTGGACAGAGAAAGTGGCTAAGGGTTTTGGAGCAATATCACTAAGCACTTGAGCAAATAGATCATTATCAAAACCTCATCCCCTTTTAATAGTATTAGCTTTCCTACGGACTCAATGTGATATTGGATCACTTAACCAAAAATGTAGAGTCTTGAGCTTTTTCCAATCCATTTCCTTGGCATTTGAAGGGGTCCACATCCTCTTGTCCTTGCCATGCCACTGTTGAACTTGTCTGAAATATACTAGATAGAACTATTAGTCCAATAAAAGATATGTTGACATTAATTACCAAAACCACCAAGGGAGCAGTTGGGCTTTCAGGATTCCACTCTAGAATGGAGATCCCCAAAGTAGACTCAAAAAAAGACCCATTGGAAAAATATTCGCTTTAAGAAGTGATAACCCACAAGTATAGCGGATAACAACAGTTTTTGAGGGTAGAGTATTCAACCCAAATTTACTGATTCAACACAAGGGGAGCCAAAGAATATTTGCAAGTATTAGCAGCTGAGTTGTCAATTGAACCACACCTGGAGATTAATTATCTGCAGCAATATGATAATTAGCAAAATAATATGATAATTTTGATAGCAGTGGTAACAATAATAGTAACGGTAACAGTGATAGCAATGGTTTCGTAGCAGTTGTGACATCAACAATAACGATAGTAACTTAGCAGAAACAATATGTGGAAAATTCGTAGGCATTGGATCGTTAGATTCATTGGATGATATTCATCATATAGCAGTCATAACCTAGGGCGATACAAAACTAGCTCTAGTTCATAAATATAATGTAGGCATGTATTCCGTAAATTGTCATACGTGCTTATCAAAAGAACTTGCATGACATCTTTTGTCTACCCTCCCGTGGCAGCGGGGTTCATATGGAAACTAAGGTATATTAAGGCCTCCTTTTAATATAGAACGGAACAAAGCATTAGCACATAGTGAATACATGAACTCCTCAAACTACGGTCATCAACAAAAAGTATCCTGAATACTGTCACTCCGAGGTTTACGGATCATAACACGTAATAGGTGACTATAACTTGCAAGATCGGATCTAAAACATAGATATAATGATGATAACATAAACGGTTCGGATCTGAAATCATGGCACCCTGGCCCAAAGTGACAAGCATTAAGCATGGCAAAGTCATAGCAACATCAATCTCGGAACATAATGGATACTAGGGATCAAGCCCTAAAAAAACTAACTCGATTACATGATGAATCTCATCCAACTCCTCACCAACCAGTGAGCCTACAAAGGAATTACTCACTTCTTGTGGGGAGCATCATGGAATTGGTGATGGAGAAGGGTTGGTGATGACGAAGATCGAAGATCCCCCTCTCCGGAGCCC
Source organism: Aegilops longissima (assembly GCA_021605205.1). Lineage (NCBI taxonomy): Eukaryota > Viridiplantae > Streptophyta > Magnoliopsida > Poales > Poaceae > Aegilops > Aegilops longissima. Next base: position 150,379,763 of record CM038680.1, read on the forward strand.
CAAACGTACTCCAGTTCTCGCCCCCGATGAAGAACAGGAGGTGGTAGCAGCTCCGTCTTGTGAAACGTGATAATTCTTTCTCCCTGATTTTTTCTCCAAAAATAGGATTTTATAGCGTCGGAGATAGGGTCAGCAGGGCCACTAGGTGGGCACAACCCACCTGGGCGCGCCAGGAGGGGGTGCCCTAGTGGGTTGTGCTCCCTAGGGACCCCGGTGGATCCTGGCTCCAGTATTTTTATTTTATTGAATAAAAAATCTCCAAAAAAAGTTTTGTTCCATGCCGAGAACTTTTATTTTTGTACAACAATAACACCATGGTAGTTCTGCTAAAAACATCATCAGTCCGGGTTAGTTTCATTCAAATCATGCAAATTAGAGTCCAAAACAAGAGGAAAAACGTTAGGAAAAGTAGATACGACGGAGACGTATCAACTCCCCCAAGCTTAAACCTTTGCTTGTCCTCAAGCAATTTAGTTGATAAACTGAAAGTGAAAAAGAAAAACTTTTGCGAACTCTTTTGCTCTTGTTTACATACATAAGCTTAAGTAGCACAGAGGTTTTCAGCAAAGATTATAACTAACAATGTCGACAATAACTCCTAAAAATTATATTAACTCATATCAATGGCATAATCAACTAGCGAGCAATAATAAGATATCTCAAATGACAACACTCTATCAAAACACCCATGATATAATATGAGAACAGTAGAATCTCGCTAGCCCTTTCTGAGACCGCAAAACATAAATACAGAGCACCTCCAAAGTTCAAGCAGCGACTAGACATTGTAATTCATGATAGAAAATATCCAGTAGTCATGATGCACCCAACATTAGCTATACACAATGCATGAGGATGAAAATAGTGCTCTCAGATCTGGCGCTTATTTGAGAAGGTGATGACACAACATCAAAGTAAATAGATAGTCCCTTCGCAGAGGGAAGCAGCGATTTGCAGCGGTGCCAGAGCTCAAAATTTTAAAACAGAGATAAATGAAATTTTGAGAAATGCACCCTTCCTATTTACTTCGCGACCATTAGTTATCGGTATCTTCCATGCTAAACACATTAGTGGCGTTCCCAAGCGATAAAAGTAAAGGTTTACTCCCCCTCCACCAACAAACGCACTCCAGGGCTAGCCGAATCCACGAGTACCGTCCATACCTACAACAATCCTGGGGGAGTTTTGTTTAATTATTTGCAATTTTTTAATTCGGGACTGGGAATCCCTATTATTGCCCCTCTCGTGCAAGGACGAGTGAATAAACACTCATCATGAGAACAACCTGCTTAGCATGGCAAATACCGACTACCTCCTGTCACTCAATGAACAATCCAGGCACACAAAAACGGATGTTTATTTGAAGTTTTTAGAGGTAGCACATGCAAATTTACTTTGAACGGTAGGGTAATACCGCATATAGGTAGATATATGGTGGAATCATATGGAATAACTTGGGTTTCAGGATTTTGATGCACAAACAGTATTCCCGCTTAGTACAGGCGAAGGCTAGCAAATAGGTTGGGAACCGGCGAGCTAGAGAGCGAAAATGGTCATGAACATGCATTATGCATAAGTAACATTGGATACTAGCATGAGTAGGATATGAAAACCATGCACATAAATATCATAGAGGCTATGTTGGTTTTGATTCAACTACATGCATGAACATGTGCCAAGTCAAGCCACTCGAAAATTCAGAGGAGAGGATACCATATCATCATACCACATCGCAATCATTTTAATGCAATGTTGACATCCAAGATAAATTATTATCCACTCCTAGCTACTTAAGCATTGCATGAGAAACTATAATCTCTGATGGTCATTACAAACATGTTTAATCATAATAGACTGAAACATGGATACTAGGTTAAACATATTTACAAAAACAGAACAAGTTGAGTTCATACCCGTTTCTCTCTGCCACAGTTCATCAAATAGCATCATTATTGCCTTTCACTTGCACGCCCGAATGATATGAAAATAATAATAGTGCAAGAGTGTCGTGGACCAAGCTGAAATCCACAAACATTTTATTCAAAAGGAGAAGACAAGGTAATATGAGCTCTTCGTTAGATCAATGACAGTGCATATGAGAACCACTCGACATTTTCATCGTGATCTTTTCCTCGGTATGACCCAATAAAAAGAAAAGAATTTCGGAGAAACACACTGGAATATTTTTCGAGTTTTTGGTTTTTCTGGAAGAAAGCGAAACTAAAGAAAGAAAAACAAAAACGAGAAAAACTATTTACACGGGAGAGCTCCCAACAAGCAAAAGAAGAATCGAGAAATCTTTTTGGGTTTTCTTTTTAATACTACAACTAACTACACTAGAAAGACAAACCAAAAAGAAGCAAGGAACATTTTTTGGGTTTTCTCAAAGTTTTTCAAACACACAAGAAGAAAGCGAAAAAATAAATCTAGCATGGATAATACAATGAAAGAGTGTGGACACCGACAACTGGAATGAAATGTGTGAACATGAATATAATGTCGATGGAAATACGTACTCCCCCAAGCTTAGGCTTTTGGCCTAGCTTGGTAATCACCATCTGTAGCCTGCATAATATAGTCGGAGTGATAGCTCACGAAGGCTTTTGGGGAAGCATGCTCAGCCTGCCGAGCAGCCACAACCTCGGCGTTATGTGCGCGGGCCTCACTCTAAAGAACATAATATCTTCCCTTGTTGTGATAATCAAAGAGAGAGGGCGCATGCAAAAAGGTGTCCACAACGAACTTTTTATTGTACAACATGTTATATGTATAATCCTTGATTTCGCTCCTAAGGAACTTATGTCGCTTCATGGCCTCTAAGTCTAAATGCTGAGTGGGCAGGATAGGGTCATTAGGCCAAGGTGATACACCGAGATCCTTTGCTAAACGTGAAGCATAAATCCCACCATAAAAGTATCCACTACCAGTGTTGCGTTGCAGTCTGCATGCAACAATCGCTCCAAGGTTATAACATTTAATACCGGTGAGAGTAGTGTGTGTGAGGCTCAAGCCAGGAGCACAAAGTGTACTACAGTCTTGTTGACCTACGATGCATTTTCCATTAAATAGTGCAAAGTATTGAATCGATGGGAAATGAATGCTCTTTATTCTACCTTGCGTCACTCCTCTAGTCTCACCAAAGCAAAGGCTGGTCAAGAATATCCACTCAGATCTTGGTGGTTCATCCAGCAAACCTAAAATGGAATTTTGCAGAAAATAGAAAATGTCTCTAGAGGTAAAGTAAATGGATGGTCATACAGTTTAAAGGACACTCTAGACTCACGGGGATGAAATTTAAATTCTTTAGTAAATGATTCTGTGAGACTGAGATGTTGGCTGCACTTATCTTCAATGTAGGGACCGAGCTCGGCCTTGTGGATATATTGATCAAATTATTCTTTAATACTTGCACTTATCATGAAATTGTTGCTCGGCCATAGGCATGATTTGATAGCGGCATCCCGCACTGAGTTTGCACTTGGATCAACATAAGACTGACGAACTGAGCCACTAATAGAAGATGCCTCCAAGGACCTCTTCCTCGAAGAACTCCTTCCAAAGAGGTTCATCATATTTGCGTACAATTTTCTGAGAAATTTTGGGGTCACAAAATTTTTTTCAACAAAAAATTTCACAAGGTTGATAGCAATTACTCCTAGAGATACATGGAGGCCATTTCAAGCATTAAAACTACTTAGAACTCTAAGAATTCAACATGCAAGCTCATCTACAACAGCAGCAATAGTAGCTAATTGTTCAAAATATAAACCACTAAAACAAAAACTAAGTGGACGAATGGAGGAGTCACATACCAAGTAGTGCTACCTCTTGAGCACTGCGTTGGTTTTCCCTTGAAGAGGAAAGGGTGATGCAGCAAAGTAGCGTAAGTATTTCCCTCAGTTTTTGAGAACCAAGGTATCAATCCAGTAGGAGGCTACGCGCGAATCCCTCGCACCTACACAAAACAAATAAATCCTCACAACCAACGCGATAATGGGTTGTCAATCCCTACACAGTCACTTACGAGAGTGAGATCTGATAGATATGATAGGATAATATTTTTGGTACTTTTATGATAAAGATGCAAAGTAAAATAAAATCAAAGTAAAAAGCAACGGAAATAACTAAGTGTTGGAAGATTAATATGATGAAGATAGACCCGGGGGCCATAGGTTTCACTAGTGGCTTCTCTCGAGAGCATAAGTATTTTACGGTGGGTGAACAAATTACTGTTGAGAAATTGACAGAATTGAGCATAGTTATGAGAATATCTAGGTATGGTCATGTATATAGGCATCACATCCGAGAAAAGTAGACCGACTCCTGCCTGCATCTACTACTATTACTCCACACATCGACCGCTATCCAGCATGCATCTAGAGTATTAAGTTCATAAGAACAGTAACATGTAAGCAAGATGACATGATGTAGAGGGATAAATTCATGCAATATGATAAAAACCCCATCTTGTTATCCTCGATGGAAACAATACAATATGTTCCTTGCTGCCCCTACTGTCACTGGGAAAGGACACTGCAAGATTGACCCCAAAGCTAAGCACTTCTCCATTGCAAGAAAGATCAATCTAGTAGGCCAAACCAAACTGATAATTCGAAGAGAGTTGCAAAGATAACCAAACATACATAAAAGAATTCAGAGGAGATTCAAATATTGTTCATAGATAAACTTGATCATAAACCCACAATTCATCGGTCTCAACAAACACACCGCAAAAGAAGATTACATCGAATAGATCTCCACGAGAGAGGGGGAGAACATTGTATTGAGATCCAAAAAGAGAGAAGAAGCCATCTAGCTACTAACTATGGACCCGAAGGTCTGAGGTAAACTACTCACACTTCATCGGAGAAGCTATGGTGTTGATGTAGAAGCCCTCCGTGATCGATGCCCCCTCCGTGAACTCGAGCAGGCCCCAAGATGGGATCTCGTGAGTATGAAGGTTGCGGCGGTGGAATTAGTTTTTGCTCCGTGTCGATCGTTTGGGGGTATGTAGGTATATATAGGAGGAAGAATGCGTCGGTGGAGCAACGTGGGGCCCACGAGGGTGGAGGGCGCGCCGGGGGGGTAGGCGCGCCCCCTACCTCGTGGCTTCCTCGAAGCTTCCTTGACTTAGGGTCCAAGTGTCTGGATCATGTTCGTTCCAAAATCACGTTCGAAGGTTTCATTCCGTTTGGACTCCGTTTGATATTCTTTTTCGTGAAACTCAAATAGGCAAAAAACAGCAATTCAGGCTGGGCCTCCGGTTAATAGGTTAGTCCCAAAAATAATATAAAAGTGACTAATAAAGCCCAATAATGTCCAAAACAGAAGATAATATAGCATGGAGCAATCAAAAATTATAGATACGTTGGAGACATATCAAGTAGCAATCCCTCAAAATAGTTTCGAGAACAGAGCTTCGAGCAAAGAGATCGAAATCCGCGGGTTTGAGAGCAAGAACACAGGAGAGAGAGCAATGGTGAATTTTTTCTAGAGGTAGGTGATGACATGGGCTAAAGAGATAAGGGAGGGGACCCATGTGGGGACCACAACCGACCAGGGCGCACCTGGGGCTGCTGGCGTGCCCAGGTGGGTTGTGCCTACCTGGTGCACCCCCCTGACGTTATTTGCACTAAAAATTCAAAAATAATCAGAAAAATTGTATTTAATTTTCAGGGCATTCTGAGAACTTTTATTTTTGGGTCATTTTTTATTGCACGGGTAATTCAGAAAACAGGATAAACATGGCATTTTATTTTATTTAACAAAGAAAAATAGAAAACAAAAGGTAAGGACAGAAGGTAGTGACTACTAAATTCATCAACTTCATACCTCTCAGAAATGATTCATTAATAAGGTTGATCAAGTCTTATTAACAACCACTTTCGATTAGCATGAAACCGAAGATTTTTCGTACACTAAGTTACCTCAACGGGGATATGCATGTCCCCAACAATAAACATTCATATTTCTTTTTGGTAATAGGTAGAGGTAGTTGAAAACTTCCAATAGTGATTGTCGGAGATTTTTCAATAGCATTAATACCATTCACTTGGAATTGTTTCCTCGAAAAGTGCACTGTATGCTCATTACCATTGATATGAAAAGTGACCTTGCTTTTATTGCAATCAATAACAGCCCCTGCAGTATTCAAGAAGGGTCTACCAAGGATAATCGACATGTTGTTGTCCTCGGGCATCTCAAGTATAACAAGTTCAGTTAAAATAGCAACATTCACAGCAACAACAACGGGCACATCCTCACAAATACCGATAGGTATGGCAGTTGATTTTTTAGCCATTTGCAAAGATATTTCAGTAGGTGTGAGTTTATTCAAATCAAGTCTATTATACAAATAGAAAGGCATAACACTAACACCAGCTCCTAAATCACGTAAAGCAGTTTTAACATAGTTTCTTTTGTTGGCGCAAGGTATAGTTGGTATTACCAGATCTCCAAGTTGTTTAGGTACTCCATCCTTAAAAGAATGTTAGCAAGCATGGTGGAGATTTCAGCTTCAGGTACCTTTCTTTATTAGAGGTGATTTCTTTCATGTATTTTGCATATATAAGGGGCCATCTTTAAAATATCAGTCAAGCGAGTGCGCAAAAAGACTGGCCTAAGCATTTCAGCAAAGCGTTCAAATTCTTCATCATATTTCTTCTTAGTTGATTTAGGTGGAAAGGGCATGGGTTTTTGAACCCATGGTTCTCTTTCTTTACCATGTTTTCTAGCAACAAAGTCTCTTTTATCATATCTTTTATTTTTAATTTGTGGGTTATCAAGATCAACAGCTCGTTCTATCTCAACATCATTATCTGGTTCTTTATCATTGTTTGGTTGAGTGTCTTCATGAACATCCTCATTATCTTTTTCATTATCACTAGATGAATGTTCATTACCAGATTGAGTTTCAGCATCAGAGGTAGAAACATCACTATTATCTTCAGGAGATTTTCCTATTTCAGGTTCACTAGAGGTATGCAAAGTCCTATCATTTTTATTTTTATTTTTAGACGGACTAGGTGCATCAGTGTTTATTCTTTTAGAGTCTTGTTCAATTCTTTTAGGGTGACACTCGGGATAAAGTGGCTCCTGAGTCATTCTACCTCCTCTAGTTACTACTCTAATAGCATGGTCATTGATATTATTATTCATTTCCTCAAGCATCTCTCTTTGAAATTTAGCAACTTGTTCTAACTGAGTATGAACCATAGATGCATGTTTTCCTACACCTCTAACATCATTAGAGATTCTAAATAACAAGTCACCCAAACAAGCAATCATATCAGAGTTGTATTTCAGTTGTTTCATAACATTTTCATTAAAGTGATCTTGCTTTCTAATGTAATTATGAAACTCATAAAGACATTGATTAGGATGCATATTATAAGGATTGTCCTTTTCATCAAATTTCATTAAGGAGTTTACCTCTACCACCTTGGTTGGTGGTGTATCAAGTCCATGTATTTCTTCAATAGGAGGTAATTTTTTTAACATCCTATGCTTTAATACCTTTTTCCTTCATACATTTCTTTGCCTCTTGCATATATTCAGGACTGAGATATAAGATACCCCTCTTCTTCGGAGTGGGTTTATGCGGTGGTTCAGGAAGAGTCCAAACATCATGAATTTTCAATATATTATTCAATAATTCCTCAGCTTGTTCAACAGTTCATTCCCTGAAAACACAACCAACACAACTATCTAGGAAATCTCTAGAAGCATCTGTTAGTCCATTATAGAAGATATCAAGTATTTCATTTTTCTTAAGAGGATGATCAGGCGGAGCATTAAGCAATTGGAGAAGCCTCTCCCAAGCTTGTGGGAGACTCTCTTATTCAATTTGCACAAAATTAAATATTTCCTATAAAGCAGCTTGTTTCTTATGAGCAGGAAAATATTTTTCTAAGAAGTAATAAATCATATCCTGGGCACTACGCACACAACCAGGAGCAAGAGTATTATACCATATCTTAGCATCACCCTTTAATGAGAATGGAAATAATTTGAGGATATAGTAGTAGCGAATCTTCTCATTATGAGCAAATAGGGTGGCTATATCATTTAATTTAGTAAGGTGTGCCACAATAGTTTCAGTTTCATAACCATGGAAATGATCAGATTCAACCAAGGTAATTAACTCTGGGTCGACAGAGAATTCATAATCCTTATCATCAACAAAGATAGGTGAAGTAGCAAACTTAGGATCACATTTCATTCTAGCATTCAAAGATTTCTCTTTTAGTTTGCATAATAATTTCTTAAGATCATCTCTATCATTGCAAGCAAGAAAATCTCTATTTGTATCCTCATCCATAACATAACCTTCCGGTATCTTAGGAAATTCATATCTAGGAGATCTAGGTCTAATAGGTGTTTCAAGATTTTCAGTTTCAAGTATCTCATCAGTTTCTGTTTCTGTAATTTCATTCTCTTTAGCTCTAGCAATTTGTTCATCAACAAAATCACCTAGTGGCACACCATCATCAAGCAAGGTACTAGCATCATCATGAGTAGCATTTATAGAAGTATCATCATACATAACTTGCGACATATCAGGATTCATAGCATGTGGTGGTGTTGCAAGTCTACTCAAAATAGAAGGTGAATCAAGTGCAGAGTGTGATGGCAGTTCCTTACCTCCCCTCGTCCTAGAGGGAACGATCTTGGTTTTTGTATCCTTTGGATTCCTCATAGTGATAAATAAATAATAATCCCAAGTGACTCAACAAATATAGCTATGCTCCCCGCCAACTTTGCCAAAAAAGGTTTTGATAACCCACAAGTATAGGGGATCGCAAAAAATTTCGAGCGTAGTGTATTCAACCCAAATTTATTGATTCGACACAATGGGAGCCAAAGAATATTTGCAAGTATTAGAAGCTGAGTTGTCAATTCAACCACACCTGCAGATTAATTATCTACAGCAATATGATCAGTAGCAAAGTAATATGGTAATTTTGATAGCAGCGATAACAGTAATAGTAATGGTGACGGTGATAGCAATGGTTTTGTAGCAGTTGTGACAGCAACAATAACAATAGTAACTTAGCAGAAATAATACATGGAAAATTTGTAGGCATTGGATTGGTAGATTCGTTGGATGATATTCATCATATAACAGTCATAATCTAGGACGATACAAAACTAGCTCCAGTTCATAAATATAATGTAGGCATGTATTATGTAAGTTGTCATACGTGCTTATGGAAAGAACTTGCATGACATCTATTGTCCTACCCTCCCGTGGCAGCAGGGTCCATATGGAAACTAAGGGATATTAAGGCCTCCTTTTAATAGAGAACCGGAACAAAGCATTAGCACATAGTGAATACATGAACTCCTCAAACTACGGTCATCACTGGAAAGTATCCCGAATACTGTACTCTTGGGTTTACGGATCATAACACAGGTGACTATAACTTGCAAGATCGATCTAGAACATAGATATACTGGTGATAACATAAATGGTTTAGATCTGAAATCATGGCACCCGGGCCCAAAATGACAAGCATTAAGAATGGAAAAGTCATAGCAACATCAATCTTACAACATAATGGATACTAGGGATCAAGCCCTACCAAAACTAACTCAATTACATGATGAATCTCATCCAACTCCTCCCCGACCAGCGAGCCTATGAAGGAATTACTCACTCGCGGTGGGGAGCATCATGGAATTGGCGATGGAGAAGGGTTGGTGATGACGAAGATCGAAGATCCCCCTCTCTGGACCTCCAAACGGACTCCAGATCTGTCTTCCTGATGAAGAACAGGAGGTGGCAGCGCCTCCGTCTCGTGAAATGCGATAATTCTTTCTCCCTAATTTTTTCTCAAAAAATAGGATTTTATAGCATCGGAGATAGGGTCAGCGGGGCCACCAGGTGGACACAACCCACCTAGGCGCGCTAGGAGGGGGGCGCGCCCTGGTGGATTGTGCTACCCTAGGGACACCCCTTCCAGTGGATCTTGGCTCCAGTATTTTTCTTTGATTCCGTAAAAAAACTCCAAAAAGTTTTGTTCCATTCCGAGAACTTTTATTTCTGTACAAAAACAACACCATGGTAGTTCTGCTGAAAATAGCGTCAGTTCAGGTTAGTTTCATTCAAATCATGCAAATTAGAGTCCAAAACAAGAGGGAAAGCGTTAGGAAAAGTAGATACGATGGAGACATATCAAGAAGCTCAGCCCATAACCTCGACTCGTGTTGATACAACCTCCATACACAATTGGCCAAAAGCGCAACATTCATAAGTTTAGAGTTGATCACACACAAACCCCCTTGGCTTTTTGGACGGCAGACTGCCTCCCACTTGACCATGTGGTACTTGCATTTTGACCCAGCTCCTTCCCAAAAGAATCGAGATACAGGGGTGTCAAGTTTGGCATGCACCCCATTTGCAAGCAAGAACAACCCCATGATAAACATGGGCAGCGAGGGCAAGCTAGAGTTTGTAATAATTAGTCTAGATCTCGAAGACATGAATTTGCCTCACCATGGGAAGACTCCGCCCGCAACCTTAGAACAAAGAGGATCCCAATCCTCGATTTTAAGTTTTTTGGATGCAATTGGGAGGCCAAGGTATTTGATCGGGAGGAACCCTACTGAAAAATTAAGCATGTCAGCCACACGCTGCCCCTTATCCTCATCCAAACCCATGCGAATAATCTCACACTTATGGAAGTTAATCTTCAAGCACCACATAGCCTCGAAAGCGAGGATAATTAACTTAATCGTGGCAATGCTTTGGAGGTTGGACTGAAACAAGAGCATGGTGTCATCAGTGAACTGGAGCTGCAAGACTCCGCCCAGAATTGAGATGTTCAGCAGCTTTGGCCTTATCAAACATCGCTGCCAGGGCGTCAACTACAAAGTTGAACAAAATCAGCGATAGTGGATCGCCCTGACAACGGCCCCGTTTATTGCAGAAGAAGTGGGCAACTTCTCCATTGACCGAAATATCAGGCTACCCCCTCCCTCCTCCACCCCCTCCCGAGACTAGCTGCTTGACATGATGCACCGAAGTCGCATCGAAACCTTTCTGAAGGAGCACCTCACATAAGAACTCCCAGTTGAAATGATCGTAGGCCTTTTTGAAGTCTAGTTTAAACAAACTCAGCGGTTGTCGTGAACGCTTAAGGTCGTGAACAATCTCTTGCAACACTACGAGCCTTCAAGAATATAACACCCTCAGATGAACGTAGATTGGCACTTATTAATGATACGATGGGCGATAGGCGACATCCTAATAGCATACACTTTGGCACAAATCTTTAAAGGAACATTGATGAGCACGATGGGCCTAAGCTGCCGAATCGAATATGCCCCTTGGATCTTCAGGATGAGCAAAAGTATGCCATAGTTCAAATGAGCAATATCCACCTAGCGTGACACAATTATAGGTGGGAAAATGATCTCCTTAAACGTAGGCCAAAAAACTTTGAACATGGCCACTGGCCAACCGTCAGGGCCCGGGGCCATGTCACTCTTCACAGAGCTCAGGGCGGCGTCAACTTCTTCTAGAAAAAAAGCCTGCAAAATAGACTCGTTGTCATCCCTAGACACTTTCTGATCTTGCCCCCATAGGTCAACCCTCAAACCCGCAAGCTTGGGTTCCTCTGAACCCAGCAGTTTCAAGTAGAAGTCACATGTGTGCTTAGAGATCTCAGCTTGGGTGAGTAGGTGCACCTACTTCGACTACAGCAATAGAATCGCGTACTTCCTTGTACGACCGTTAGCGTAAGCATGGAAATAACTTGTGTTAGCATCACCCTTCAGCGTCCATTTGAGCCCTCCACGGCGCCGCCAATATTCTACTCCCACCCTAATGATGACCAACACTTTGTTCTCAACGGCATATCTATGAGCCCACTCGGACTCCGAGAATACCTGATTATCGGTGTGCTGATCAAGCACGGCGAGCTCTGCCACTAGGCTGGTCCGGAGAAGTTTGTCATTGCCCCCCTGTCGGCTCCCCACCCATGTAAGGAGGCATGCAACCGAGCAGTTGCAGAAACCCAAGTCTCTAGAGCCCCCCTAGGCGACAGCACCCGGCCAGCCCACCTCCCATTTCATCAGCAACATCTCCTTGAAGCCCTCAACTTCAAACCATGTCGTTTCAAAGAAGAAACATGGGCTTCGACACAGTCCCTCTTCCTGAGAGGACAAAGGGAGGGGGATATGGTCCGAACCAATGCGTGTCTCGGTAATAAGATTGCATAGAGGGAACAACACCTCCCACTCCGACGACACGAAGACTCGATCCAGCACACTCCGGACTAGATTGAGTTGTTTGTTAGTCCACGTGTAACGAGCCCCTACTCGTTCCACTTCCCTCAGAGCCATCGAGGCGATAGCATTGTTGAACATGGCCACCCTAGGCAAGTTGATGTTGTCATTGTTTTTGTCCGCCCCGAGCGGATCAAGTTGAAGTCCTCTCCCACCATGATGGGAAGAAAGGCGGCAACGGTTGCAACAACCTTGGCCTGGATTTCCCCAAGAAATCCGTTGATCTAGCGTGCTCTACAGGTTTGTATACTACCATAATCACTCACTCTCTAAGAGTAACACGATGAAGAATGTGGGCAGAAAGAAAATAAGGACCTCTCATCCCAGGTAATAACCTCGCAACAATACTTGCTACACCCTAGTAGTAGGCCACCGGAGTAGCTGTTGTAGGGTGAAACCCTAAGATGCATCTTTTCACACTTGGAGGGGGGAAAGGGATGAACACCAAGAACACAAAGAGGAATTCACTCCAACAATACCCAATCACACATCCACTAGAATAGCAAGCACATATATCCACAAGATTACAAGCATAATCAAAGGAAACAAGCACTAGGTAGAGTTCTTCCCACTCCTAAGAGATGAGGTCTTGATGATGGTAGTCTTCTCCAAGAGGAGGTCTTGAAATCCACAAGTGGAACCTCTCCTAAGAGGCCTTGATATCCAATGGAGTGGTAGAAGGAGTAAAGCTCTCAAATATCTCACATATGTCTTTGCTAAGTCTAAACATAACCCTAGGTACCGAATATAGAGGCTTGGGGGAGAGGTGGATGAAGTGGAGGCCCAAAACCAGATCTCAGCCGGCCATCCTGTAGGGCCCGTTCGCACGGGGTAAGTTGGGCCCGTGCGCATAGGGGTCCCGTGCGCACGGTACACACCCATGCGCACGGTACATGCCCGTGCGCGCGGGGTGCTACAGCCGTAGATCCCTATGTAGCCCTTGGCACTTGACGTCGCGGTCCGACACAATGGTCCTTGGCACTCCATGCAACCTCAAGATTTCCCTACAAAAGAGATTTGCAACATGTGAAGCATCATCTATCTTATTGCATGGGATGAAATGTGCCATTTTTGAGAATCGGTCTACAACAACAAATACAGAATCCTTTCCATTTTGAGTCCTAGGCAAACCAAGCACAAAATCCATACTAATATCTTCCCATGGTTGATATGGAATTGGAAGTGGCATATGTAAACCATGAGATTGGGCTTTTGACTTAGCTTTACGGCATGTAGAGCAACGGTGGGTGAAGCGTGCCATGTCGTGGAACATCCTTGGCCAAAAGTACTTGAAGGAGAGGGTGGCAAAGGTCTTGTCGCGCCCGAAATGTCCCATAAGTCCTCCACCATGAGCTTCTTGCAAAAGTAACAAATGAAGCGAAGACTCGGGTATACAAAGTTTGTTAGCGCGCATAAGGTAGCCATTCTTGAGATAATAGTTCTCCCAACAAGTGTTAGCAAGACATTTGGCATAAGGAACCGCAAACGTAGGATCATGCGCATAAAGATCTTTAACATTCTCAAAGCCAATAACATTCATTCAAGTTGAGTAACTAACATGCACTTGCGGGAAAGTGCATCCGCCACAACATTTTCTTTACCCTTAATGTACTTGATCACATAAGGAAAAGATTCAATAAATTCACTCCATTTAGCATGCCATTTATTCAACTTGGTTTGACCTTATAAGGTAATTTAGTGTCTCATGATCGGTATGTATGACAAATTCATGTGGGCAATAATGCTCCAAAACATGCAATACTCGCACTAAAGCATACAATTCTTTGTCATGTATGGGATAGTTAAGTTGAGCACCGGAAAGTTTTTCACTAAAGTATGCAATGGGTCGCTTTTCTTGCATCAAAACTCAACCAATTCCATTACCACTAGCATCACAATGAACCTCAAAAGTTTTATTGAAATCAGGCAATGCAAGAATTGGGGCATGTGCAAGCAAAGATTTGAGCTCATCAAATGCGGTAGATTGAGATGGACCCCAAAGAAAGGTGCATTCTTCTTACTCAAAGCATGCAACGGTGTGGCAATAGTGCTAAAGTCTTTCACAAAGCAATGATAAAAACCCGCAAGACCAAGGAAACTATGCACTTGTTACAAATTAGTGGGTGTCGGTGTCAAAACCGGCGGATCTCAGGTAGGGGGTCCCGAACTGTGCGTCTAAGGTCGATGGTAACAGGAGACGGGGGACACAATGTTTACCCAGGTTCGGGCCCTCTCTATGGAGGTAATACCCTACTTCCTGCTTGATTGATCTTGATGAATATGGGTGTTACAAGAGTTGATCTACCACGAGATCGTAAGGGATAAAACCCTAGAGGTCTAGCCTGTATGACTATGATTATGATGATTGGGCTCTACGGACCTAGCCCTCCGGTTTATATAGGCACCGGAGGGATCTAGGTTTACATAAGGTCGGTTACAAAGAAAGGAATCTTTATATTTGGCCGCCAAGCTTGCCTTCCACGCCAAGGAGAGTCCCATCCGGACATGAGGGAGAGTCTTCGGTCTTCGTATCTTCACGGCCCATCAGTCTGGCCCATGCATAACAAGTCGGACGCCCGAGGACCCCTTAGTCCAGGACTTGCTTAGTAGCCCCCAAACCAGGCTTCAATGACGAGGTGTCCGACGCGCAGACTGTCTTCGGCATTGCAAGGCGGGTTCTTCCTCCGATGACTTCAAAGTGATGTATTCGGCCTTCCATTTAATGCCGTACCCCTCGGCTTCTGTGCATTAATAATTTCAGCCTCCACGTGTCGGGCGAATGTGAGAGGTCAGGGTGTTTTTACACATAACACCCCGGCCATGCAAGGAGGAATGTCTATTTAAAGGGCTTGGATCTCAGATCCATTCAGCACCACGCGAAAAAATCCTCAGAGCTTGCTAGGAAAGACCACTCCAACATGGCTTGCGCTCCCAGCTCCTCCTCCCGTCCCTGTGCCTTGGGGAAAGGCAACTGGGAGAAATGTTCTGTATCCCACGGACAGCTAGCGAAGCTGCAAACATAGAGATTTCTTCCCCCCGTGGATCTGGTCCCTGTTCGAGCAAGGTTGACCCCTTCAATGACGAGGTCCAGGCGGATAATTTCCCCAATCCATCTGGGGGAACGAGTGTGCTTCGTCCCTTATTTGCTAAGAGGCATTGGATTTCCAATTCATCCATTCCTCCGAGGGCTTCTAGAGTACTATGGCCTCCAACTGCACAACTTCACTCCCGCCTCCATTCTGCACATCGCGGCTTAAGTTGCTCTTTGTGAGCTGTTCCTGGGTTGTGAGGCCCGTTTTGAATTGTGGAGAAAGCTATTCTGTATCGTTCCGTGCAACCATGAGGGATCAATATTTGAAGTGGGCGGAGCCGAAATATGGCGCATCGCTGGGACCGGATACCTGCCCGCCACACCGAAGAAGGTGTCCGAAGAGTGGCCTTCTGAATGGTTCTACATTGAGGACGTCGCACTTCCGGACCCAGTTCGGAGGGGTCTTCCCGAGTTCACAAGCATTCCTTTGAAGAAACGCCACAGTTGGCGCCCTCGAAGCCTCGAGGAGGAAGATAGTGCGGAAGTTTGTCAACTCATGAGCAAGATAAAGACGCTCTCCCAGTCCGGATTATCAATAGTCGAGGTAATGGCGACTTCCATAGTGCGGGTGAAAGGACCACGATGTCGCCTAGAGGGGGGGGGTGAATAGGCGTTTTAAAATCTTTTACGGATTTTCCTATATCCTAATGCGGAAATAAACTAAGTGGATACTTTTCAAGCAAAAATCCTAAATATACTAGGCTCAACTAAGTGCACCAACAACTTAATGTAAATGAGGTGAGCACAACAAGGATACTAACAAGCACAAGTAAGTTACATAAACTTACTTGAGCAATATCACAAGATATGTAAGTGTGTGACACAAGTTAGCAATTCACACTAAACACAAGATGTATCAATTGCGGGATATAAAGTGTAGACCTAAATAATCTCTTCAAGGAAATAGCCAACACAATATAATGAGGACAACAATATATAGTGAATGCAAGGTCAAGAGACCAAAGTAAACCACAAGTAGTGGCTAGGGTTAGAGATAACCGAAGACACGGAGACGAGGATGTATCCCGATGTTCACTTCCTTGGAGGGAAGCAAGTCACCGTTAGAGAGGTGGATGTTACCACGAAGGCACACCAACGCCACGAAGGCTCACCCTATTCTCCCTTTGAGACAACACCACGAAGGCGTTTCTCAACCACTAGTGGTAGACCTTGAGGCGGCCTCCAAACCTTCACAAACTTTCCTAGGGCAAATCACAAGTTGATTCCTCACCGGAGGACTCCTATCGCCTAGGAGTCTCCAACCTCCAAGAGTAACAAGATCAAGGGGGAAATGCTCAAGACTTGCTCAAATCACGAATTCCTTTGGTCACAAGAGGGAGAGGGGGTGGATATATCACTTGATTGGAAAATATCTCAAGAACTCTCACGAATCTCTCCGGGATCTAAGATTTGGTGTAGGAGAAGTGAGAGGGAGCCTTTTTGTGTTCTAGGGTTCATATGAATGTGTTGCTCAACCTTCTCCCGGGGTGGAAGAAGGCTATATATAGTGGTAGTGCAAATATGGTTGTTGGAGTGTAAGTGGCTGTGCCGGGCTGGACATCCGGGCCTGGAGCCGGACATCCGGATGCTGTGAAGTGTGCACACACGTACGCAAAAATACAGGTTACAGGGCCCAGACATCTGGCCGAAGCCCGGACATCTGGCCAAACTTGGGCCCCGGACATCAGGCCAAGTGCCGGACATCCGGCGTACACAAACAACATTTCGGTAAGGTTTCTGGACATCTATGGCCGGACATCCGGCGATTTCACGCAAAACAAATGCCCTCTAGACAGCAGTGGCTGGACATCCGGGGAAAAGCCTGGACATCCGGCCAACACAAAAACTGCAGCCGCCCCAAAAGTAAAACATGCATAACTTTCACATCCGGACTCCGATTTTGATGATCTTGGGCTCGTTTTGAATCTATGGAAAAGCTCCAGGTCCTCACATAGAGAACCACACAAGATAAACCAAATAGAGGCTGAAAAATATGGAAAGGTAAGATCATATACTTTGGGGAACCTAGTTGGCTATATATTTTCTTTGGTAGATGTGTAGGCATTTTGTATTTGCATTGGATACGAGTGAAATATGCCTATGTTGGAATATGATGTGAGAAGAATATAAATAGATGATGTTGACTTGAGAAAATCCATCACTAACCCCTTTGGTCCCCTCTTAATAGTGCGGGATCCCTATAACTCAAGAATCATAAAAGAACTATACTAGATAGCTTTCGGAAACTCATTCTTGAGCATATATCCTTTTCGATGGTCATCGATCCTCACATCTAAAGCCAAAGGAACTAATACCTTTGACTGGAGCCTTTCATTTGAGCTTTATATTGATGTTTCTTCATGGCTCAAGTTGAAGGCAAGACATTGGAAAAGTCTTCAAGTAGTTCCCCCATACACAATGTGGGAAGCTTTGCTTTGCATTCATCTTCACTTGTACATCATCATTAATCAATTGATGACATCCTTTGATGAGCACCAAGCTCATGAGAATTACCTAACCCACATAACATAGAAAACACATAGTATGGGTTAATACACAAAGCGCAATTGATAAATTCTTACCATACCACAAGATCTCATGTGGCACATGATATGCGCTTGTGTGTTGACCATCTTAGAGGTCAATCTTTGGTCTTCATCTTGGTCAACATTTTATCTTTGCTCCATAATTAATATTGATGTCTTGAAGGCCCTATTGATATCTTCACTATGCTTAATTTCTTCAAGACATAATAACCAATATCTTAATTCACCATGGCCATATAAAGTTTCTCCTTGAATATCATATTGGACATCATTTGCTCGTTCTCATGCTCCAACATATTATCTTGAGAGGCACAATGAATTCTTCCCTTGAATTACTTGCTTCAAGACATACTAATCCATGACTCAACATATGAGCTCATAAGCCTGAGTATAATAACGTCTGAGATCCTTAATGAACTCCATATAGATCACATCTTGTTCATCACATGGAATTCATCTTGATCGTATTTGATTCAATCACCGATCTCAACCTTGATGCATGCACAACAATATGTGTATGGCATTCATTTCGAATCCATTCTATCTCCTTCCTGCATCACCATGGAATAAACATCCTTCAGCTCATCCAATATTATTCATGTATTGGAAATGGAACTTTCCTTCAAATCTATAACTCAATGCAAACATTAGTCCATTAGGATTGTCATTAATTACCAAAACCACACATGGGGACTACATGTACTTTCAATCTCCCCCATTTTGGTAATTGATGACAATCTTAACAAGAGGGTTTATATAATGAATTTTAACACAAGTATGCAATTTTCCCAAGGATAAATTGTATAGTTGGGATAGTATTGATAGCATCAAGTGTCACAAAGATACTTGAGTTTATCACACTCAGTGTAGTAACA
Organism: Aegilops longissima; assembly: GCA_021605205.1. Lineage (NCBI taxonomy): Eukaryota > Viridiplantae > Streptophyta > Magnoliopsida > Poales > Poaceae > Aegilops > Aegilops longissima. The sequence goes on from CM038680.1 coordinate 150,398,566, forward strand.
TCGAAACACTACACAAGTATTTTATGTTAGTGGAACCACAATATATAGAGCAAGCTCCCCCACAATATATGCATGTGTGAATTAACTTTGAATTTCCTTGCATATATTGGTTGACATACACTAGGTGGAGTTTTCTCTATATATTCATGCATGCAACAACCATATATATCCAGGGTAGATAAGCATGAGTGACAACAAGCACTTACAAAAATACTTATCTTAAACTCTCTAAACTTCTCCCCCATTGGCAACAAATGCCAAAATGGATGAACAAATCTAGAAGACTAATATAGTATTAGTTCCTCCTTAATGTGTGCATATCACGAAAATGTGAGTGAAATCAAATGCACATATTCAATGATGAAATTTTTTGAGGAGCTCAACCCATATTTTGGATCTAGAATGCAACAAGATAGTATGATATGAAAATAAGATTAAACATGGGAGGAAAACATTCAAGATCCAAATAACATATTTTGGACAATATAAAATAGGAATATCCAATGTGATCATCATGTCAAGTATGGGTCCAAAATATATCCAAAACACATGAGTGCGCAAGGATATATGCAATGCATACAAGCACTCACGACACAACCTCTTACTGAAGCCACTATACGAATAAAAGGAACACACAAAGTGGCCGGCAAGGAATAAATGATATCAAGGAAAGATATGGACTTTTCTTAAGTATGAAAATTTCTAAGTGGCCAATAATGATCATGATATGTATCCACAAACAAACCCGTATACACAGAAAAGGTTGTAATTGATAAGAACATGATATCCACAGGTGAATCCACTATAATACAACTTTGAGCCTAGCATAAGAGCAAGGCACATGGCACAAAGCACATGGCACAAATTGATCTCATTTGCATAACACAAAGTGACGCAAGTAATCAAAATATCCGATGAGCCAGAAGGATAAAAGAATATTATGATTTGAGCAAAGGAGTGTTCTAAGGAAAATAGAGAAGCTCCCCATGATTTGTGCACTATTTAGATTTTACTATTATTTGGATATAAGTGCACAAAATAGGATCATCACTCCCCCAAAATCAATAGGAACACAAAACAATTGCAAGAAAGCATAGATAGGAAAAGAAGCCTAGCAATTGCAACAAACATATGGTTGAGCAACATGAAAATGAGGCAACCTAATAATAGGCACAACCAAAACGATGTGTGTGAGTCACGTCAAAGCACTTGAGAAGACTAATATAATGATGAGAATTAAGCATCAACATAGTCTTGAGTAAATGAGATACAAGGTGCCAGACATTTCCTTCCGACACACACGAAGTTAAGCAGGTCACACACACATCAAGCAAATGGGTTCACAAGCTCACTAATAGCAAATTAAAAATCAAAGCTTGTGACATCCCATGGTGAAGATAGGAAATAATAGGCTCGTCAAGACAAGCACGAGGACAACAAACTTCACCAAACATGAGTGCACTAAGATGCAAAGAGGTAAGACATGCACTCATACAACGAATGCTTCCACGGAGCCATCAAAGATATAAAAAGAGAATGAAACGGTGGGCATGAAAGAATAGGGATATCAACTAGAGATGTAACTTCTCTCACGTGTATAAGATTCTAGGTAGATAAAAATCATGGTGATATATATCCACAAAGAAGGATGTACACATGAAATAGTTATAAAAGGAAAGAATAAGATACCCAAACGGGAGTCATAAAATATACCAATGAGATCTTTGCTTGAAAGCATAGCACATTGCTTAATATTATCTTCTTGTATATTAATGAACTCCAAATACACAACCATCAAAGACATCACAACTAGCAATAAGAGATCATTGTTGGGATGCTTTGAGAAAGGAAACAAGTATCACAAGAACGAGTCAAGAAATTCAAGCCATGATGCAACCTACAAGGTTGACCCCATTTCTATATATATGCATGAAGTAAATACTTGTTACCGAGATAGCATTGGTATGAAGTCGTAGATCAATAATATGTCCAAGCTTGGCTCTAATTTCCTCATAGTGCCAACACCTTCATGAATAAGCCAAGCACCCAATGCTTCTCAAATGTACCTAAAACATTTTAAGTACAAATGGTCCCCAAACTTATTGGGTCTGAAGTAGTTAGCATAACTACAACACATAGGGTAAAACCACTTAAGTATGCGCATATCGATATGAATTTGAATTTCATGCACATCTTAGCTATTAATAATATGATGGATTTACCATATATATATATATATATATATATATGGTGGGTCTATTCTAATAACACCCCTTAAGACCTTATTCTAATAACACTTCCTCTTATTCTGATAACACCTCTCTCCGCACCGCACCACGAACCGAACCACCACACTACCACTAACCAAACCGCAACAAAGCCCACCCCCAGCTCCTGCATGACACCCACCTCCCTCTTCCCCCGATCCAAACCCCCACCTCCCTCCACCTTCTACCGGCACCGCCGCCGCCAGAGCACAACCTCACCTTCTTCCACCTTTCCCTCGCCTCGCCCTCACCTTCCTCCACTGCGCCCACCCCGGCGAGCCCCACCGCGCCACGACTCCACCACCCCCGACCTTCTACCCCTTCCAACCCCGCGCCGTCGGATCACCGCCCCACCACGCCTCGCACCTCCCCGACTGCCGCCTCACCGCCCCGACCCGCCGCTGGATCGGGCTCGCGCCGCCCCGCTGCCTCCCTCCTCCTGGTTCCCCTCGTCGGCGCGCCCCGGTGGTCGCCGGATCCAGGCACCTCCATCTTCCATAGTGCTGCCTCGCATCACCAACCCCCAAGTTGTCTGCCGCTAGATCGGTGTTCACAGCATCCCAGCATCCACCGCCGGCGCCGCACCTCCCTCCCCCGACCCACCGTCTGTTGGGCACCGCCCTACCCTCGCCGGCCGTCTACCCACTGCCGGCGGCCTGGGCTGGCGTCGCCCCTGCCCTGCATCACCGGCGGCGTGGGCTCGCACCGCCCATGCCTTCCATCAACGATGGCACAGGCTCATGCGCCCCGCCCTCCGTCGCCGCCGCCCGGCACGGCCGCCATCGCCTGCTGGATGATCCCATCCTCATGCCCAGATCCGCCTCCCCGGCGGCCGTTGACCTCTGCGCCACACACCGGAGCACGGTCCCTCTCTCCCCCTCTTCCAGTGCCTCCCCCAAATGACACACTGCCGGCCTCGAGTGTTCACTCCTCCCCCTTGATCTCTGCTTGCCGATGTCGCCCCGGCTGATCCAGGCAGTTGGGTGGGAGTTGGGGTGTCTCGGGCGTCTAGCCGTGGGTTCCCGCCGGTGAGTTGGACGTCTGCTCCCTCTCCACCTCCCATCCCCGCGGTAGCAGCGAGGCGTGTCCCTGTGCAGTGTGGTGACCCCCAAGGTGCAGTGCCGCGTGCGTGTTGGAGAGGTTAACTTCTGCGTTGCTGTATGTTCACTTGCGTCGGCACCTTGATTTTAATTTTTTTTGTGTATTGAACAAAAACTACGTTGGCCTTGCAGTTCACTGGCAAAGAATCTACCTCTCCCCCTGCATAGATGCAGTTTGGCCATAAGGGCTCTGTAGACCGGCGGTTCGGCTCGAGAAATGCTTTCAGTTTGCAACACACACATGAAGCTTGCAGACGACGTGACGAGGAGATCCGGCAGTCTCCAGCCTGCGGGTGGCGGCTGCCTCTGTCCTCCTCCCCCCTACGCCCGAGCATCAACAGGAAGATGGCGTTGCGATGAAGTGCGCCTCTGTTTGCAGTCCCGTTGATGTGGACATGCATTTTTGGCACAACTCATTTTCTTTCCTGTCATATTTTCCTACGCTTTAGAGCTCTTGCAAAAATTTGATTGGTGTAGGTGCTCAAACAGTGCAGTTCACCCCCCGGCAACTGCGTTGTTGATTGTATGACCGTGGCCACCTTCTACAGTGGCCACGTACCTCCCAACTTGGCCCAGCCTCCATTGCCTCCTTCGTGACCATTCGCGAGGTGAAGCCGCCTCCCAATTTGCAGGGGTGTGTGCGTGCAGTGCAGCAGCCGTAATGGTGCAGTCCGGCGGGGTAGCGTGTGCAGTGCTCACCCGATGCGATTCGGTTTTTTCTGGTGTGTTTAGTTTTACAGTGTGGTGCAGCTCACTCTTGTTTTGTTTTGCAGCTCATTCTTGTTTTGTTTTGCAGCTCACTTTTTTCTCTTCTAGAAATCATTTGTAGTGCACTCAGTAAGAAAAAGAGAAGAGAACATGTTCATTTCAAGTTTGATTTGTTGTTTATGGCAAACACATAGAGAAAAGGGTAGCAAGAATGGATAGTCATTTTGTATAAGCAAGTCTTTCCCTAGTGGAGTTTTGTCGGGTACTGCATCGTTGATTCTGCTGTGTACTAGATGGTTGTGTGGCTGTGTAAAAAATAATGAATGGATATGTATGTTTTTGAAGCTCACTTTGTCTTCTCATGCAGTGCACTGTAAAACTCCTTTGTGGTTCACTTAGCAATCCAAAAACAAAAACATTGTGGTTCACTTGCTCAGTCCCCGCGGTCCACTCGCCCGGTCTACGCACGTAAAAAATATTGAGTTTGGAGAAAGCTCAAGCGGTTCACTTTCGGTAGTGTCATGGCCCGTTTACGGTAGTCTCGAGGTTTGCTTTTCATAGTATTGCGGTTCACCGACACTCGACGTGAAGTGAACTCCACCTCATTTGGAAAAATTTACGTCCCACAAAAAAGAAATCATGCTGTAGTGCACTTGTCTATCCGATGAAATGCGGTTTTTAGTCTGAAGTAGTGCACTCCACTTTGTTTTCGAAAATTTACCTCCCACAAAAAAGAAATCATGCAGTGCACTTGTCTGTCCAATGAAGTGCGGGTTTTAGTCTAAATAAGTGCGGTTTTCTATCTGATGCAGTACGGCCCGTTTACGGTAGTCTCGAGGTTCACTTTTCATAGTATTGCGGTTCACCAACACTCGACATGAAGTGCACTCCACCTTCGTTTAGGAAAAATTACGTCCACAAAAAAGAAATCATGCAGTGCACTTGTTTGTCCGATGCAGTGCAGTTTTTAGTCTAAAAGAAGTGCGGTTTTCTGTCAGATGCAGTACAGACGACGATTTTGGTGTCGCAAAAAAAAACACAGTGTCCGCATTTCGGTAAATTTAAAACCTCTCTTAAACCGTAAGGAATTAGAGAGAGTGTTCTACATGAAAAAGTTGCGCCTCATCGATATCTTTCCGACGACATATAATTTGAATCACTCCGACCAGCGGTTTGTGAAAATTTCGCGAAAAACAGCTGCTGCCACTCGTTGTTCGCCGCACGATTTTCAAAATTAACTTAAAACCATAAGGAATCTCAAAAACATTTCAACATATGAAAGTTGCGCCTCGCCCATAGCTTTTCAACGGTATATTACACGCCTTGTTTCTACAAGCGGTTAGAAAACTGGAGCGAAAACAGTACCGAAAATTTGATTTTTTTTGAAAAACAGAATTCCGGGATTTAGCAAATTTGAAACTGCTCTTAAACCGTAACGAATTAGAGAAAATAACAGTTATGAAAAAGATGCGCCTCAATGATATCTATCCAAGGGTGTAAAGTTTGCTTCATTCCGATGAGCGGTTTAGAAAAAAACGTGAAAAAACGCTCGCTGCCACTCGTGATGGGTCGCACCATTTACATAACTGTTCTTAAACCGTGAGGAATCTCGAAAAGTGTTCAACATGGCGAAGTTGCGCCTAATACATAGCTTTCCAACGGTATATCATATGCCTCGTTCCGATAAACGGTTAAAAACTAGAGCAAAAACAGTACCGAAAAAACACTGCGTACAGTTTTTTACGACACGAAGTTCACTAGTCTTTGTAATGAAGTGCTCTAGCTAAAGAAAATGCACTGCCCTCGCGTTGAGCATGCAGTACGAAAGTGTTATCAGAATAGTTATTCTGATAATATTATCAGAATAGACCGGCTATATATATATATATATATATATATATATATATAATAGGACAAATGTTTCCTACAAGCAGTGGTAGTTACCACCACTTGCGTTTTGTATGTTGTATGTAGTATCTATCGAAACCGAGAGTATGTACGTGTAGTATGTAGTATATAACAATAATTAGATAGTATATATACTAATTTTAAGTAGTATGTACCATATTTTGAGTATGCTCTTTTTACGTACAAATATGTACGCATTTCACAAATATAAAAAAACTATGGGTTCATATGCAATTTTTCATGTAACTTGCTTTGAAATATCTTAGATATAATATATGAATATATTTAAAATAATAAAATAGTATATATAGTAGCACATGGTAGTATATGAGATATGTGGGGTAACTACCACGGGTGGTAGGATGGATTTTCCTATATAATATATATATATATATATATATATATATATATATATATATATATATATATATATATATATATATATATATATATATATGCTAAACTAAGCGTGAGTGTAGAATAGCTTATTCTACACCCCAGTAATGGTATATACAAAATACAGTAACACACTATGTAAAATATAGTAATTTTTGTAAAAATGTAGTGAATTAAAAACTTAGATGATAAAAATATATTTTCCAAATTACTACATTGTGTACACCGTTTTACTAGATTTTGTACGTAGCGTTACTAGGGGGTGTAGAATAAGCTATTCTACACTCACGCTTAGAATAGCGTTACCCCTGAGATTTCTCGATGATTCTTCACGACGACAAACAGGGTGCAGTACTCTCCGGAAGAAGATTTTTTTCCAGGAAGAAGATGTAGTTGAAGATGACGATGATGTCACATTCATCTGGGAAGGCACTCACCAACGCGATGATGAAGACGATGATGATGAAGATGAGCCAATAACAGTTCTCAACCCAGAGTATAAGCACGAGTTCACTACGTTTGGACAGCATGTCCGAACAGACAATGATGACACAGTTGAACACGATGTTGCAGCAGATGATGATTATGTCTATGATGATGTGCCACTGCTCCAAAATTTTCAAACCAATCCACCGAGACATCGTCACAACACTGGATTACCGCCACGTCCACCTGCCGCACCCCAAAACAGAGCTCAGCGTCCACCTGCTGCACCGAAAAACAGAGCTCCAACCAGACCTGCTGCATCAACTTCGACGCTGCGACCACCAACGGTGCCTCGGTCAAAAGTAAACAGGAGGTACAAATCCTCCTCACTGTTCCCGCCGCGAGATCCTCAACTACACAGATCTGCTATAACCCCTCCATGTCCAATACAACCCGGCGAGCTACAAACACCATCGAGCGAACGACTCTACACACATGTAAGTTTATGTTCTGAAAAAAAAATAGTTGCAGTCCATTCAGATAACATTGCAGTGCACATTGATATTTCTTATGAGGTTTGGCTAGGAACATTGCAATGCTTTATTAAACTTGTATGCACTCCTCGTATTTAAAAAACAGAACAGAACAAATTATCTCATAGAGCATTGCAATTAATGCAGGATAAAAACATGCCGCTGAACATCGTACGTGCTGCTGGAATGAAGTTCACCATGTACGACAAGGCATGGGACTTTTACAACAATTATGCAAGATGTGCAGAGTTTGGCATATGCAACATGGCAAAACACAGGACAAATTCCTACATTGTCTGCTCAAGAGAAGGGGTGCACAAGCAGACTGTGTCAGATTATCACCGGGTACGTCAGAAGACATCAAAAAGGATTGGCTGCAATGCAAAGATTAGAGTCAAAAAAGGAAGGATGAATTTGTGATAGAAATGGTTCAACTCAACCACAATCACAAGATGTTGGAAAGCCCCGGGATGCTTTTGCACATGCGATCGCACAAAAAAGACGATCCTTTGATAGACCAGTTAGTGAAAGACATGCAACTGGACAACCACACACATTCTCAGATGATGTCGACGCTGTCGCGTATGTCCGGTGGTCTGCAGTACATGGGACATACTAGCCGCGACTGGGTAAACAAGTAAGCACGTAAACAGAGCATATCTCTTGAGCATTCTGTTGATAATTATTCCCTGTTTGATGAGATAAGTTTGCATTGTCTCTGAAAATGCACGAAACAGAAGTTTGCCAGAGAAGAGTCTGAAGATGATGTCAAGAAACTTATGGATTTCTTCGAGAAAATGCGAAGATAAACCCGAGTTCTTCTATGATTATGGCGTTGATGCGAGATAAGCGTAAGAAACGTCTTTTGGGCTGACATAAGTTACAAAGATCGTATGAAGATTTTGGAGACTGCGTTACATTTGACACGACATATAAAACTAACAAATTCCACATGCCGCTGGGAGTGTTTGTGGGGGTGAATCATCATCGACAGAGCACCATATTTGTTGTTGCACTCATGCGAGATGAAATAATACCATCATTTGAGTGGGTTTTCAAAACCTTTCTAAGGTGTATGAACAACAAGCCGCCAATCTGCATGCTCACAGGTACAAAAAATAAAAACACATGCATACTTACGTTTTGTTTGGTGCACTTATATTTCTTCCATCTATCTTGCACACACGCAAACAAATTAATAAAAAAACACTGTTTGTGTCTTCTCAGACCAGTGTTCTTCGATGAAGGCAGCATTAAAAACTATCCTCCCACAAACTCTGCATAAGCTGTGTCGGTGGCATATCATGAAGAAGTACAAAGACCACCTCGCCTTGCTGTATAAGGCGCGAGAAGCTCAAGGATCTAACTCAATGCGGTCTGAACCACCCACTAATGCCGTCAGAATTTGAATGAGCATGGAAGAACCTCATTCAGAGGTACAACTTGCAAGACGACGAAGTGATGAATTCGCTGTGGGATGATAGGCACGAGTGGATCTCGGCTTACTACAAGGAAATTTTCTATGCTCAGATGACTTCCACACAGAGAAGCGAGAGCATGAACCGCATACTGAAGAAAAATTTTGTCAGGGAGAAGCATGATCTCCATCTGTTTGCTCAGCAGGTGGATAAGTGCATTCAGACCAGGAAGGCCGTCGAGCACGCAGAGACAGTAGCAAATGAGGTAAACATAATGTCAATCAAAACTGCTAAAAATATGACTACAAAACAAACAATTTTTTCATTTCTCGGTTCAGAATCGTGCATTTGTGATCATGCGATCGAGGTAAAAACAACACCAAAGTTTGGGTTCAAGTTCAGCTATCAAAAGTGTATATAAGGGCGGTGTTTGCAGATTTCAAAGAAACACTCTACCGTAGCACTGCATTCGGAGCAGAACAGTGCCCTGAGAACCCGACAAAGTATCTCGTACACCACTACAACAGACCGGATGCATTTGACTAGGCAAGGCATAATTTCCAAGTGGTCGCCGATGAAGAGAAAGGTGTCTACGAATGTGAGTGCAAACTCTGAACACACACAGGTGAGACTCCTAGCAAAAAAAATTCTAGATTCTGATAGTCATGCATGAAAGCTCACTTACTGAACTTTAAAAGTCCACACATATCAGTAATTCACAAAACCAAATGAAGTTCACTTCTTTAAAAATGAACGAATAACGAAAAAAATATATGTTTACTAATTTCATGCAGTTCACTTACAGAACAAAAAAATCATGTGTTTGTCTGCAGGCCTCTTTTGCGTCCATGTGTTATGCATGCTTTCTCATTTGAGAGTGCTCAACATTCCTGAGGTGTACATCATGAAAAGATACACCCGTAACGCAAGATCAGATGCAACGTTTGAAAGAAGAGACTACGAACAAACAGCACCAGATGGAACCTCGCTTTTGCCGTGAAAATTGTCGTGAAACAGCAATGGACCTTGCAAACAGGCGATAAGGTCCGACGCTGGGTGCCAGCAGGCGTTATGCGGTATGAGGGCACTGATCGAGGAAGTTGACGTGCTCAACGAAGAAGAAGAAGAAGCAGCAAAACTAAAGCAAGCAGAGAAATCCCAGCATGACAATAATGCCGAGCAAGTAGAAAATATTGAACACATCGGAACTGGTGCTATCAAAAAATAAACAATTCTTCCACCTCCTATTTTAAACACAAGAGGAAGGAAGAAAGGGGGAGACGCAACCCAGAAAAAGGTGGCATGAAAGGAGAAAAATGATGACAAAAACAGTAAGCCACAGCCTGAGCTGGACAGTGATGGTCACCCACTGGGAATAAGAAGGTGCAAGACATGTAATGAAATCAGCGGCCACAATTCCAGGACGTGTACAAAAAGAAATGAACAAGAAAAACAAGGACATGGAGATGCACAACAAAACAGAAGTTCCACTCACAATACTAAGAAATGGACGAAACCGAGACGTTGTAGCATCTGCAAAAAGAGGAAGAGACACAATTCAAGAACCTGCCCCAAAAGAAAAAGAAAAAGATCAGAAAATGAGGAAGACGAAGAAGGTGAGATCAAAGAAGAAGATGATGACACAACTGAAGAAGAAATGGCTTATGAAGAAGCAGATGGAGAAGACGAGGAAGAAGAAGAGAGTGAAGAGGACGAAGAACGTGAAGAAACTGAAGAAACAGTGGCTTATCAAGAAACAGATGATGAAGATGATGAAGAGGAAGAAGAGAGTGAAGAGACTGAAGAGAGTGAATAGGACGAAGAACATGAAGAAACAGTGTCAACAAGACCACCACAAGGAAATCTTGCATTGCATGAAAAAAACCGAGAACAACACCACTTTCAAAAAACAAGGTAGGAGCAAAGAAGGATGCGATTCACAAGACTGGAAAACAAAAACCACCATCAACCAAAGACGCTGGGATCAAAGAAGGATGCAGTTCACAGCACTGGAAAACCAAAGCAGCCATCAACCAGCACACGGGGAGCAAAGAAGGATGCAGTCCACAGTGCTGAAAACCAAAGCAGCCATCAACCAGCACGCGGGGAACAAAGAAGGATGCAGTTCACAGCGCTGAAAAACCAAAGCAGCCATCAACCGACACGCCGTGGGCTACAAACACAAAGGTGCGGAGACAAGAACCAGCAACACCGCCATGGAAAACAAAAAAAGTGCGACATTAGACACGCTCCAGTCACCGCGCAGAAGCAGCAGGTTAACGACCAAATAGATGAACAGACAATAAATTAATCGTATGCATAGCAGTTTGCTTATCTCTATGACTTATGTATCATTTTAAATTTTGTGTAAACACAAATTTCCCGTTGACTATGAGTTATTCAACTAAACCATGTAAAAGAGAAAATGGTATATAGAGTATACCATATATATATAGCAGTCTTGAGTAAAACATTGACACATTTTGATTCAAAAACCATGTAAAAAATGTTGTTAGCTCACTGCAGTCCAACAAGTAGTACAGATAAAACGCATTTCAATATGCAGTATGGAACTTGCAAATATGCAGTACGCTTCGAACTATCATGCAGTACTATAGACTAACTACATGTAGTACACACCATACAAATTGGGAAAAAATGTGGAAACATGTAGTGCTCAGCTAACATATAAGCAGTTCACATATTGTAACCATGTAAACACAAATTTCCCGTTGAACAATAATTGAAGCGGTTCAGATCACAAAAGTGCTTGTTACAAAACACATCAAAAAGATGAAGCGTTCAACACGAAAAAGTACTTATTACAAATCAACCTCATAACTAGCCAATCACGTCAAACGTAATTCTAACCTTACGATCCTCGAGTTCAAAGAAGTTGAGAACAACAACTTGCTCAGACTTCAGGCCACTATCAATGACAAATTCCTTCCACCCTTTGTGCAGACACAACAGCCCGTCAACGCTAACAGTGTACTTGGCTAGTTGAAGGTATCCATTACCAAGACCAATTTGAAGAATTCCTTTCTTCTTGAGCCGGACATACCTAATAGCTCATTTAGGAATTTTATGTAAAAAATAATAAAACTGTTTGAGAACGAAACTAGCAGTACAATTCTCATACTGTGCACAGAGATAGATGAAGTGCACAACAGTCCAACGAGTAGTACATATAAAACACATTTCAATATGCAGTATGGAACTTGCAAATATGCAGTACGCTTCGAACTATCATGCAATACTATAGACTAGCTACATGTAGTACACACCAAAAAATTGGGAAAAAATGTAGAAATATGTAGTGCTCGGCTAATATATAAGCAGTTCACATATTGTAACCATGTAAACTAAAACATAAGCTACATGCACACAAGCAAAAAAATAAAAAAAAGAAATAAGAACACATTGCAGTACACTTCAAAAAACAAAGAAAAAAGTGTGTTCCTAAAATACTACAAGTTCAGAATGCAATGGAATTATACAAAAAAACACAAAGAAAAAATCATATCTAACGAAACATACCATCTTGTAGTGAGTTTCCACATCTGTTAGCGTAAGCTGATGGACAAAAGGACTCGTGCAGCCAAGGCCACGCCGAATCAGGGCAGAATAGAATGCAGAAACATTGATCTGGCCCATATCCAATCCTTCCGTGAATACTGTACCATATGCAAGCTGCTCGGCTCGCCCAGTTCGGCACAACACCTTCCCACCACGACGAGCACGACGGGCCTGCGAGCAAGCTGAACAATCGCAGTGCGTCGGCACACCACAACCATGGCCGCAGCAGAAGAGATACGCACAGAGGCCTGGAGCCATCGCAACAAAAACCTAGAAAAGCAAAAAAAATAATAGGCTGGAGAAAGGAAAGAACTTGCGGCTAGCGGAGAAATGAAATGCAAAGGAAGGGTATAAGTTAGCCTTCATTTATATAAGAGGAATGCAAAAAGGACAAAACTGAAAATTAAAGGGGACTTAATGGAAATTATGTTCCCAAGAATAAAGGACAATCAATAAAGGCTTATGTTACCAAAGAAAAAGGAAAGGAAACGGAAGGAGTACTTTGACTGCAGCAATTCCCATGAACAAAATCACAGATCATTAAAAAATAATACTCTGAAAAATTATAATCCACAGACCATTTTATGTGCGCGCTCCAAATTGCACCGGAAGTTCACTATATGTGTGGATGAAGTGCAGTACATGCTCAAAAAAAGCAAAAGAGAAGCACTTTCGCAGCATTGGCATAGCCAGTCACAAATTTTTGGCACAAAGAAGGATGCACGCAAAGGCAAAATGTACACCGCAAAGACGTAACTATGATGAATGCAAAGGCGATAGGGGCACAAAGCAAAGGCACACCCGTACACTAAGAAAAAAAGAGACGTAAGAGGAAAAACAATAAAGAAAAATGATACCAATGCAGTGCACAAAAATGTAGCGCAGAACACGTGTAGTACGGAATCCGTGCACATGCAGTACTGAAACTAAATCAATGCAGTGCATGGATGATTTACTAAAAAGCAGTGCACGCCCCAACGTTGAAAAAAATACAAAGGAAAAAAATTGACCACCCAGGTGAGCCGGCCCCAGCCAGTCTCGTAATAGTTCTGCGCCCAAAGAAGGCGAGTCGTTCTGAGTCACAGTGCATGGGGCCGGCCACACATGGGCCCACAGGTTAGAGAGCATATAGCTGCGAGCACGGTGTATAAGCGCCCAAATAAGTATCCGGAGGATTTCGACCAGTATGCCTCGCCAGCGCTTATAAACAGGTCGGGCGCGCCTTCCGCGGGAGAGGTGGGACTAAACATTAGGACGCACACACAGCGAACCGGGAACCAAGCCGTGCTCACAGGCCGACATGGGCCCAAGTGCGTCTCTAAACTACCCGAACACAGGCCCAACAATGCCGACTAAGAAAAAACAATAAGTTCAAAAAAGGGGGGAGCCCACCCCCCCTTTCCCTACCCCACCCGTGCATTGGGACCGCGGTAAGTACACGCAAAAACAAGATGCGAGACGCACTCAAAAAATGCGAGTGCATTACAATACATGCGATGCAAAGGCGGTATGGAAATCCAGTTCCCGATTACCTACACGAATAAATACACGCAAAAAACAGTGAAGTACGCACATGTATACACAAGTGCAGTACTGTATTGTAGAAGATGCAGTGCAGGACTATATACGAATGCAGTTCACTATCACACAGGATGCATCTATAAAACATAACAAAATGCCCGTTCGCACAGAAATAGTGGTGGTTAAAAAAATATTTACTGATCAAAAATAAAACAAAGCCACCTTAAAAAAACCACGTTCGCATACAACCACCCGATCGGAGCAGTTCCATCGCCACAAAGCCCACGATCACAGATGCAAAACCAACCCACGATCTGCATAACCGCATCATCAACGTGATCGTGCAGTTCATCCGACGAGGCCATCCCACCCCGCGCCCTCCCCTTAAATTCAGACCCCTGCCAAAGGCCTTCTCATCCACAACAACACAAGTATCCATTGCGCTCCCACCAAATCGCCCCTATCAATGCAAGGCACCAAGCCACCTCGCCATCGCGATGATGTTCACCGACGAGTACAAGGGCGACAGGGTCGTGGAGGCGCACGGCAACACCAAGTTGCACGTCATCCACACCAACGACAAAGGAGCAGATGGCGATCACCCTCGTGCAGTATGAGCGCCACCTCAGCCTCCAGCGCCACAAGATCGTCGGCATTGATCTCGAGTACGACAACGACCCTGAAGCGACGCAGAAACCCGCCCTCTGCCAGCTCTCCATCGGCAAGAATCACCCGGTGCTGCACTTCCAAATGAGCGCCTCTGAAAGGTGCACCGTCTTTGACAACTTCCTCGCCGACCCCAGGTACACCTTTGCAGGCTTCTCCATCGACGGCGACAAAACCAGGCTGGAGCGCGTCAAACTGGAGGTCGCCAACTTCGTCGACATCCAGAAGGAGTGGAGGGTACCCAAGGCAACCAAGCCGTTGGACTCCCTCGGAGACGTCTCCGGCATGCTCATCACGACTACTACAACAACATGAAGAAGAAGATCACCGATGATGAGCACCAGCGCTGGGCCACCCTGCCTCTGTCCAGGAGGCACATCGAGTACGCGGCAAAGGACGCCTATGCAGCGTACAAGACATGGAACCGCATCACCCTCACCCAGGATGGCCTTCGCCGTGCAAAGCTGGAGAAGGAGGAGGCCCCCAAGAAGCGCGCCAGGAGCAGCTGGGGATGGGGAGAGCCTAACTGGTGAAGAAGAAGATGGTGCCGGCCAGGAGACAACAATGCCACCGTTCTTTTAGAATTATCATCAAATTTGCTTTATGTTGTTTGCTTATGTATCATTAGTTTGCTTGTGTGCTGAACCTAGTTTGCTTGCCATGCACAATCGCTTTGTAATGATGAAGTTTGATTATGTTAGTTTGCTTTCTGTTCAACTTAGTTTGCTGGTGGTGAAATTGTCGTACAGAATACCTGTGATAATTTGTTTTCTGTTGTATGCTAATGTATCATTAGATTCAAATAGTGCAGAAAACGAAAAATGAGTTGCGATGTGCAAGCAGGATTTATCTTGATGCAAGTTGTGTCTGAATGCGCATGTAGAATCTGTCGAATGAAGTCTTAACATACCCAACAAAGCAGTGCATGAACATAAATTTGAAAAAAGAATACATAAGAGCAAAACCAGAAAAAGAAAAACGCAAACACGTAAATAATCAATGAAGTACAGAAATATATGAACGTGCAGCACAGAACCATAATGAATGAAGACCAAGTATGATTTACTAAGTAGTGCACTCCCATACATTGGGGAAAAAAACTATATAATAGCAAAAACACGGGGGAAAAAATGAGAACTGTAGATGCAGTACGGAATGCGTGCACATGTAGTACAGAACCCTGATCAATGCAGTGCACGCCCCGACATTGAAAAAAACACCTAAGACAGAAAAATAAAAAGAACAGAAAAAAGACCACCCAGGTGCTACCTGCCCCAGCCAGTCTCGTAATAGGTCTGCACCCACGTATAAGTGGTTACGAGTCACAAGGCATGGGGCCGACCACAGATGGGCCCACAGGTCATAGGGCATACAACTGCGGCGTCGTGTATAAGCGCCAAATAAGTATCTGAGAGGAGTTCGACCGGTATGCCTCGCCAAACTTATAAACATGTCGAAGGCGCCTTCCAGGCGGTGGGACTAAACATTAGACCGCACACAGCGCACCGGGAACCAGCAGTGCTCATAGGCCGACTTGGGCCCAATTGCGTCTTCACTACCCGAACACAGGGCCAACAAGGCCCACTAAAGAAAAAATAATAAGTTCAAAAATAAAACATCAAAAAGAAAGATGAGAAACATTTTTTAAATGAATAACAACAAACAAAAAAATGTGCGTCGGTGTCGGAGTAATGGACCACGGGTAGGCAGACCCGAGCCCATGAGCCTTTCAAAACATCGGGGCAGGCTGCGCCCCTCAAGACCCCAAGACGAAGAGCCGCCTTCAGATAGTCGGCAACAGCGCCGACCGACTTCAGGACAAGCCGACTCCAAGCCAGCGACCTCCAACGAGGCTGGCTACGCGGAGTCGGCCCGTGACCTCCACCGCCTTATGCCTGGGCGACTACGGGGTAAAGCCGCCTCGCGGCCCATCCCCGCCCAGTCCATAAAGGGGCAGGCATGGCTACAGGGTGCCGTACCAACGGAGATCTCCGTGCGGCGCAGCACTGTTGCCATGTCGGCCCTGACATCATCATCGTGGGCAGATTCTTGAGCCCACGTTGGCCTGTCTGTACGACCCGAAGACGGCGGGACCCGCATGTCGGTGGGAGTACCGAAGACGGCGAGAGCACCCCAAAGACGGACCCGATGGAGTCGGCCTCCGAAGCCGGGCGGCTCCTCCCGGATCCACGCGCCATTAACCGTACAAGACAGGAATGGCAACGGTGATCGCCGCCAGCGGCGGCATCAAGCCATAACCTCACGACCAAGCTCGCGTCATTAGAAGCACGGCTACAGTGATCTGCAGCCGGCAAGACCCGCCCGCGGCGGACAAGGGCTGTCGGCCCCATGCTGGGCCGCTAGTGGGGCCCACTAGTCGGCGGGCCCCAGGAGTCGGCAGAGAAGACGGCGACTTAGAGACTGACGACTTGGGCCCACGCCAGGCCGGATTACCATTGTACCCCCTGGGGGTAGGCCTATATAAACCCCCCGGGGCACCCATGCAAAGGGTTGGAAGCTAATAGTTTTACACACACACATAGAGGGAGAGAAGAGCAAGCCAAGCCCTTCTCCTTCCTCACCCCGAACAGCTCAAGGAGCCCCTTGTACCCATTTTTCCATAGTGATCATGCGGAGACCCCAGAGCAGCGATGAGGGTGTTATCTCCTTGGAGAGCCACAAGCTGGGTAAGATTCGCCGGCGTGCATGTCTTCGCCTTATCCCGTTTCCAGGCACCAGCGATGTTCTACTCGCCCCCTCCATGATAAGCCATCCTTTGGCATATGTCGCACCCAACCCCGACATTTGGCGCCCACCGTGGGGCCTGGTGCACCGTCGTCACGGAGACCTGCTCGACGGAACCCTCTTCCTCCACAGCGGCGCAGCCAGCCAGCCTGCACGCCAGATGGAGTTTATACCGACGCGCTGCATGGCGCTGAGATTGCTCGCGCGCAAGTTGCCTCGCCCGAACTTGTTGACGAGGTTCGCCTCTCTGACGAGCATGCATCCAACGCAGGCACGGACGGCCCCGAAGCCTCCTCGCGGGCCTCCTCGAGCAGCTTCACGTCGCCGACGGCGAGCCCGCCGCCGACACAGAGTCCGTAGGCTCCACCGACCCGATCTGGTCGATTCCGACACCGCGCCGCTCGGCGCTTCCCACTAACGTGGTGGTCTCGACGAGCCTCTCCCTCGCGGAGAGCAGCGGAGTACCGCCACGAAGTACTCGTCATCACCATGGCGAGCCCTCCGTGGGGGCTCGTGACCCTCTCGACACCGTTCTGCAAGACCTGACCGCCTCCATTCCGGAGGACGCCGATGCCGAAACGCTGGAGGCGCGCCGCCTTCAGCTCCTCGAGGGCGCACAGAAGCTGGCAAGCATGAGACGCTTGTCAGAAGCCTATCAGCGCGAGATGGATCGCGCCGTGGCGCTCGCCCGGCTCCGGCCCAGGCCTAACCGCCTAAGCGCTGTCCGACATGTTGTGGCGGACCTCGCTGATCTGTTTGGGGCGGCCGCCCGATATATCACGCCAGCCGAGAACATTCGCGCTGCCCGGCGGCGGCGGACGAGCTGGATAACTTCGGGGCGAGGAGCGCCGCGATGACGGGCGAGTCCAGCAGCTCCTCGGCGCAGCTGCCGCGCAGAAGACGGCCTGGCTGCCGACGGAGGCGCCACAACGATGACACGACGACTTGCCTCCCGCCGAGATCAAAGCGCGACATCTCGACGCCGATCGGCGGCGTCCGCGAAGAAAGAACCGTGATCCGGCTGCCAGCCTTAGCCGACTCACATCTCCATAGAACGCGACGAAGACGGCCGCCCGAAGCGGTAGAGCGGCGGACGACTATCGCCTCCGCCTCCCGCGAGAAAGGCGAAGTCTCCCGCCACCCGTCGAGCATCCGACTCTCGGCGACCGCCTTGGCCGAGAGGAGTCGGCGAGCGACGCCCGCCACCGGATCGAGCGACTTCACCGATCCCTGGTGCTAGAAGAAGAAGATGAGTTGGGCCCACCTTGTTTCGGACCTCGCATCCGCGACGAGCCCTTCCCCCGAGGATTCACACTCCCGAGACACACCCAAATACACCGCTCATGCTGGCCGGAGGATAGGCTGGTGGATTACTCCACGGCCGTCAGCATAGCGAACGGCAACAAGCGCGTTGCCGTAAAATATGTTCCCCTCATGCTCCAGGGAACGGCCCGGACATGGTTGAACAGCTTGAAGCCCCGCAGCATCAACGGCTGGGTCGACTTCACCGAGGCCTTCGTCCGCAAGTTCACGAGCACATACAAGCGACCTCCCAAGCCTCGTCAGCTGTCCTTGTGCGTACAAGGCCCCAACGAGTCCACTCGCGACTACCTCACGCGCTGGGGGGAGCTCCAGAACTCCTGTGAAGGAGTGCACGAGGTGCAGGCAATCGAGTACTTCACCGCCGGGTGCAGAGAAGGCACCCTCATAGCACAAGCTCGCTGCGACGAGCCGGAGACCCTCGACGAGCTGCTAGTCATAGCAGACAAATCGCCATCGCCGACTCCTCCATGAAGGCGGAGATCGTCGCACGACCGCAAAGTAGCTCCTCATGGTCCCAGAACTCAGCCGGTGATGCCACCGGCCGGCAATGAGCAGCAGAATGATCCTGGCGCAGGACCCGCAGCCGCTTCCAACAGCCGGCCGGTGGCGGCGATCGAAGACCAGCAGCGGAGGGCAGCCTCACTGCAAGCGGCGAAAAGGCGGCAAGTCCAACTGGTTGCCAGCCTTCTCCTGGAAAGCGCACTGGGCGGACCTCGCAAGTTCCACAGCCGCCGGCCGTCGAACCACACCACCGGAAGTGCCATCGCTCACCAGATTGCCAAGGAGACGACCTTGCCCCTCCTCCGCCGCTTGGGCGCCGCCCCACCACCGCCCCAGCAGCCGGCTGTCCGGCCAGTCGGCGCAGTACAAGACGATTACCCCGAAGAGCACGGCGCCTATGTCGTGTTTACCAGCATGGCGGATGATCGCCGCAGCAGGCGGCAGCAGCAGCAAGAGGTGAATGCCGTGGCATCAGACGCCCCAGAGTTCATGCACTGGTCCGAGAAGCCCATCAGCTGGAGTCGTGCTGATCACCCAGAGGTGATGCCGAATCCGGCTCCTCGCCTGGTCTTGGGAGCCACCCTTGCCACGGATAGGCGGGCGCTCGCTTCTCGAGATCTTGATAGACGGAGGCAGCAGCATCAACATCCCGTACAAGGACACGATGGAGAGTTAGGAATCAAGCGAGGCAGCTTGACAAGATAGTCGGATCTGTTCCACGGAATTGTACAGCCTTTCCTGCTCACCAATTGGCAAGATTCTGATAGGCGTCCTCTTTGGGGACAAGGATCACTTTCGCGAGAGCCAGTCTGGTTCGAAGTGGTGGACCTCGAGAGCCCCTACCATGCCCTGCTTGGCCGACCTGCTTTGGCCAAGTTCATGGCGGTCCCCCACCACGCCTACCACAAGATGAAGATGCCGAGTTCAAGGGATCTGACCGAGCAAAGCGACTCTGAAAGTCGTCCGCTTCTTGCAGCCTGAAAGCAGCCGGCTAGCCGAGTCCCTGGTGATCGCGGCTGAGAAGCGGCTCCTGGATCGGGTCGTGGCGATGGCCGGCAAGCAGCCGGAGATATCGTCCGACCCCAAGGAGTCAGAAGCTGAGGGCTCGTTCAAGCCGGCCAAAGAGACCAAGAAGATACCCTTGGACCCGGAGCACCCAGAGAAATACGCTGTCATAGGTGCGAACCTCGATAGAAAATAGGAAGGCGAGCTCGTCGATTTCCTCCGTGAGAATCGGGACATCTTCGCATGGTCCCCCAAAGACATGCCAGGTGTACCGACGGATTTCGCCGAGCACAAGTTACATGTCCGACCTGATGTGAACTGTCGAGCAGCCCTTGCGCCGCTGTGTCGAAGAGAAAAGAAGAGTTGTTGGAGAAGAGATAGCCCGCTCCTTGCAGCCGGTTTCATCATGGAAGTTTTCTTTCGTAATGGTTGGCGAACCCGTCCCGGTACTAAAGAAGAACAAGCAATGGCGGATGTGTATTGACTACACAAGCCTCAACAAAGCCTGCCCCAAGGACCCGTTCGCTCTTCCCGAATTGATCGGTGATAGACTCCACAACGGATGCGAGCCGTTGAGCTTTTAGATGCATATTCAGGATATCATCGATCAAGTTGAACCCGGCAGACAGATTGAAGACCGCCTTCATCACGCCATTTGGAGCCTTACGCTTCGACCATGACGTTCGGCTTGAGGAACGCCGCGCCACCTTTCAGCGCTGCATGCGTAGTGCCTCCTCAAGCAGCTTGATGCGAACGCATACGTTTACGTGGGCGGCGTGGTGGTGAAGATGGAGAGGCGAGGAACGTTGTTGGAAGACCTCAAGGAGACCTTTGAAAACCTGCGCCTATTCCAGATCAAGCTCAACCCAGAGAAATGCGTCTTCGGAGTACCAGCCGGCCAGCTCCTCGGCTTCCTGGTATCCGAACGCGGCATAGAGTGCAACCCCGTGAAGATCAAGGCAATTGAGAGGATGGAAGTGCCCCGCCGACTGCGGGATGTGCAGAAGTTCACCGCTGCTTGGCGCCTATCACCGATTCATCATCGGCTGGGTGAAAGCCCTTCCTCTGTACCAGCTTATGAAGAAGACCACCTTCTTCGAATGGAACTCCAAGGCGGACGAAGCTTTTCTCCAGTTGAAAAGAACGCTGGCTACTCCCCCAGTGCTGGCGGCTCTGACTCCAAAGGAGCCCATGCTCCTGTATATTGCGCCACCAGCTGGGTAGTCAGCGTAGTTGTTGTGGTTGAGCGCAAGGAGGAAGGCAAGGGGCTACCTGTCCAGAGACCGGTATATTACCTGAAAGAGGTATTGTCGACCTCCAAGCAGAACTACCCCCACTACCAGAAGATGTGTTACGGCGTGCACTTTGCCGCCAAGAAGTTGAAGCCTTACTTTCAAGAGCATTCGATCACCGTGGTTTGTACGGCCCCACTAGCAGAGATCACCGGAAGCCGAGATGCTTCAGGCCGAGTGGCCAAGTGGGCCATAGAGTTGGCCCCCTACACCATCTTTTACCAACTCCGCTGTAAGGCCCCGGTTTCGATGCGCCAGGTGTCCGCCATTTATTCGCTGTCATTGCCATGTCATTTGCTTGCGTGTTGCACTTTGCCATGTCATAATATGCATTTCATATCATGTCGTCATGTGCATTTCATTTTGCATACGTGTTCGCCTCATGCATCCGAGCATTTTCCCCGTTGTCCGTTTTGCAATCCGGCACTCCTATGTCTCCCGGCGCCCCCTTTTGCCTCTTTTCGTGTGCGGGTGTTAAACAGTCTCGGAATGGACCGAGTTTTGTCAAGCGGCCTTGGTATAACACCGGTAGACCGCCTGTCAAGTTTCGTGCCATTTGGAGGTCGTTTGATACTCCAACGGTTAACCGGGTAACCGCAAAGCCCTCTTTTGTGTGCAGCCCAACACCCCATCCAAAGTGGCCCAAAACCCAGCAAACTCCCCTCCATGCTCTCGGTCGTTCGATCACGATCGCGTGGCCGAAAACCGCTCCTCATTTGGACTCTCCTAGCTCCCTCTACCTATAAAACTAGACCTCCCAAAATTTTCGGTCATTCTACCCTAACCCTAGCAAAATCGCCTCCGCCACCGCCTCCTCCCTCCGCCAGCGACCGCCGCCTCGACCTACCTCGCTCGCCCATGGCCATGCCTTGACGGGACGCCTGCCCTCCACCACCACCACCTTGCTTCCCAGCCCCCGCTGCTCCCATAGCCCTGCCTCGAGTTCCCCTCCTCTGCCGCCTCCTTGCCATGGCGCGTCCCACTCGAGCCAAGAGGCCACCCTGCATCGCCGCCCTGCACTGCACCTCCGCTGCCTTGGCCTCCCGCTGGTGCCTGCTGCTGGCCCCGCTTGTTGAGCTCGCCGCCCGCCTCCAGTGGTCCTCCCTGCCGCTTTGGTCCTCGCCGAGCTCCTTGCCGCATCTCTGCTCGCCCTTTGACCGGCGCCAAGTCCCTCGCCACGACCTTTTGTTTTCCCCTCGCCGTGGTGAGCATCAGCGCTTGCTCGTGTTCGCTGCGTGAGTGCTCGTGGAGCCACTTGACCGGTGACCTCCTGAAGTTCAGGAGCAAGACCTATGACCTGTGTGCGACTATGCGGATTCGCCAAGTACCCTCCAAAGAAGACCGACGCTCAACAAGCACACCGCCTGTGGATTTCGACAAGTCCCTCGGCGATCGCACTTAGTACCACTACGCTTTGCTATGTACATCTACACCAAGACCGGACCGACAAGTACCCGACAATGTGTGTACTTTCACCGACGACCTTTACATCTACGAAAAACGTGTACAACTACCGTCGCCAAGATCGCGAGTACCTCTACCGTCGCCGTGAACGACTACTTCCATGACGTCCGTGAACCACTACTTCCACTACCGTCATGTGTACGACTACTTCCCCTACGACCCGTGAACGACTACTTCCCTCGACGTTTTTGAACCGCCCCGAGATGCACGCTTCGAAGGTATACCCCGAGACGATCGCCCGTGAACGAATGCATGTGTTGTATGAGATGCTCGAGTTTTGCACCGTGTTCGAATCGTCCTTGCGATGCCCCTCTTTTGCCATGCCACCGTCATGTGGGACACCCGGTATCCGGGACCACTCCCCATCTCTTGCGTGTTCCACACATCCGCACGCTTCCTTTTGCACCGATATCTCCATGAGCTACCGGAACCGATATGTTGCCGTGGCATCATTTTCAGATTCGCCGCCGTGGCACCCTTTTTTGTTCCGCCATGGTGACCAAATGCTTCATAATGCTCTTGTCAACATTTTCATAAAAATTGCTTAAAACTTGCATATGTCATCCGCATCATGATAACAACAATTAAAATGTTTATATTTGTTGTTTCCATTAATTTGCTAAATGCATATGGGGATTTACCGGATTTGTTGTTTGTTATATCCGGCCCCATTAAAATTGTTTAGATGGTATAGTTTTGTTATGCTTCACCTCTTGCCATGTTAACCAATATTTAACATTGTTGGGTACATAACCGAGAGAGAACTAAATAATTGATGTGGAGTTTCGTCAATATGCAACTCGTTGCATATTGAGCTCCACTTAACTTGTAGTATTGCTTGTTGCACTCTGCCATGCCATCAATCATTAAACCGGACATGCATCATACTTGATTGTGCATCATGCCATGTTTATGATTATGTGGTTACTATGTTGTTTGCTTCTTTCCGGTTTGCTTCTCGCTTAGCTTCGGTTTCGTTCCGGAGTTGTGAGGATTCGTTCGACTACGTCCGTTTTTCTTCTTCATGGACTCGTTCTTCTTCCTTGCGGGATTTCAGCGATGACCATACCCTCGAAATCACTTCTATCTTTGCTTGCTAGATGCTCGCTCTTTTGCTATGCCTATGCTATGATGCCTATCACTTGCTATATCGTGCCTCCTATGTTGCCATGTCAAGCCCCTAACCATCCTTTCCTAGCAAACCGTTGTTTGGCTATGTTACCGCTTTGCTCAGCCCCTCTTATAGCGTTGTTAGTTGCAGGTGAAGATGAAGTTTGTTCCTTGTTGGAACATGGAGATGTTGTTCCTTGTTGGAACATGTTTACTTGTTGGGATATCACAATATATCTTATTTAATTAATGCATCTATATACTTGGTAAAGGGTGGAAGGCTCGGCCTTATGCCTGGTGTTTCGCTCCACTCTTGCCGCCCTAGTTTCCGCCATATCGGTATTATGTTCCCGGATTTTGCGTCCCTAACGCGGGTCGGGTGATTTATGGGACCCCTTGACAGTTCGCTTTGAATAAGACTCCTCCAAAGATGGCCCAACATTGGTTTTACCATTTGCCTCACCACCACCTACTTTTTCCCTTGGGAGTAATTAACCCAAGGGTCATCTTTATTCAGCCCCCGGCCAATGCTTGTCTAAGTGTTGGTCCAAACTAGAGTGCTTTGCAGCGCCTCAAGGAACTTGGGGTTTGGTTTTAGTTGTACGGACTGCTCATCCGGTCGTGGGCTCGAGACGAGATAATGCTGCTACTATCGTGGTGTCGGCACGCCGGAGGTCTTGCTGGTCTTGTTTTATTGTGTCGAAATGTCTTGTAGCCGGATTCCGAGATTGATCGGGTCTTCCGGGAGAAGGAATATCCTTCGTTGATCGCGAGAGCTTATCATGGGCTAAGTTGGGACACCCCTGCAGGGTTTAAACTTTCGAGAGCCGTGCCAGCGGTTATGTGGCGATGGGAATTTGTTAATGTCCGTTGTAGAAAATCCGGTTGATCTTAATTAAAATACACCAATCAAGGTGTAACTGCGTGATGGTCTCTTCTCGGCGGAGTCCGGGAAGTGAACACGGTGTTGGAGTTATGTTTGACATAGGTTGTTCTAGGATCACTTCTTGATCATAGTTGTTCGACCGTGATTTTGCCTTCTCTTCTCGCTCCCATTTCATGTATGTTAGACACCAGATATGCTAGTCGCTGTCTGTAGCTCCACCTCACTACCTTCTCCTACCCATAAGCTTAAATAGTCTTGATCTCATGGGTGTGAGATTG